>JAKSZU010000004.1:96163294-96570794 GCA_026018925.1 Tupaia tana
AGCCAAGTGACAAGAGCAGCCACTGTTAGGAAGCTGGAGGAGGTGAGGACTGGGTTCTCCCCGGAGCCTCTGGAAGGAGCTCAGACCAGCCAACACCGCAATCCATTCAGAGACTGTGACTCCAAACTCCTGGCCTCCAAAACTGTTGTCCTAAGCGATCCTAAACGTCTGTGGGAGCTGGTTACAGCAGCCCCGGGAAATGAGTGTGGCATCCTTGCCGGGCCCACAAACAAGGAGCTCCGAGTTCAGGGCTGCCGTGGACCTGGAGCAGCCAGACCTGACTGTGCGGGCATCGGAGGAAAAGGCCGAAACAGATCTGCTGTCACAGAAGACGTGCACAGCCGCAGAGTCACTTTTTAGTTACGGCCTCCTCACTGCTGACTTTTGTTTCATCTGATTCCCCCCCAGGAAGGTGCCATTATTTTATATTATTTTTTATTTTAAATTTTATTTTTTTGTAAGGTGTATATGCTTGCCAGAAAGAAGAGAGGGAGAGAGAGAAAGTGTGAGAAAGCAACCCTCAAGGGGATGGCCATGACACATTCCCTTCTCTATTCTCCTCTCGGGATTTTGGGCACTCATGCACACATGCTTGGTCTGTTTCTCAGACTGCTGGGCTGGGACTCGAAACTGTGCACTCAGCCATGCGGGATCCAGTTGTCCCAACTCTGTCACCGGCTGACCCTTTATGTTTTTAAAATGATGAAAATACATCTTGTGGAAAAGGAATACATTTCCAAGGTAACAAAAATAATATGGAGAAACTTTTGGTCCATTGTGTTTTGTGTGATGACAACAAACTTCTAACTGGTTTCTCTGCATACGCTCTGGCCTCTCCTTACCCTCCTTCCTAGCTGTCTGAGAGCCCGCTGGATGTCAAAATCCGAACATGATGGTGCAGCAAAATGATAAACTAGCGATTTAAGGAGAGGAAAGGGAGACAGGGAAACAGAATCCAGGAGGGAACAAAGGAAGCTTCAATCCAGAGAAGGCTCTGGGTCAGGAAGGGTGCTGGGTTCCTATCTTTCCCAATGTTGCACCTCATGAATCATCACGTGTAGGGGGGGGGAGTGGGGGGGTGGGTCTTCAAAAAGTTCACGGAAGGCTGGGCCCATAGCCTAGTAGTTAAGGGAGCCAGCTCCCTTGTGGCGAATCCAGCCCTGGTGGCTTAAAAAACATGCTAGGCACAGGTGTGTGTGTGTGTCTAAAATCCTGACAGGACCGAGAAATGGAGAAGGGATTGCAGCAAGACAATGGCCCACTGCAGGGGAGGTGCTTTTCCCCTCTCCTTTCTGAGTTTCTGTCTCTGGCAAGTGTGCATGCCCTTTGGCAATTTTCAAAAGAGTTCATGGAAAAAGATTATTATGAAAAAATTATACATGAATTTTAAAATGTTTTTGCATCAAAATAAACTAAATCTCATTTATGTATATCAAATATTTACATCATCAACAAAAATACTCCAATGGCTTCCCAATGCTCTAAGTAAAGGCACAGTTGTTACATGACAGCTCAGGGGCCCTACATGGCCTGACCCTGCTCCCACCTCTCCTACTACCCCAACTCTCCCTGTCCTCAAATCCCCATGAGCCTTTTTTCTCCCTCCAGATTGTCATTCTCCTCTTGCCACTTGCTGTTCCTTCTCTGGACTGTTTTCCCTCCTTTTCACCTAAATTATTATTCATCCTTCAGATCTCAGGGTAAATACTTCCTCAGGGAGTCCTCCAATCATCACCTCCTTTCCCTTCTACGCTTTAAAGTGCACTCTTCTCCTCTGGAGTATGTTTATACTTGCAGTTTTCATCTGTGTGTGTGTGTGTGTGTGTGTGTGTGTGTGTGTGTGTGTGTGGAGGAGTGGGTACTCTGTCTCTCTCACCACAGGTCCCACGAGACAGGGCTATACCTGAGTTTGTGCTCATCAGTGACACCAGACACAGAATGTGGAAGTGCTCAAAAATACTTACTGAAAAAAATGAACATGTGCATTTTCCTTGAGAGAGTCCACAGCTGTCAGCTTCCCAGTTACATCTGTGTCCCCAAGCGAAGGAGGTAAGTCACTACTCTGGAGTATTCTTCCCACTGGTGCACCTCAGCTTAGCTACGATGGCCCGGCGCTCTGCTCCCCATCTCTCTCTGTGTTGCTGGTGGACAGTGGGTGTCGTGGAGGAGGGCTGATGTCCCCAATATGGGGCAGACCAACAAGTTAAACTACAGGCTGGAGGGAGGTGCAGCAGTAAACACGACACTGCGAGGCTGACTCACATGGGAGGATCCAGGGCTGGCTGGGGGTGGATCACAGCATCAAGACCCTGTTGGGGTTCTGTCTCACTATCTCTGTCTGTCTCTCTCTCTCTCATTGAAGAGGAAAATGAATAAACTTTAAGATAAAAAAAAAAATTAAGTTAAGCTGCAAACCAATGAATCCCAGCGTGGCTGCCTAGCCCCTGGTCTTGACTTCACTTACTCTGCCTGCTTGTGTGTTAGTCCCGTTTAACGGACAATACTTGTAAGATTTTTTTTTTAATTTTTTAAATTTATTCATTCATTTCTTTTAATTTGACCAGAGAGAGACAGAGGGAGAGAGAGAAAGTGAGAAAGCAAGCCACCAGGTCCAGGACTCGAACCGCAGTCAGCCATGGGGGCGTGTCCAGCACCTTAAGCACCACGCCACCTGCTGATTCCCAATACTTGTAAGATTTAATAAATTAAGAAACAAACAAACAAACAAACAAAGAACCGCATGGATTTCAAACATTTCTGTACTAAAATAGATTCATTAATTTTGTTTTTCCACAAACATTTTGAAGTCCTCTCTTATTTGTCAAATAAATATACATTAATGATCAAATGAAAGAGAAGGGAAAAATAATGAACAAAGGAGGAGAATCAGGCACTCTCCTATACCAGTAGTCAGACTAAACTGATAAGTTCAACGTTTTTACAGAGCAATTGAAAAATATGTCAAAAGCCTTAAATATGTGGGCCAGCTGGTGGCATGATGGCTAAGGCAGCTGGGTCCCATACAGCCAAGTGTGTGGTTTGAGTCCTGGACTTAGCAGCTTGAAAAACACACAGGGCATGTGTACGTGCATGCCCAAAATCCTGGGACGAGAATAAAGGAGAAGAGATTGTGGTATAGCCATCATTTCTAGAAGTGCTTTCTCATTTTCACTCTCTCTCTCTCTCTCTCTCTCTCCCTCCCTCCCTCCCTCCCTCCAGTGAGTGTATGTGCCCTGGAGCAAAATTTAAAAAATAAATTTCAAACCTTAAATATGTGCATAACTTCAATCAATACTAAAAAAAGGTAATTATTAAAATATAATGTAATTTTATTAATAATCAATGTAAATGAAAAAACTTATAAAATCAACCTTGAGGAAGGTAACTTGAAATTTAGTATGGGGACCAGCAGTTAGCGTGATGGTTATGTCGCTGGACTCCCACGAAGTCAACTGCAGTTTGAGTCCCAGACCCGGTGACTTAAACTCATGCCGGGTGCACATGCATGTGTGCCCAAGATCCCGAGAGGAGAACGGAGAAGGGATTGTGGTGTGGCCATCCCCCCCGGGGGATGATTTCTCGCTTTCTGACTCTCTGGCAAGCACACACACCCTATAGCAAAAAACCTCTCTCAAAAAATAAAAAATAGCATGAACGTTTATATAGCATTATCTAAAATAGCAAAAAACTGAAGACAGCTTTTAATGTCCAAAACTGGAGTCATGGTCAAATAGAGTGTGGTAAAGTCATAAATTATACAACACATAAAAGTGCTATTTATGAGGAGTCTGTCATGGGAGATGCTAATTTCACAGCAAGAGGACAGGACATAAAACTGTAAATGCAGAAGGGCAGCTTTGAAAACACTATGCCTAAGTGGCATGGCAGAGGGCTGCCCTCCTCCCTGAGCCCACCCTAGAGAGATGCCATCCTCGGAGAGCCTTGATTCTGCCCACTTGGCTCTGAGATGGCCAGGTCCCTCCCCGGACCCAGAGCAAGGATCCTGGTCATCGAATGGAGCCCAGTCTTGGCCATTTCATTCCACTTGCCTGTGACACATGTGATCCGACTGTGGCCAGCAAACTATCGGGTCGTTGGAAAAGTCATGATGCATTTTTGCATAGAAAAGCATGTCCTGACTTTTTTGACCCATGACAAGAAGTTTGTCAGAGCTTTCTATGACAATGGTCTCTTGCTGTGAGTATGTGATGTACTGAGGACGGCAGAGAAGAGGGCCGGGACCCTGCTGAGTCACTGAATCAACCAACACAGGCATTCTCCCTATTGATGGGACTAATCAACACAGCACCGTATGAATGACACAAAAATATGAGGGGCCAGCAGGTAGCATGGTGGTTTCAGTTGCTGGACTCCCACATGGCAGAACACAGTTCCAGCCCTGAACCTGGAAGCTTGCTTTCTTACTCCCCCCGAATTTCTCACTCTGTCCCTCTCTGGTCAAATAGAAAGAAAGAAGAAGAGAAGAGAAGAGAAGAGAAGAGAAGAGAAGAGAAGAAAGAGGGAGGGAAAGTTAAATAAAATAATTCTTTAAAATACATATATTATATAAATACACACACACACACACATATATATACACACACACACATATAAAATGATGATGCCTGACAAGTGGGCTTATCTGGGACTTTACCTGCTTTTAAATAGTTTTATATACTTCTCAAGTTTTTATTTTGATAATAAAACATGTATCACCTTCAAACTAAGAAAGAAAAAGATAGTAAGAGCAAAAAGAGGGCCAGCCTGTGGCTTAAGTCCTGGACCTGGTGGCTTGAAAAACATGCCAGCACATGTGTGTATGTCCAAACTCCTGAAAGGAGGGAGATGGACAAGGGATTGCTGCTTGACGCCCTCATGAGGGGTGCTTTCTCACTTTCCTTCTCTGTTTCTCTGTCTCTCTGTCTCTCTCTCTCTCCCAGACAAGCACCTGTACCCTCTGGCAAAAATGTAAAACAAACAAAAAACGAACAAAAAGATGACTTATTGCATGAACCCTGCCCTTACGAAGATCAGTCTAAAATGAGAACAGTCATGTAAATAACTGATTAAGATACTTGACAAAACCACAGTGAGATACTTCGTAGTTATCGGATGGCTGAAATAAACAGACTCGTAGCCCCCAATGCTGGTGAGGACACGGAGCAACCAGAATGCTCATATACTGTGGATGGGAATGTAACATGGTACAATGTGAGAAATGTTGGGCAGTTTTTTCTAAGACTAAACTCAGCAATTACACTCCTGGGTACTTACCCCCCAAAAATGAATGAAATGGTGACAAAAAGATCTATGTCAGAATCTCTGTAGAACCAGGCGTGGTGCAGGGGTGGCAGGAGTTGTTCAATGGGAACAGTTTTAGGTTTGCAAGATGAACAAGTTCTGGAGAGCGGTCGCACAGCAATCTGAATATGGAAACTGTACACTTAAAAATGGCTTAAGAAAGTACATTTTAAGCTATGAGTTTTTTTTTTTTTTACCATAATAAAAAACAAAGGGCAAAATATTCATTGAGTTTTAGTCTTTGTTTCTTCTTTTATTTTATTTTTATTTTTGTTGTTTTTGTTGGTTTTTGCCACAGTGTGCATGTGTTTACTGGAGAGAGACAGAGAGAGGGAAAGTGAGAAATCACCCCCTAGGAGAGATGACCACTTTGCAATTCCTTCCCCTCCATTCTCCTCTCAGGATTTTGAACACGCGCATACACATGCCCAACCTGATTTTCTTTCTTTCTTTTTCTTTTTTTTTTTAATAATTATTTATTTTTTATTTATCATTATTCTTGAATTTGCTACAGGGCACATGAACTCCACCAGAGAAAGAGAGAGGAGAAAAGTGAGAAAGCAAGTCTCCAGGTCTGGGACTCGAACCACGATGGGACATATGGGAGTCCAGCACCCCAATCACCATCACACCACCTCTGGTCCCACCTGGCATGATTTTCAAGCCACCAGGTCTGAGACTTGAACTGTGATCAGCCTATGTGGGAGTCTAGCACCTTAACTACCATGCCACCTGCTGGTCCCTCCCACAGTTTTATTCTTAATAGCCCCTAATCAGAACTCAAATGTCCATTAACCAATGAATAAAAGACTTGACATATATTCCAGAGGATACTGACACATGCAGTATGGTTGAACCTAACTGGAAAAAACTACACACAAAAGCACATACTGTATATCTCCATTTATGAGATTTTAGAGCAACCAAAACCAACCTAAGGTGAGAGGCATCAGAACAACGGTGGCCAAAACAGCGGTGACACACGTGGAAACCTTCTGAGGTGAGAGAATCATTTTCTTTTTTTTTTTTTTTTTTGAGAGAGATTTTTGCTAAAGGGTGTGTGTGCTTGCCAGAGAGACAGAATGTGAGAAATCACCCCGTGGGGCGGATAGCCACACCACAATCCCTTCTCCTCCATTCTCCTTTTTTGGGTGTGCATGTGAGTTTCAGGCTGCCAGATCCGAGACTCGAACCGCAGTCCACTCTGTGGGACTGGCGCAACCATTACACCATCTGCTGGTCCCCCAAAATATTTTACTTCTTAATATGGATGATAATTAAATAGGCATACAGCTTTGTCAAAATACATAAAAAGTTTCACATAAAATCTGTGCACACAGGTGACACCTAATTACATCCCAATAAAGAATCCTAGGGTAACGGTGAGGAAGGGGAATTGGAAGAGGCTGAATTCATCATCGTGGCTACACACTGAGGAGCTGTTTGCTGAACATGAAGCGCCTCTTTAAACCAGACAGTCACAGGAAAACATCGTTTCATGCAACAATTTATGTAAATGATAGGTATGAGAAGTAGACGTGTATTTTAATCCTGGTTTTGTGGAGCAAGTTTTAACATTCTTTTTTTTTTGGAGAGGTTTTTGCTATAGGGTGTGTGTGCTCGCCAGACAGACAGAGACAGACAGAGATAGAAAGCAAGAAATCACCCCCCCAGGGGGGATGGCCACGCCGCAATTCCTTCTCCTCCATTCTCCTCTCGGGATCTTGGGCATGCACGCGCACGCACACGCACCCAGCTGAGTTTTAAGTCACTGGGTCTGGGATGCGAACCGCGGTCGACTACATGGGAGTCCAGTGACATAGCCATTACGCTAACTGCTGGTCCCTGCAAGTTTTAACGCTCTAATAAATTATTTTAAAAGGAAAAAAAAAGCTGGTCACAGTGGCACAGTGGTAACCCAACATTTTGTTATGCTGTGGCCATCTGGGAAGGTTCTGGGTTCCTGTCCTACGCTCTCCCTGTGCGTGCCGAGTGCGCCATGATCTTGGCTGGCTAGGGTGGAGGGCTGGAGGTAGGACTTGACATGAAGATCCTGTTGGGGGTACTTATCTCTTTGTCTCCCTCTCTCATATATTAAAAATTTAATTTGCTATAGGGCACATGTGCTCACCTGACAGAAAAAGAGAGAGAGACAAAGGAAGAAAGCACTTTCTCTTAGGGGATGACCACGTCACAATTCCTTCTCTTCCCATCTCCTCTCGAGATTTTGGGTTCGCACATATTCCTAGCATGTTCCAGCACAGTATGGCATGTGGGATCTAGCACCTTAACCACCATACTGCCATGTGGGATCTAGCACCTTAACCACCATACTGCCTGGCTGGCCCAATAAATAAATTTATCTTAAAAAGGAACAATGTAAGTACAGTACTGTAAAATCTTTTTTTTTTTTTTTTCCTGAGAGTTTTGCTCTAGGGCGTGTGTGCTTACTAGAGACACAATGAAAGACAGAAAGCAAGAAATCACCCCCCAGCGGGCATGGCCACATTACAATCCCTTTTCCTCCATTCTCCTCTCAGGATTTTGGGAATGCATGTGCACACACCTGGCCTGAGTTTTAAGCCACTGGGTTCAGGACTGAACTGCAGTCGATTACATGGGAGTCCAGTGGCATAATTATTATGCCATTTGCTGGTCCCATTTTAATTTCTTTCTCTTTCTGGTGAGTGCATGAGCTCTGTTGCAAACTAAAAAAATAATAATGATAAATAAAATTAAATAATTCCTTTAAAAATTTGTATTTAATTACATGGAACCATGCAGTGGCATAGCTGTGACACAACTGTGCTCACATGAGAAAGGTCCTTGGTTCGCATCCTGGGAGCTACCTGAACACACCAGGCATACGTGCGCATGCTCATGTTCGGGACCAGCTGAAACTGAGGGCAGGTCACAGCATGAAGACCCTGTTGGGGGTGCATGTCTCTGTCTCTCTTCCTCTCTCTCTCTTATAGAAAGAAAATAAACTTAAAAAAAAAAAGAGAGTACTTACTTAAAAAAATACACAAGATTTTCATCAAATCTCTTGCTAAAATCTGAAATAATACTGAATAATAGCTTTTGAAAGTCATATGTGAAAAAACAAATTAGGACCAGCCCTGTAGAACAGTGGTTAAGCACTATACAGAGGAATGTAGACTGCACATGGCCAACCAAGTTCAAGTCCCAGCTCCATGGCTTGAAAAACATGCCAGGCACATGGGCATGCTCACAATCCTAACTGAAGAACTAGAGGAAAAAGGATTGCAATGTGACCAGGCCCTGTCAAGGGGCGCTTTCCCTTTCTCTCCCCTTCTCTCCATGCACATACCCTGACATTAAAAAAGAACTTTTTTTTTCCCCTTAAAAAAAGCAAATTATAGGGGACTGGATGGTGGTGCAGTAATAATATTTGACGTTCTGCAGGCTGACCCTCCTGGGGTGTTCCCAGACGGCATTCAGGGACCTCCCAGATACGGTGGGCACTGGGTGTCTGATCTGGGACTGGCTGAGTCTGGGGAAGGGGATCATAGTCTTGGATCCTGTGGTGCTGCAGGTCCTGTTTCTCTGTTTCTAGTTCATGGGAAAAACTAACAGAAAGTGAACTTAAAAAAAAAAAAAAAAAAAAAGGCAGGGGTCAGCAGGTGGCATGGTGGTTAAGGTGCTGGATTCACACACAGCCAACCCCCATTCAAGTCCTGAAGAATCACACTGGGCACGTGTGCATGTGCGTGAGTGCCCCAAATCCCCAGGATAACGGAGGAGAAGGGACTGTGGTGTGGTCATGCCCTCAGGGGGTGATTTCTCACTTTCCCTCTCTCTGTTTCTCTCTCTGTCTCTGGAGAGCACACACGCCCTACGGCAAGGAACAAAAATAAAAAGGCAAACATAAAAAATTGTAATACAGAATGAAGAAAAATATTTTGAAGCTTACAAGCAAAGGAAAAAATTAAAAATAGATAAAATCTACAGAAGAATAAAAAAATAGGTTTAGTGTTTTATAACAAGCCAAAATTAGCAAATAATAAACAAGAAAAATATTCACAGCAAACTAAGTTTTTTTTTTTTTTTTTTTTTTTTTATAATGAACACATACTCATGTTTTAAAGGGCACTTATATAATTCATAAAAAATTTTAACACAATTAATGAACAGATAGAATATTGAGAATTTTTAAGTGGAAATACATATGGCTAACAAGCATATTCAAAAAAAGGTTCAAACTTAAGTCATATTTGAAAAATGCAAATTAAAATGGGACACTGTTTCAATTTAGCTACAATTTTCCTTTCTTAGATAAAAACCTGGTCTGGAGAGGGTGGAGCAAGAGAGATGCACAAAGCGTGTTCAGAAATTGTGGAGGGCAGGGAAATGTCGCTTCCCGGGAAGCCAGTCAGCACGAAGCACTATAACAGAGTGCTATGGCTGCACCGGACTGGTGCTTAGATGCTGGGGTAAGTGAGGGGCCAGGCTCTCTCACCCCAAGTCTCTATCACTTTTTTGTTGTCAAAAGAAAAAAGAGGAGCCAGGTGGTGGTAATGCAACTCTATCAATACATGAGAGCGGTCCTGGGTTTGCGTCCTGAGACGGCCCTGCACACAGGGCAGGTGGGCACGTGGGTACGTGCTTATGATCCAGCCTGGCTGACACTAGGGTAGACCATGGCATGAAGGCTCTATCAGGAACACCTGTTTCTGTCTTTCTCTCTCTCATGCAATAAATAAATTTGAGAGGGAATAAAGGTATCTCTCACAGAGATATTTTTGTTGAGGGTGGGTACATGCATGTCATATAACTTGGAAGATGGATATGCAGGCTCTGGGCCACAGGTGCCCTACCTGGGGACCTGTTATTTATAAAGGCCTTAGAGCAGTGTCTGGCACATTATAAGTGCTCAAGTAAATGTTTTAAAAATAAATACTCCAAGGAAAAGCCTCAAACTATGGGAAAGCTTTCAAATACAACTACTGAAGTTCAGAAAGGTCTGCAGGAAGTAAAACATCACACAGGGTGGAACTTTCAGCTGGCTTGACCTTGGGCCTGACCTCTGAAGGTTCAAACACACAGGAGGAGAGAGGTTCTACCTTCCTGGGATGACTCTCCGTGTTTGAATGTCAGACCTTCACAGTGAGAACCGTACCTATCATCAGATGGAACCCTCACCAACATACTGCCAGCATTTTCTTTCCGCGGCAGACTTTCATTTATTCATTTAATAGACATTTATTGAGACATATTATGTGCTATACCAGGCCCAGGAAATGATAAAGAAGCAAAATCCCTTCCTTTATTGTTCTCATGAAGCTAACTTTCTAATAAGGAGTGAGGCAATAAAATAAATACACAGTGTTGGTCATTAAGTGTTAACAAAGAAAAACCATGCTAGCTAAGGGTAGGAGGTGAGGAAACATAAAGCAAAGAGCACCCTCGTCCTTAGGGGTTTCCAGTCTAGTGGAGAACAGACCAGGAAACAAATGATTATCAAAGAGAAATAAAACCTGCGGGGTCGTGCTCAGGCGTTCACAGAGCAGGCAGGAGAGGTGCCAAACTCACTGAGGGAGGTCACAGAGGGCTTCAGGGAGAAGCATGACCTGAAACCAAAGGATCAGATGAAGCAGTAGGGGAGGGCGACCCAAACAGCAGATGCGAAAGCGTGGAAGGGATAGAGGACTCATGACGGATGTCACAATGGAATAACAATGTGTGACAGACAGACAAAACCAAGTGGATTCATTCCAGTTGGCTCTGGAAGGGCCTCAAGGACATGATGTGAGCACACGTGACCACGTGCACACACGTACACCTGCAGTAGTCATCGGCTGTTTCCACCTGCCAAGTTCCTCTGCACCCCATCCCATATGCTTCTTCATCCCAAGAGTGGGCCTGAGATGCAGACCAGTCTAATGACGGCATCCCTATTCCCTTGTCCAGAGAGTAGTTTCAATGCTAGAAGAGAGCTATAAGGTCATAGGCTCAGGGTTGCCAAAAATCGTCTTTTAAGTAGGTATAGAGAAAGCAGTAGCAGAAAATGATGCCAAAAAATGAAAAGAAGGGAGGGTCAAGAGAACCTTCATGACATTATTTCACCTCCAGGATTCTGCCACGCTTGAAGCTTGCCTTTGGACTTTCTAGCTAAATCTTCAAAAGGAGAGAAACCGCTTTTGCCTAAGTTCGTTTACACTGGGTTTTTGGTATTTGTAACTAGATTAATATAACTCCTTTTGGGTAAAGTGATTCATTCTCTGTGTGGAAGCAGGTACTGGGGGGTACCAAGGGAAAGGGAGGATGGATATCAGAGGGTCTCTTCCATTAAGTTTAATAAAGATGGTGACACAGGTGGCTTCGAGGCATCTGGGAGAGCACAGGAAGAGTGATGAAGGGGTTGACAGGTGGCATGGTGGTTGGGGCGCTGGACTCCCACATGGCTGACCAGGGACCTGGCAGCTTGCTTCTCACTATCCCTTCCTGTCTTTCTCTGGTCAAATTAAAAAATAATAAAAATAAAAAATAGGGGCCAGCAGGTGGCATAGTGGTTAAGATGCTGGACTCCCACGTGGTTGATGGTAGTTCAAGTCCTGGATCTGGTGGGCACGTGTGCAAGAGTGCCCAAAATCTGGAGGGGAGAATGGAAGAAAAGGGATTATGATGTGGCCATATCCCTTGGAGAGAGGGGTGATTTCTTGCTTTCTGTCTCTCTGGTGAGCACATGTGCCCTATAGCAAAAATCTCTAAAACAAATAAATAAAATAAAATAAAATAATTATTTTTTAAATAATATATTCAGCCTTATTTATTTATTTAAATTTTTTCGAGATATTTTTGCTATAAGGCGCATGCACTCACCAGAAAGAGAGACAGAGAGAAAGAAAGCAAGAAATCACCCCCTCTCTCACCCCCCCCCCCCCCCCCAGGGGATGGCCATGCTGCAATCCCTTCTCCATTTTCCTCTCGGGATCTTCTTACCCAGGCTTGTGTTTAAGCCACTGGGTCTGGGACTTGAACCGTGGTGGACTACATGGGAGTCCAGCAACATAGCCATTACACCAACTGCTACTGGTCCCTTTACTTATTTATTTTAATTTGACCAGAGAGGGACAGAGTGAGAGCGAGAGCGAGAGCGAGAGAGAGAGAGAGAGAGAGAAAGTGAGAAAGGAGAAAGAAGGCCGCCAAGTCTGGGACTTGAACCATGGTTGGTCAGTGCCCTTAACTACTATACCACCTGCTGGCCCCAAAATAAAATAATTCTTTAAAAAAAAAATAGTGACGAAAGCTCTTTGGGTGGAGGAACTGGGGTTATGTATAAGTCACAGTCTACATGGATGGCTTCTATAAGCTGTCTATGTTCCTAGTGGTTCACTGTACAGTCCTAAGTCATCTTTCAACAGAGAAGCAATACAGAATAGCTTATCAAAAAACACCAAGAATATCATCCACTCAAAACTACTATTTTGGGCCAGCAGGGGGTATGGTGGTTAAATCACTGGACTCCACATGGCCAAGGGCATGGTTCAAGTCCTAGATCTGGTGGCTTGAAAAGTACTCCAAGCGTGTATGGGTACATGTCCAAAATCCTTAGAAGAAAATGAAGGAGAAGGGACTGTGGTATGCCCATCCCCCCGGGGGGATGACTTCTCATTTTCCCTTTCTCTGTCTCTCTCTGGCAGGCACATGCACCTTAAGGCAAAAACCTAAAAAAATTAAAAACTACCATTCCCACACTAATGCATATAAGTCACAGATTTCACCCAAATATTTAGTTTTGCAACAAGCTTAATATTTTGAACTCTTGATCCCTGATGCCAAACAAGCCATCCAGTGTCCTGCAGAAAAAACTTAACTCAGGCAGCGAGACTCATTAAGGTCCACATCTAACAGACGTTATAGCAAAACAAATTGCTCTATCTCAGGAGATCACTACAGAAGCCCAAAAGCTCAGATTCTGCTGGTAACATATTTGAAAATTCTATCATTGGTTGGACTCAGATAATAATACCAATCTTGGTCTGAAATAGAGCTTCAAATCTTTAAATCCATGAATCAGAAAGATGCTCATATTACAGTGGGTCACAGTATAGACGTTAAGGAAACCTTGGTATAACAAGCACTGGGCCTCCTTCTGGCAGGTATAACAATGTCTCAAGCTTTTTTCTTCTTTCTACAAGCATGTACCAAATGACTATGTGCGCCCCTGAACTCAGCCATGGGTGCCCAGGTGCCTTTCATTTTTCACTGGGTAAAAAGGCCAAGTTCTGGTTCATGTCTGGACAATGCTGGGTAAGATGTAAAATAAAAGACCATGTATGAGATAAAAGACAATTTGAGATGTTATTGTTGTAGCAAATGCCGGCCCTCTAAACTCTGCTTATGCCTCACTCCTCCGCGATACTGGGCACATGCTGCCAAGACAGCAGTCACTGAGAAGAGACCCACACCGCATAGCCTGACGGCCTTTGAGTTTCTGCCATTAACTCATGTCAGGGTCTCAGCCAATACTCACCTTCTGCATCTGTGAAGTGGGACAATACTTATTGTACTAGGTTGCTGGAGGGATTAAATAAATTTGTGTATGTAAAGTGCCTGACCCAGTGTCAGGCACATAGCAAATGCTCAATAAAGAGAAACTATAATGAATAGATTAGGTGAGGGTTTTCTTTTCTTTTCAAGTTTCTTTTTTTCCAAGGGCAAGAGGGGAGAGAGACAGACAGAGACAGCACCTCCAACAGGGTTCCAATACCACAATCCATCTCTGCTTCAGACAGCCCCAAATCATGGGCACCCGAGTGTGTGCATCCTGCACACTCAGGGAGGTCTCTGGACCCGAACCACAGGAAACATGCCTGTGTGGGACTGCCTCGAGTTGCATTCTATTTTACCACTAAGCCACTGTCTGACCCCAAGAGTGAGGTCTTAATCGTTTTCCAGTTTTAGAATTTTATGAGATCCACAGTAGAGAGACTATAGGTTTTGAGAACCCCTTCCCTGCTGTTACCCCCTCACTCCCCAATCTGCCTGATCCTACCCTGCACAAAACCAAACATCCAAAACAGTAAAAAGGTCCCCTGCTTCTCAAGCAGCTATGCCAATGGGAAAACTGCAGCAAAGGAGCAAGTTCAAGTGCCTGAGTCCTGGGCCCTTACTAATAATAGTTACACTTCAAATTCTGACAACCCTGCAAGGTAGATATAATTATCCTCATTCTGTAGATAAGCTAAGTAGTAGAGAGGTTAAATAATTCATTCACTGTCACACAGCTGCTCTATGGCAGACCCGATTCCAAAGTTCATGCCCCCTTTCCACTCCATTTCCCTACTCCCCATAAGCAGGCACCCAATGGTTTGTAAACAACGACCAAGACTGAAATAATGGACAAGATATTTCAGGATCTTTAAGACAATGGGAACAAGCCCTCTAACAGAGAAAGAAGGTGGATCATCACTCACACGTGCTGACAATTTGACGCTCCTGCATCCTCTGCTCCAGATGACCCCCTCAGCAATCCTGCCTCCCTTTAGCAGCAAGCCACTGTGTAGGCCTGCGTGTGCAAGTCCCCTCCTGCAGCCAGCTTAGCTTCAGCTCCTTCAACAGCTTTCAAAATCCACTAACAGGTATCCTTTTTGGAAGGCAAGTTTACCAAACTCTGATTCAACGCGAAATATCTAGGGCCTGCTACCATCTACTACAAGCCAAAGAGATGCAGGAAGGGGAGGTGACGCAACTAGGCCTCCTGCACCAAAGCGAGACAGAAACTAAGCACGCGGCCCAGACCCCGTAGGGGTCTCTCCAAGGTGGCCGCCTACGCCTTCTCTATGTAAGCCACGAAAGGGCGGCGGATATGACTCCCAGGAACAGGCGCCTGTCCTATGCAGTTTTGGGGGGAAAAGACGCAGGAACGTGCGTACCAGGGCGAGTCGCAGGCGCGTTGCTCTCCAGTCACTCTCCGAGGCGGGGGAGTTGCAGAGAGGGAAACAAGGGCCTTTGGTACCCAGCTGCTGGGCTCCGGCTGGCACGAGCGCCAGAGCATCCGTGCGCAGCCTCTGCCGCCCACACGCGCGCACACGGGCGTACAACACGGCGCACACACACGCATACAAGCACTGGGGCCCCCAGCGCCCGCCTCCCGGGAGGCTGACGAGCCTAGTCGCTATCCTCCGCCGTATGCCCCCCTACCCGGCCCTGCTGCCACACTCAGCGCCCTACCCGGGCACCCCCGCGCTTCCCCTTCCATCAGCGCCAGAGACTGGGGAGGCCGCGCATGCCCGGCATTTGGCCCGGGAAGGTGATGGCGGAGAAGGAGAGCGCCTCTTACCAGGTCTTGTAATTCCTCGGGACACGGCCGGACACCAGAGGTTGCCACTGCAGCCGGGACCCGGGACTCACCCCCCGCCCTCCCCCACCACGTAGCCCTCTCTACCTTCAGTCGGGAATCAATGGCTAGGTCGCAGATTGGTGACATCACTGGCGCGCCGGGCGTGGGAGGGAGTACCACGTGACCCCTCCCTCTTTTGTTTGCGCCCTAGAAGAGCTAGGTTTTTGTTGGTCTATCTTCCTTGTCCTCCCCCACCGCCCCCAATCTGTTAATGGTGATGTTGTGGGTATGGTGGGAAGTGGGTATTTGGGTTTAGGCCGCTGCATGTTTGCAGGGTCTTGATTAAAGTCGTGCTCGGTTATTCATAACGTAGTTGGTCCAGAAGACCTGAGGTGTGTAGGCACAATGCTCTTGTTTTTAGAAAATGGACCTCAAGTCCACAGAACTAGTAATGCACTGTAACCGAAAGTTCTTGTTTGGCCTGTTTCCATTAAATTAAACTGTTTAAAGTTATATAACGAACACCTACTTTATCTTGATACCCCCACCCAAGAACTAAAATATTAGCATTACCAAAGAACTTTCAACAACTTATAAGTGGACCCCTCTTCCACCACTCTTCCCTCTCTGAAGTAACTCCCATCCTAAATTTGTATTTACACAACTATTGCATTGATGTAATTTCTTTCCACATTTATATGTATTACTAAGTTCTCTCTCTATACACACACACACACACACACACACACACATATATATATATATATATATATATATATATATATATATATTTTTTTTTTTTTAATTAGTTCAGTATGTATTTGAGAACCGATCTAGTGTCTTGGGACTTTTGTTTTCACAAACATGTTATTAAGATTCATCTTTGTTGGAGCCAGCAGGTGGGTGGGTGTGAAGGTGCTGGATTCCCACATGACCAACAGAATGTTTCAAGTCCAGGACTAGTGGCCTGAGAAACATGCTTGGATGCCTGTGCAGGCATGTCTAGAATCCAGAAAGGGAGGAGAAGGAATTGCAGCATGACCATCGCCCCCATGGAGGGTGAGTGGCTGGTTTCTCACTTTCTCTCTGGCAAGGGCATGTGCCCTCTGACAAAATTTAAAAAAAAAAGGGGGGGGGGGGAGGGAAAAATTCATTCTTGTTGAGTGAAGTTGCATTTCATTCAATTTTACCCATTCTCCAACTGCCAAACCTGCAATTTCTGGTCTTTGCTATCTCCAGCAGTGCTATTATGAACATTGTCTTGTGGCGCGCCTGTATAAAAATTTCTTTTGGGTATATTTACCTAAGAGTAGAATTGATAGGTTTTTAATATGCCAGTGTTCAACTTTATATGATAATGTCAAAAAATTACTATTCAAAATGGTTGTGCCAGTTTACATCCGCATCTCTCTAACACCTTGGATTGTTTTGTTTTATTTCATTTTATTTTTGCCAGTAAAATGGGAGTTTAATGGTATCTCATCCTGGCCTCACTGGCATATCCCTGAAGTAAAGTATCTCCTATATATATTTATTGGCCATTTATAGTTCCTCTTCTGTGAAGTGTCAGTTTAGGAGTTTGAGGGATTTGAAAATAAACAAGAAAAAGGATATGGCCAAGGAGCCAGCAGATGGCGTGGTAAGTAAGGTGCCAGACTCACATGGTTGACTGTGGCTCAAGTCCTGGACCCAGTGGCTTGAAAATCATGTTGGGCATGTGTATGTGTTCTCAAAATCCTGAGAGGAGAATGGATTGTGGCATGACCATCCCCCCAGAGGATGATTTGTTGCTTTCCTTCCTTGTCTCACTCTGGCAAAAAACTAAGGGGAAAGAAAGGATAGGGCCAGGAGGTGGCAGTAGCACACCTAAGCTCTATTCTGGTGAGCTTTGACAGGTTTGCATACAGGGAAAGATCTTCAGAGTATGAGAAGATCCAGAAGTGTTGGTATTGAGAGTTAGGGGGATGTGGAGAGTAGCTAATTTGAGTAAACATAGTGACTTTTAGACACATGTAGAAATGTGGTGTTGGAAGTAGTTATTTGCAGGGTAATATTGATGACAACAGGCAGCTAGTGTACTTACATGTTAATTGTGTTTATTGCCCTGCAAATGATTGCTCACAGAACCACATTTCTGCATGTGTCTAAAGGTCACTATGTTTGCTCAGATTGGCCACTTTCCACACAGGGGACATTTAAAAGAGGAAAAGAGAAGAAAACTTCTCAAGGAAAAGGGGCTTACCGTGTCTAGGTGATGTTGTTCAGCAGCCCATTGGAAACCTCTGGGTCAGAAAACTCCCAAAGACAGCAGCAAGTTGAGATCTTTATCACTACTGGGGTGATTTTATGTATGACTAGAAGGTGTTGGGCACAGTTGCAAGAGGTGTGCAAAGCAAGCAAGCAGGTCTAACTGGATAAAAATGTATTTATTTTGGGCTATGTCTAAAACACCTAGGTGTGTTGACATTTGTATCTGGTGCTTTTTTTTTTTTTTTTTTTTTTTTTTTTTTTTAAGTTTTTTTTTTTCTTTTTTTTTTTTTTGGAGAGGTTTTTTTTTGCTATAGGGCGCGTGCGCTCGCCAGACAGACAGAGAGAGACAGAGAGATAGAAAGCAGGAAATCACCCCCCAGGGGGGATGGCCACGCCGCAATCCCTTCTCCTCCATTCTCCTCTCGGGATCTTGGGCACGCACGCACACGCGCCCGGCGTGAGTTTAAGCCGCCGGGTCCGGGACTCGAACCGCGGTCGACTACGTGGGAGTCCAGCGACATAGCCATTACGCTAACTGCTGGTCCCTGTATCTGGTGCTTTTTGAGCTAATAAATCCCACACTGCTATGAGTACATAAGCAGCCCAGTATATAAACAACCTCTGCCAATATGCGGAGGTCAACTTTGGCTCCGTTATATAATAGTAAGTTCATGGATCTTGCCCATTGTTTTAGTGGATTATTTGTCAAATTCTTTATGTACATTGGACACTAATTTTTAGTTAGATCTGTGTGTTGCAGATTTATTTTCCCATTTATGTCTTGTATTTTCCCTATCTATTTTGATAAATAGATGCTATAATTTTGTATTTATAAATATTTATCCTGTTTTTAGTTTTCTCCTCCCTTAACATATATTTGCTTACTCTTCTAAAAATATTTGTTTTTGCTTTTTTACATTTAAATCCTTATTTTTTCTGGTATTTACTATTAAGTGGGGTTCAATTTTACTTTTTACATACAAATGACCTCTTCCTTGGTTTATTGACTAGCCCCTTTTTCAAATAGTTTATATCTAGCATTCATTGTCTTTTATTTTCCTTAAAATATTACACTTGTTAGGACCACCAGAACAGTGTTAATAGAATTGTCAATAGTGGGCATTCTTCACTATCCTTCATTATTCCCTTTAGAAAAGGGAATTTAGAATTATTTTTGTAGATTTCCTGATTAAAAAATTAGAATATTGGGGAACCAGCAGTTAGCATAATGGCTATGTTGCTGGACTCCCATGTAGTCGACTGCGGTTTGAGTCTCGGACCTGGTGGCTTAAACTCATGCCAGGCGCGTGTGCGTGCGTGCCCGAGATCCCAAGAGGAGAATTGGAAGAGAAGGGATTGCGGTGTGGCCATCCCCCCTGGGGGGGGGGGGTGATTTCTCGCTTTCTGTCTCTCTGTCTCTCTCTGTCTTTCTGGCGAATGCACGTGCCCTATAATGAAAACCTCTCCAAAAAAAAAAAAAAAATAGAATATTTTTGTAAGTCATCTATCAGATTAAAGAAAGTAACTTTGAAAAAGAAATTATTGGGACCAGCAGTTAGCGTAATGGCTATGTCGCTGGACTCCCATGTAGTCGACCGCAGTTCGAGTCCCGGACCCGGCGGCTTGAACTCACGCCAGGCGCGTATGCGTGCGTGCCCAAGATCCTGAGAGGAGAATGGAGGAGAAGGGATTGCGGCGTGGCCATCCCCCCTGGGGGGTGATTTCCTGCTTTCTATCTCTCTGTCTCTCTCTGTCTGTCTGGCGAGCGCACGCGCCCTATAGCAAAAACCTCTCCAAAAAAAAAAAAGAAAGAAAAAGAAATTATTTCCTTCATAAGAAAGGGAGAAAGAGAGGAGGGAGATGGGGGTGGGGAGAGAGAGAAGAGAGAGAGAGAGAGAAAATGAGAGAATTCCTGGTAGGGTCTCATTATGCTTTCCTCTTCCCCAACCTTCCAGCCAGCCAGGATCACAATCATACCTAGTGTGTTCATATCAGCCCAGGATCCAAACCCTGGGCCTTCCCATACAGCTCCAGCATTACACAGCAGTGCCCTACCACATATGTCACAACAGCAGGCCAAAGAAGATTATTTTATTTTATTTTATTTTATTTTAGGTTTTTGTCATAGGGCCCAGTGCATGTGCTTACCAGAGAAAGACAGGGTAAGGGAAAGTGAGAAATCACCCCCTGGGGGGATGGCCTCCTCACAGTCCCTTCTCTTTTATCCTCGTCTTGGGATTTCGGGCATGTAAGTATATGCACCCAGCATGATTTTCAAATTGCTGGGTCCAGGACTCAAACTGCAGCTGGCCATGCGGGAATCTAATAGCTTAACCACCACACCATCTGCTGGCCTCTAAAGAAGATAACTTTTATTCCTAATTTACTGAGACTTTAAACTCTTGTTTTTTTTTTACATAATGATTTTATTTAACTTTATTTATTTATTTACTTTTATTTTTATTTGACCGGAGAGAGACAGTGAGAGAGACAGAGAGACAGAGAGAGAGAGAGAGAGAAAGTGAGAAAGCAAGCCACTAGGTCCAGAACTCGAACTGTAGTTGGTCATGTGGGAGTTCAGCACTCTTAACCACCATGCCATCTGCTGGCCCCAAGACTTTAAACTCTTGAATGGATTTGAATTTATTCAAAACTTTTCTACATCTATCGAGATGATCATAGAATTTTTTCTCTCCCTTTAATATGGTAATATGATGAATAACATTTACAGGTTTTCTAATATTAAACTATCCTTACATTCCTGAGATAAACAACTTGACCATAGTGTTATCCATTTTATTGGGTTGTCAGAAAAGTCATGATGCATTTTTGCATAGAAAAACAGAAAAATACACCATTACTTTTCCAACAACTCAATATATGCTGTTGAACTCATCTTATATTCCATGTGGTACCTGCACACTTGTGTTCATGAACGACATAGGCTGTGATTGCTTTTCTCATTCCATCTTCATCTGTTTAGGTTTCAAGACTCATAGGATAATATAAAGAATATTCTCTCTTTTTATATCCTCTGAAAGAATTGGAATAAGATAAGAATAATCTTTCCCGTGAAGTTTCAGTAGAATCAACTATAAAATTGTCTGGACTGGGTGTTTTCCTCATGGGGAGATTTTTAATACTGCTTCAATTTATTTGTTATGGGACTATTACAGTCAGTCTCCTGCAACCACAATTGAAAATATTTTTTTCTAAAAAGCAAAACATAATAATACAAACAAAAACATTCTTATAACAACTATTTACATAGCATTAACATTGTATTAAGTATTATATGTACTCTAGATATGACTTAAAAGTATGTAGGAGTGGGACCAGCAGATGGCATAATGATTACATAATCATATGCTGAACTTCCACATGGTTGACTGTGGTTCAAGTCCCAGACCCAGTGGCTTGAAATTCATGCTGGGCGGGACCAGCAGTTAGCGTAATGGCTATGTTGCTGGACTCCATGTAGTTGACCACAGTTTGAGCCTCGGACCTGGTGGTTTAAACTCACGCCAGGCATGTGTGCGTGCGTGCCCATGATCCCGAGAGGAGAATGGAGGGGAAGGGATTGTGGCGTGGCCATCCCCCCTGGGGGGGTGATTTCTCGCTTTCTGTCTCTCTGTCTCTCTCTGTCTCTGGCGAGCGCACGCGCCCTGTAACAAAAACCTCTCAAAAAAAAAAAAAAAAAAAAGAAATTCATGCTGGGCACATGTGCATGTGTATCCAAAAATCCAAGAGGCGCATAGAGGAGAAGGGACTGCAGTGTGGCCATCCCGCCTGGGGGATGATTTCTCACTTTCTATTTCTCTGTCTCTCCAGTGAGTGCATGTGCCCAGTAGCAAAAATCTATCTTTGAAAAAAAGTATATATGCTAGGCTTTTAAAAATCCTACCAATCTCTGTCCTGTAACTATCAATTTTGGTCCATATATATTTATTGTGATTCTTGATCTATTTGGGCTTTGATTCTCTTTTACTTTTCATTTAAATTTTTCCACATTTTCTGTTTCTGTTTTTTTTTTCCCCTTACTTTTTCCATTTGTTTTTTTCTTTTTGAATTAACTGAGTTATTTCTGTACCTTTTTTCTTGGTTTGTGATTTTCTCTCTAAAGATTTGTAATTATGCTTTCTTTTTTTAGTGGTTACCCCTGAAATTTATTATGCATTTTAATCTAACAAGGGCCAAGGTTTAAATATGTTTATTATTCTCTTCTACATAGCACAAGAACTTTAGAATATTTTAGATCCTTTCTTGTCCTCTTGACTTATATATTACTGTTGTTTAATTTTTTGCTTCTGTCTTTTCTTTTTAACTCCACAAATAAATCATTGTCATTTTATTCTACATGAACAATATTTATTTAGACTTATACACAGAAAAACAGCAAGTGCCAATACAAGGGTGTTTTTGCAAACTAGCTACCATTAAGTGGAACTGGGTCAGCTCAATTTCCCTTTCCAAGAATCTGTCCTCCAATAAGCATCATGAAGTATGTCTCAGGAAAGACTTTTTTTTTTTTTTTCAAGTTTCAGATATTTATTAACCAGTGTAAATCTGAACACATCAAAATCATTTCATACATTTAGAGGAGAAATATTTCCTGGTTAATTGGAAGATTGTGCGGATGGCTTCTGGAAGACCTTCATTATGAGCAGCTTTATAAGTGAAACATTTCATTTAGAAGTCTGGACCTTCTTTCTTCAGTTTGCTGTAATCCACATTCACTGAATAAAACTTGTACTGATCACTGGGACCCAGTTTGTTCCAGGGTTCAGGGTTATTCTTTCTGTCCCAAGAGACATCAGGATTGAACACTGCCAAACGCATGAGATACAGTGCTGCTCCAGTACCTCCAGCTCCAATAAATATAAACAGGGGAATCAAACTCGGATACTTCTTGGCCTGACCCAGGATCTGGTGGAGTATGTTTACGGTGGAGGACTCGGGTCCGAAAGCAGAAAACAAGTCTGCCAGGCCACAGACTAAAAATTATCCTCACAGAGGTTGAGCGGATGCCCAAAGTCCACAGGAAAGACTTCTTGGGATATTATCATCATAATCATAATAACTGATTGCCAGAAGGCACATGTGCTGGTCAGAGAGAAATGGGGGACCTCCCCTCCAGTGGAATGTAGTCATGCTGCAACCCCTCTCCTCTTCTCCACTCTGTTGTGATTTTGAGCACACAAGCACATGCACCTGGCAAGTTTTCAAGCTACTGGAGTCAGGATTCAAATTGTGGTTGATGTGTGATCCAGTTCCCTTAACCACTAGGCTACAGGGCTGGCCAGGAGAATATCTGAAAGATATCTTTAATCACTCAACAAATTGCCTTGGAGAAAGAGAGAAATTTCTCTACTGGATTTTTGTTTTCTCTGTCATGAAGATTAACTCCTCTGCCTCTCCATGTTGCATATGTGTTTCCATTGGTGTTTGATATCTCAGGAAGGAAGAAAGAGGTACATGGTGCTGATATGGAATGAGGCCTGTCAGTGTGCGCTTGATTGGAAGTGGATGAAATCCATGTAGTGTTGGTTCCGATAGCAGTGACTGGAGCAAAAACTTTATGTGTGTGTATATATATATATGTATACACACACACACACACACACATATATATGTGTATATATATATATATATACACACACACACACACATACACATTATATATATACACACACACATATAAACATATACACACACAGACACACTCATATAGCTTTTGGGAAAGTAATGATGTATTTTTTGTGTAGAAAAATACATCATGACTTCTTTGACTAATTATATTTATGTATGTGTGTATGTATTTATCCATCTTCTGACTGTTCTTTTTTTTTTTTTTTGGAGAGGTTTTCGCTATAGGGCGCATGCACTCGCCAGACAGACAGAGAGAGACATAGAGACAGAAAGCGAGAAATCACCCCCCAGGGGGGATGGTCACGCCGCAGTCCCTTCTCCTCCATTCTCCTCTCGGGATCTTGGGCACGCACGCGCACGCGCCCGGCGTGAGTTTTAAGCCACCGGGTCCAGGACGCAAACCACGGTCGACTACGTGGAAGTCCAGCGACATAGCCATTACGCCAACTGCTGGTTCCCCTGACTGTTCTTGATGAGAGGCTTGGTCTGATATTTAATTTGAAATATAATTGGATGACTTTCATTTATTCTACCCAGCTCAGTAAGTCTACAAAAGGAAGCTCTTAATAGCATCAAGAGATAGTTCTTGGGGAGCCGCAAGTGGCATGATGATTAAGGCTCTGAACACTCTTGAGAACATGGCCGACCATGGTTCGAGTCTTGGACCTGGTGGCTTGCTTTCTCACTTTCCTCTCTCTCTCTCTCTCTCTCTCTCTCTCTCTCTCTCTCTCTCTCTGTGTGTGTGTCTCTCTGGTCAAATTAAAAATAAAAGAATGAATGAATGAAATTAAATAAAATAATTTAAAAAAGAGATAGTTCTTAAATATCTTCTCAGAAAACACAATTCAGCACCATTCCTGGTAGGAATGCAGAGATGGACCAGTCCAAACCTTTTCTTTTCCTTAGCTTTCGTTATCTCCAACCATCAAGCAAAAACATCTACACATACACACCTTCAGGAGCCTACTCCTTCTATTTCTAATTATTCCCAGTGTTAGTCATTCAAATTCATGTGTATTCAACCTTAAATTCTTGAGATTACACAAAAGACTCACAGAAGTAAAAATACATTTACTAGAGTTCACATAATGGGAATTCCCCAGTTGGAGAGAAATTGCCATTTTCTCATTGCCCTAAAGGAATAGTGCTTTATCTTATACCTGTGCCTCTAAAATGCTGTTCTTTCTTTGAGAACATTCTCTTTGAAAATATGTCATATACTCCTGCTTCACATTATCTTGTCCTTGCCTACCTTCAATACCTTTTAAAATTTTTTTTTAGGTTTTTGCCACAGGGCTTGTGCATTCACTGAAAGTCAGAAATCACCCTCTGGGGATGGTCACTCTGCATCACCTTCTCCATTCTCCTGTCAGGATTTTGGGCATGCACGTTCATACATCTGAAGTGATTTTCAGGCCACTGATCCAAGATTCTAACTGCCAAGCTGGCTCTGTGGGATCCAGTGACTTCACCTCCACACCACCTGCTCGTCCCACAAAACCTTTAATTCCAGCCCCAGCTGCTGCTATTGGGACCAACTGTACATGGATTTTAGCCACTTTCATATTCCCTTGTATTATCTCTTTATAGCCACCCCAAATCCCTCTTTTCCTCACTCGTAATTCCTGGCAATCATTAATGTGTCCTCATCTCTATGATTTCATGATTTAAAAGTGTTATATAAATAAATCAATACTAAATGTAGCTTTTTGAGATACACTTTTTTAAAAGTAATTATTTATTTCATTTTATTCATCATTATTATTCTTTTTTAATTTGCTACAGGGCATGCATGCTCACCAGAGAGAGACAGAGGAATGAGCGTGAGAAAGCAAGTCACCAAGTTCGGGACTTGAACCATGATCGGCCATGTGGGAGTCCAGTGCCTTAACCATCATGTCACCTGCTGGCCCCAAGATACACTTTTTAACAAAAATTTATTCATTATTATCATTTTATTTTATTGAAGTTGACCAGAGAGAGATAGAGAGAAAGAAGAAAAATGAATAAGCAAGTTGCCAGGTTTGGGACTCAAACTGCAGTCAACCATGTGGGAGTCCAGCCACCTTAATCACCATGCCACCCGCAGGCCCCAAGATACACTTTTTTCATAATTCCCTTAGGATCCATATTGTTTGTGTTAATAGCCCATTCTTTTTCATTGCTGAATTCTGTTCCATGGAAAAGAAGTATCAGTTTGCTTCACCATTCACTCACTGAAGGACATATGGGCTGTTTTCAGTTTGGGGATATGTTTTTTAAAATTATTTATTCATTTATTTTTATTAATTATTATTATTATTTTTAAAAATTTGCTGTAGGGCACATGTGCTCACCAGAGAGAGAGAGAGAGAAAACAGAAGTGAGAAAGCAAGCTGCCAGGTCTGGGACTCGAAGTATGGTCAGCCATGTGGGAGTTCAGCACTTTACACACCACACCACATGCTTGCCCCAGTTTAGATTATTAATATATCTGAGCACAGATTTTATGTGAATATAGAAATTTCATTTCTCTAAGATAAATGCCCAAGTATGAAATTGTTGACTTTAGTCTTTTTCAGAAACTGTCTTGGATCATCTCAGCCCTTTTGCTCCTTAATGTATATTTTAGAATTGGCTTGTTAAAATTAGGAAAAATACTTTAGGATTTTGACTAACATGGTATTAAATCTGAGTCATTTGCAGGAAAATTGATAAAACTAAACTTTTCATTGATAACAGTATGTCTTTTTACTTAGTTCTTCTTAATGTATTTTAATAAAAGGGTTATGATCTTCTTTACACCAGTATTGCAATTATTTTGTTAATCTATTTTCAGGTGCCTATGTAAGTCAAGAAAGACTGTGCTATGGTAATAAAACAACCAAGGGATCAGCAGATAGTGTAGTGATTATGTTGCTGGACTCCCATGTGGCTGACCATGGTTCAAGTTCTGGACCCCATGACTTGAAAAATCACATTGTGGGGGACCAGCAGTTAGCGTAATGGCTATGTCGCTGCACTCCCATGTAGTCGACCACAGTTCGCGTCCCGGACCCGGTGGCTTAAAACTCACGCCGGGCGCATGTGCGTGCATGCCCAAGATCCCGAGAGGAGAACGGAGGAGAAGGGATTGCAGCATGGCCATCCCTTCTGGGGGGTGACTTCTCGCTTTTTGTCTCTCTGTCTGTCTGGCGAGCGCACGCGCCCTATAGCAAAAACCTCTCAAAAAAAAAAAAAAAAAAAAGAAAAGAAAAAAAAGAAAAATCACATTGGGGGGACCAGCAGTTGGTGTAATGGCTATGTCACTGGGCTCCCATGTAGTCGACCGCGGTTTGAGTCCCAGACCCGGTGGCTTAAACTCACGCCGGGTGCGTGTACATGCGCGCCCAAGATTCTGAGAGAAAAATGGAGGAGAAGGGATTGTGGCGTGGCCATCCCCCCGGGGGGTGATTTCTCACTTTCTGTCTCTCTGTCTTTCTGGCAAGCACATGCAACCTATAGCAAAAACCTCTCCAAAAATAAATAAATAAATAAATAAATAAATAAGAAAGAAAATCACATTGGATGTGTGTGCATGTGTGCCCAAAATCCCAGGAGAATGGAGAAGGAATTGTGGTATGGTCATCCCCCTTGGAGGTGATTTCTCACTTTCCCCTCTTGCTGTCTCTCTCTCTCTCTCTCCAGTGAGCACACACATCCTAAGGCAAAACCTCTTAAAAAAAAAAAGTTGATTTCTTGCTCATGCAATAAATCCACTGAGTCATGGTATTCTGTTCCACATTTTCATCATCCTTATTTTGAGACTCGGGCTGAAAGAGAAGCCACTAAAAAGCACTGCTAGTTTTGTGGCAGAGGAAAAAGAGCACAGAGAAGAGTGCTTCTGGCTAGAAGATTGTCATTTGTGCTCACCTTTCATTGGCTAAACAAGTCACATAGCCATCTCTCTTTCATGCATCTTGGGGGTCCTGAGCAAGCATGTAAGTTCAGCTACCTTTGAAACCACTATTTTTTTTTTTTTTTTTGGAGAGGTTTGTGCTATAGGGCACGTGTGCTCGCCAGAAAGACAGAGAGAGTCAGAGAGACAGAAAGTGAGAAATCACCCCCCCCAGGGTGGATGGTCATGCTGCAGTCCCTTCTCCTCCATTCTCCTCTTGGGATCTTAGGCACGCACACACACACATCCTTTATGAGTTTAAGCCACCGGGTCTGGGATTTGAACTGTGGTCGACTACATGGGAGTCCAGCGACATAGCCATTACGCCAACTGCTGGTCCCAAAACCACTATTGGTAGAGAGATCATGTGTGTAAAGACTTTGTACAGATAATGAGAGAGGCCCTCAAAACTGAGCTGAAAAGTATGCCCTCTTTTTCTACTCTCCAGAAGAGTTTATACAAGATCAAAATAGCTTTCCCTTGAAAATTTCGTAGAATTGGGACCAGCAGTTGGCATAATGGCTATGTCACTGGACTCCCATGTAGTTGACCCCAGTTCGCGTGCCGGACCCGGTGGCTTAAAACTCACGCCGGGCGCGTGTGCGTGCGTGCCCAAGATCCCGAGAGGAGAATGGAGGAGAAGGGATTGTGGCCTGACCATCCCCCCGGGGGTGATTTCTCACTTTCTATCTCTCTGTCTCTCTGTCTGTCTGGCGAGTGCACGTGCCCTATAGCAAAAACCTCTCAAAAAAAAAAAAAAAAAAAAAAAAGAAAGAAAAGAAAAAAAAAAAAAAGAAAGAAAAGAAAAGAAAAGAAAATTTTATAGAACTCACCTGGAAAATTTCTAGACCTGGTATTTTTTTTGTGAGAAGATTTTAAATATTGGTTAAACTTCTTTAATGGTTATAGCATTATTCATTTTGCTTTTTCTGTTCTTGAATCTATTTTGGTAAATTATATTTTCTAGGAGATTATCCATTTTATCCAAGTTTTGAATTTTTGTCATGGATTTGTTCATATTTTTGTGTTTTAAATGTATAAGATACATTTAATACCTATAGCTGTAAGTTATATCTCCTTTTCTATTTCTAGTATTGCTTATTTGTGCATTCCCATTCTCTTTCTCTCTCTTATATGCAATAAATTTTTCTAGAAGTCTGTCAAGTTTCAAACAATAAACTTTGGCATTGTTGATCTTTTTTTCTTTATTTATTTTATTTTGTAAGTTCTTACTTACATGTAATTGTTGTACATCCTAGCGGGGTACAATGTAGTTTTTCAAAGCATGCCGTGTGTGATAATCAAATCAAGGCTATTACCGTATTCACCACCTTCAACAAAGAACATTATATAATATTATGTCTGCCCCTGTGATGTTCAAGTTGATCGTCTGTTACTAATTTCATTACTTTTTCTACTTATTGTTATTACTTTCTTCCTACTATTTTCTCCTCATGTTCATTTTGTTGGTTTTTTTGTTTTCTTAAAAATGTACTCATTCATTACTTTCATGAGAGAAATAGAGCACGACAAGCACCCTCAGAAGGGACTCATACTGCAGTCTTTCCCCAGCCTTTCCAGCCTGCCAGGATCAGGAGTGTGACCACACATACTCAGCACGGACAGGATGACCCAAGAACTGAACTTCGATCTTCCTTATGGCCTTCAGCATTGCTGAATGTTCTGCCACCACTGTACCACTGTGGCTGGGCCTTCTAATTTATTAAGTTGGCCATTAATTTTATTACTATTATTATTTTTTGAGAGGTTTTGGCTATAGGGTGCATGCACTCGCCAGAAAGACAGAGAGAGACAGAGACAGAAAGCAAGAAATCACCCTCCAGGGGGGATGGCCATGCCGCAATCCCCTCTCCTCCATCCTCCTCTTGGGATCTTGGGCACGCACGCATACGCACCCGGTGGGAGTTAAAGCCACCAGGTCCGGGACTTGAACTGTAGTCGACTACATGGGAGTCCAGTGACATAGCCATTATGCCAGCTACTGGTCCCTAGTTTTATTATTTTAATCCCCTCCAATTTTACAATTATACACATTTAAAGTTATTCATTTTGGATTTTTAAAATGTTAATTTCATAAAGTTTATTTCTAGAATTTTTTACTTTTTCATGTCAATAATTTTGTAATAGTCTTTTGTTCCTTTCTTATGTTTTCAAGGCTCTTTTTTTTTTTTTTTAATTCACTAGAGGGTGCATGCACTTGTGGAGACAGACAGAGAGAGACAGAGAGAGGAAGCTCTCCCCCATGGGGGATAGGCACCCTGCCACTCCTTCTCTCCATTTCTCCATTTGGAATTTGGGGTGCACACACACACACACACACACACACACGCACCCAGTGTGTTTCTCAAGCCAAGATTTGAACTGTGCAGTTGGCTATTTGGGATCCAGCAGTCTTTACCGCTATATCATTGGTGGCCCACAAGTGTTTTTTTTTGTTTGTTTATTGTATATGCCATATTTGTTTTTCTTTATATGGTCATATCAATGCTGAAGTCTTAGTCTTAGTGAAGTCTCATCTTGATGTTAGTTTTTCTGCTGATTTTCTCTTGTGGTACCTTTTTTTCTTGTGTATCTTGTGACTTTTATTATGACCTCATGTTTGTGGAAACTGTACCTGTGAGTAGTAATCTTTGAGGCCTATGTTAAGGGGAGTGTTCCTTTAGAAATGATTTGTTTTTTTCTTCTGCATCAGGGAGAGGACACTTCAAACTTGGGACCATGTAAAATTCTTGGCTTGGAGTTTTTTGACCAAGTATGTAGCATGAATTTTGGCATCAACACTTTGTGAAAGGCAATTTGATGCTTATGTATTGTTAGGGGAGCTTTTACCTCACTCTTTAAAGAGTCTTTTACCTCATTCTTTGAACCTCTCCTTTTCTGAGACAGGTTGTTTTTGTTTTTGTTTTTTTTTCCCCTAGTTTATCCTTTCACCAAGAGTATAACTCTTTAAGGGTCCTGGCTTTATAGAAAGTTTTACAACCGGCTCTCCAGCTTGCAAGAGTACTAAGCTTTGCCTTCTTATCCACAGCATGGTTGGATAAACTAAAGTTGTAGGTTACTGGGCCTTGTAAGATTCCTGTAGGAAAACTGTTAGCTGAGGCGCTCATTCATTCTCTGAATCTGTGCTTTTGATTTATTTTGGCCTCTGAGGGGATTATCTTACTGTTTTGCTAGCTCATGTATGCATATAGTTTTTTTTTTTTTTTTTGAGAGAGAGAGAGAGAGAGAGAGAGAGAGATATTTTTGTGATAGGGTGTATGCACTCACCAGAGAAATAGAAAGTGGGAAATTATCCCAGGAGGGATGGCCATGCTGCAGTCCCTTCTCCTCCATTCTCCTCTTGGGATCTTGGGCATGCATGCACACATGTCCGGCGTGAGTTTTAAGCTGGTGGATCTGGGACTTGAACCGCAGTTGCTGGGAGTTCAGCGATGTAACCATTACACCATCTGCTAGTCCTTGCATATAAAGAGATTTTTAAAAATTTTTGTTCAGTATTTTTAGGAAGTTTTTATTTTTAATTGCCAGAGGATGTATGTACTCACCAAAAATAGACAGAGATAGAAACAAAGAGACAAACATCCCCTAATAGGGTGTAGTCATGCTGCATTCCCTTCTCTCCATTTCTCCATCTCGTGTCAGGATTTTGGACTTATATGCACACACACCCTGCAAGTTATTCAAGCCACCGAGGCTGGATGGCCATGTGAGATCCAGTTCCCAATCCATAGCACCTAACCATTGCACTATGGGGCCAAACCAAAGAGTCTTTTAAAATTAATTAACTGGGGACCAGCAGTTAGCGTAATGGCTATGTCGTCAGACTCCTACGTAGTCGACCACGGTTCGCGTCCTGGACCCGGTGGCTTAAAACTCACGCCGGGCGCGTGTGCATGTGTGCCCAAGATCCCAAGAGGAGAAGGGAGAAGGGATTGCGGTGTGGCCATCCCCCCTGGGGGGTGATTTCTCGCTTTCTATCTCTCTGTCTCTCTCTGTCTGTCTGGCGAGCACACGCGCCCTATAGCAAAAACCTCTCCAAAAAAAATTAATTAACCAATTAATTGATTTTTAATTTTTGCTACAGGGTACGTGCACTTGCTAGAGAGAGAAAGAGAGAGGGTGACAAATCATCCCCTAGGGAGGATGACTACACGGCGATCTCTTTTCCTCCAGTCTCCTCTCAAGATTTTGGGCATGCATGCACATGTGCTCAGTGTAAACTGTGTGATCAGCCATGTGGGATTCAGTGCCTTAACTTCCATGCCACCTGATGGCCCATCAGGAGTTTGTTTTAATGGTTAAGTTTTTTGTTTTGTGTTGGTATGTCTTCAGTGATAACTTGTCTTCTCTGTTGCCAGAATGGAAGTCCCATTTACCCATTTACTTCAGTCCACTCCAGGTTAGCGTCTGTTCCTATACATCACTACAACTACTCTTGTTGATGTCATTGACCATCTCCACGTTGCCACAGTCAATGGACCTCTCAGTGTCCTTGACTTTATTGACATACGAGTGGTATTCAGCACATTTTATCACATCCTCTTTCCTAAAACATTCAAAATTAGATTTAAATAATATTAAAATTCTCTACCTCTCTTCCAAACTTATTGTTTGTTCCACTACATCATGATGCCTCAATACTAGTATTAAAGACATATGTATATTTAATACTAATTGATAGCCTTGGAATCAAAATAATTAATGATAAAAGCATTTCCCAAACCTTTACGTTTCTTATGTAACCAAAAAACTGACATACTCATACAAAATAAAATCAAAGCAATATACTAATGTTAAAGTAAATATATAAACAACTTTCGCTCTTTCTTTTTTATTGCCAGGGGTGGACAGAGAGAGGAGAGAAAGAAAGAAAGCACCCTCCAATGGGGCATGGTCATACTGCAATTCCTTCATCTTCATCTTTCCATCCTGTCAGGATATGGGGCATGCATGCACATGTACCCAGAGTGTGTTTCAAGCCACCCTGGCTGGGATTCAAACTGTGCAGATGACCATGTGAGATCCAGTTCCCTTAACCACTAGGCCATGTGGCCAGCCGCCAGCTTCCAATTTTCTATGTGCATGTTATCTACTCTGAACTATATATTGTTATAGAGGGCCTGTACTTATTACATCATAATCAGCCCTAGTCACTGGTAGATCATTAGTATGTCATAACTAAGGGGATATGTCATATCTGCACAAATTTAAATCCTTCATGTGCATAGAAAACTTCATGAACTGGGGCTGGCAGGTGGTGTGGTGGTTAAGGGCACTGGAGTACCAGGTGGCTGACTGCGGTTTGAGTCCTGGACCTGGTGGCTTGCTCTCTCACTTTCTCTTTCTCTCTTTCTCTCTCTTGCTCTGACCCTCTCTGGTCAAATTAAAAAAATAAATAAATAAAGTTAAATAAAATTATTAAAAAAAAAAAAAGATAACTTCATGAACCAATGGTACTGCATCTCTGGTCAACTAATCAGCCCAGTGCTGGTTTCAGGGCTGGCTCGTGGCACAGAGGTAACGTGCTACTCAAGAGAAGGCAGATCCCACATGGTCACCATGGTTTGAATTTCCAGGCCCATCAGCCCGAAACAAGCCAGGCACACATTCAAGTGCCCAGGATCTGATGACCTATAGGACTAGAGGAAAGGGATTGTGCCATGACCAGATCCAATAGGGATTCACTCCCTCACACTATCTCAGTGCACATGCACTGTATCATAAAAGAAAAAAAATAGTTTAATTCTTTTTACTTTTTTTTTTCTTTTTCTTTTTGGAGAGATTTTTGCTATAGGGCATGTGTGCTCACCAGACAGACAGAGAGACAGAAAGCGAGAAATCACCCCCCCAGGGGGATGGCCATGCCACAATGCCTTCTCCTCCATTCTCCTCTCGGGATCTTGGGCATGCACGCACACGTGCCCGGCGTGAGTTTAAGCCATGGGGTCTGGGACCCGATCCGTGGTCAACTACACGGTCCAGCAACATAGCCATTACACTAACTGCTGGTCCCCATTTTTTTTTTTTTCTTTTCTAAAGAGAGATTTTTGCTATAGGGTATGTGTGCTTGCTGGAGAGACAGAGAGATAGAAAGCAAGAAATCACCCCCCAAGGGGGATGGCCATGCTGTGCTCTCTTCTCCTCTATCCTCCTCTCAGGATTTTGGGCACACATGCACACAGGCCTGGCATGAGTTTTAAGCTGCTAGGTCCAGAACTCAAACCGTGTTTGACTACGTGTGAGTCCAGCAATGTAACTATTATGCCATATGCTGGTCCCAAATTTTAAAAATTTTAATCCCAGGGGCCAGCAAGTGGTGCAGTGGTTAAGGTCCTGGACTCCCACGTGCTTAACTGTGGTTCAAGTCCTGGACCCAACATCTTGAAACACATGGGGCAGGTGTGGGTGCATGCCAAAATCCTGAGAGGAGAATGAAGGAGAAGGGATTGCAGTGTGGCCCTCCCCGCTGGGGAGGGGGGGTGATCTCTCTTTCTCTCTGTCTCTCTGGCAAGTGCATGTGCCTTATAGCAAATCTCTCTTTCAAAAAATTTTTTTCTATCCCTTATTTGCATAAAGGACTTAATTGAGAACATGAGTGGTAATTATTCCTCTATAAAAGAACCCATAATTTTGTGCTTGGAGATGCAGATCTGAGATTGCTCCTGCCTTCTTCCTAGCTAGCGCTGCAGTAACGGTCTTTCTTCAAGACCTGGTGTCACAGTGACCGGCAGTTGTGTACATCGGGCAATGGGCCAAACTGGTGACAGCACAACCTCTCTCTTTTGTGAGGAAACCGTCCACTATGGTCAGTTCTGTCAATGAGACCCACCCCATGGCCTAGGTGTGGCCAGTCAGAATCCTCCTCCATCCTCTGCCATCCAGATGGTTTCGGGCATGAACCAAGTAGGGACTAGGGTCCTCTCTAGCGTTTGTGGGTGGGGCTAATAAAGAAGATGGCGCTTCCTCTTGGTGGTTTAACTGATTCGGTTTAGACCTTCCAGAGGCCATCTCTCCCCTATTTGGGGAGTGAATGTCTGGAGAATCAAGCCAAGAAGAGGTAAATAAAACTGAACGATGACGAGTGCAAGCCTGAGGGCATTACCAATCCACATCTGGCTCTGCCACAACCCAGAGGTGCCCTTGGCTTGCTCAGTACTGAGTCAGCAAATTCTCTTTCCCTGCTCGAGTTTCTGTCAGTTAGAATGTAAGGGAACCTCGCCTACTGCAAATATTATATAGGACTTTCTAGAAACAAGCAAAATTGATATGGGGGGGAAGTAGTGTACTTAAGATAAACTTTTTTTTGAAATAACGAATAGTTTCTAAAAGATCACTTGAAGTTAAACAAAACATGCGGGTGGGTAGGGGCTTCAAAAGTTCTAGAAAATACATATTATGAGAAAGTCATGCATGGATTTCTTTCTCTTTTTTTTGCATTGAAATAAACTAATACTTTAATTCCATTTCTTCAGTGAACTTTTTTTTTCTATTTCTTTCTTTAGTAAAACAAATTTTGTTATAGGGCACATGCACTCACCAGGGAGAGACATAGGCTGGGGGAGAGTAAGAAATCCGGGACCAGCAGTTGGTGTAATAGCTGTGTTGCTGGATTCCCATGTAGCTGGCCATGGTTTGAGTCCCGGACCCAGTGGCTTACACTCACGCCAGGTGCGTGTGCATGTGTGCCCCCCTGGAGGGTGATTTCTGGCTTTCTGTCTCTCTCTCTCTTTTGGGTGAGCATACATGCTGTATAGCAAAAACCTCTTCAAATAAAAAAAAAAAAAGAAAGAGAAAAAGAAATCCACTCCCCCCCCCACACACACACACACACGCATGGCCACACTGCAATCACTTCTTCTCCATTCTCTGGGTTGTGACTTGAACACACAGACTTGGCCATGGGAGATCCAGTCACCGTAACCACTGTGCCACCTAGGCTAGTCTTCTCCATGAACTTTTTTTTTTTTTTTTTGAGAGGTTTTTGCTATCGGGCGCGTGTACTCGCCAGACAGACAGAGAGAGACAGAGACAAAAAGTGAGAAATCACCTCCGGGGGGATGGCCACACTGCAATCCCTTCTCCTCCATTCTCCTCTCAGGATTTTGGGCATGTACACAAACATGCCCAGTGTGAGTTTCAAGCCTCTGAGCCTGAAATTCGAACCACAGTCAGCCATGTGGGAGCCCAGCAACACAACCGTTACACCATCTGCTGGTCTCAACCTGAAGTTTCTTTTCTTTTTTTTTTGGAGAAGTTTTTGCCACAGGGCGCGTGTGCTCATGAGTTTTAAGTCCCCGGGTCCAGGACACGAACCGCGGTCGACTACATGGGAATCCAGCAACATAACCATTAAGCTAACTACTGTTCCCTCAACCTGAAGTTTCTTTTTTGTTTTGAGAGGTTTTCGCTATAGGGCACGTGCACTTGCCAGACAGACAGAGAGAGACATAGAGATAGAAAGTGAGAAATCACCCCCAGGGGGGATGGCCATGGTGCAATCCCTTCTCCTCCATTCTCCTCTCGGGATCTTGGGCACGCACGCACACGCGCCCGGCGTGAGTTTTAAGCCACCGGGTCCGGGACGTGAACCACAGTCGACTACGTGGGAGTCCAGCGACATAGCCATTACGCTAACTGCTGGTTCCCAACCTGAAGTTTCTTAATGACCATTACATTTAAGTTTCCACAACAACTTAACCGTTATCTCCAAAACTAAAAGTCACCTCTGATGTCATCCAGCCAGTCAACCAACCAAGCAAACATAGTTTTTAAAAGAGAACAAACAAACCTCTTCTTTTTAAAAATTTATTTATTTGTTTGCTTGTTTATTTAATTTGACCAGAGAGGGTCAGAGTGAGAGAGAGAGAGAAGGAAAATGAGAAAGCAAGCCGCCAGGTCTGGGACTTGAACCACAGGTGGCCATTTGGGAGTCCAGTGCCCTTAATCACCATGCCACTTGCTGGCCTCAAGAACAAACATCTGTTAACATGTAAACTCTAAGCCTACATTTTAAAAAATTATTAGGGGGGAACCAGCAGTTAGCGTAATGGCTATGTCGCTGGACTCCCACGTAGTCAACCGCGGTTCGTGTCCTGGACCCGGTGGCTTACAACTCACGCTGGACACGTGTGCGTGCGTGCCCAAGATCCCGAGAGGAGAATGGAGGAGAAGGGATTGTGGCATGACCATCCCCCCTGGGGGGTGATTTCTCGCTTTCTGTCTCTATGTCTCTCTCTCTCTCTGTCTGGCGAGCGCACGCGCCCTATAGCAAAAAAAAAAAAAAAATATATATATATATATATTAGGGGAAGAAATGAATAAGGAAGACTGATCTGTAAGCAAAATATCCTTTTATGTGGATAAGAAAACACTTTCAGAAAAAACACTAACACCAAAGAAAGGAGAAAGAATGATAGCTCTGGCTTATTAAAGCGCCGACATGAATTCACTTAATCCAGACAGCTTCAGTGCTCGTTCATATTACTCCTTCATCACTCTGTGCCCACTTAGCCAGTGTAGAGCCGGCTGTTACTGTGTTCTCGTTTTCCAATTTCTTTTGATGTCCTAAGAGTTAAGAAACACAACTCTTAACTACAGAATCTTCAGAACTTTTGGAGAAAGATGTCAGCTAACTTGGCAGCTAGCACCAAATATGGTCCCGTGCATTCAATTCCAGGAAGAACCATCTAGTCTACATTCTGGAAGTGATGTAAGCATCGTGGGAAGGACTCGCTTTATCTAATGGCACATTTAATAAAACTTAATTCATGTAACTCTCCCCATCTCAAGGATGAAGGATGCTGGGCAATGGAAGTTTGACCTGCTCATGGTTCCATGAACTTAGAAAAGACCCCGCCATGAGCCGTGCTAGGACCGCTCACTATGCCACCAAGGCCGGCCCTCTGAAGTCGGTTCTAGAGACTTTTGGACTTGGACTTAGCGAAGTACACCTCTCTGCTCAGCAAACGCTGCTGGTGAGGAGGAAGGCCAGATGAGGAAAAATTCATGCATAGTCACCTCTTTTGGTGACAGGTTAGCTACACTGAGAGTCTCTTTCACCATGAAACCTCTCATGAATTTGGGGACCAACAGATGGCGTAATGGTTACATCGCTGGACTCCCACATAATCGACTGTAGTTTGAGTCCCAGACCTGGCAGCTTGAAACTCAAGCCAGGAGTGTGTATGTGCGTGCCCAAGATCCCAAGAGGAAAATGCAAGAGAAGGGACTGTGGTGTGGCCATCACTCTGGGGGCGGGGGGTAATATCTCACTTTCTGTCTCACTGGTGAGCACACGCACCCTGTACCAAAAATCTCTCAAGGGGGAAAATAAAAACCAAAACAAAACCTCTCATGAGTAAAATATTGACTTTTTTTTTTTTTCTTTTAAAGACAAGATCTTGCCATGCTGTAATTCTCTGGCCTCAGTCTCCCGAGTAGCTTGGCCCACAGACCTGCACCATAGCCCCAGGCTCTTTGGCAGGGTGTCACTGTGTAACCCATATTGGCTGGAAATTTGTGATCCTTCTGAGTACTTGGGGTTACAGGTGCATACCCTCATACCTGCCTTGTAGGGTGGGCTGGAAACCAAGCCTGGACTTCCCCTGTGGCTTCAGTCTGCTGAGCAGCAGGGTCTATCAGTGTGCACCTTTGTGATTAGACCTTAAAATATTTGATTATAGAGGCTGGCAGGTAGTGTGGTGGTTAAGGTGTTAGACTCCCATATGACTGGTCACAGTTCGAGTCCCAGACCTGGTAGCTTGCTTTCTCACTTTCCCTCTCTCTCTCTCTGGTCAGATTTAAAAGAACAATAATAATAAAATTGAATAAATAATTCTAAAAAATTTAATTATATTAGTGCAAAAGTGTTAGTTATATCTCAATCTGTCTTTTGGTTTATTTCTTGTCCCCCTACCCAAACTATTATTTATGTTCCTTTTATTTTGAGAGGTTTTTGCTATAGAGCACATGTGCTCATCAGAAAGACAGAGAGAGAGAGAGAGAGACATAAAGCAAGAAATTACCCCCTGGGGGGTGACCATGCCACAATCGCTTCTCCTCCATTCTCCTCTCAGGATCTTGGGCACGCATGCACATGCAACCGGCGTGAGTTTAAGCCACTGGGTCTGGGACTCAAACTACGGTTGACTAGATGGGAGTCCAGAGACATAGCCATTACGCCAATTGCTGGTCCCATGTTTATGTTCAGTTTTCAAGCTAGCAAGAGACTGAATAGCTGAGAATAGACTTCTCCATGACAGGCAAAACTGAAGGGGCAGTGTGGAGCTGTCCAGGGTCTGGTGGCTTAAGATCAGGCCTTTTGAGTGGTGACTTCCTCCCAGGTCAAGTTCTGAAATCACCTGCACTTCAGTTTCTACATTTGTAAAACCAGGCTAATAATATTCTTCTTGCCAGCAAGTGGCATGGTGGTTAAGGTGAAGGACTCTTACATGGCAGCTTGAACTCTGGACCTGGCAGCTTGCTTTCGCACTCTCCCTGTCTTTCTCTTTCTCTGTCTCTCGCTGGTCAAATGGAAGAATAGTAATAAATAATAAAATAATAAAAACAATTCTTTTTTAAAATTCTTCTTGCAGGGCCAGCGGGTGGTGTGGTGGTTAAGGTGCTGGACTCCCACATGGCCAACCATAGTTTGAGTCCTGGACCTGGTGACTTGCTTTCTCATTTTCTCTCTCTCTCTCTCTCTCTCTCTGTCTGTCTTCTATGGTGAGTGCACATGCACTACAGCAAATTTTAAAAAGTAAATAAATAAAATAAACATTTAAAAAAATACCTCTTGCTTATTAGTGTTGTTATAAGGTGCAAATAAGATAGTGGATAAGAAAGGATTTTGGAAATGAAAAAAGGCAAGATAAAAATGTTGCTTATTCTTACATAGCATTCTGGATGTTTCTGAAAAATTCCTTCATCCAATAGAATTTTTTTTTTTGAGAAGTTTTTTTGAGTTTTTTGCTACAGGGCACGTGTGCTCGCCAGAGAGACAGAGAGAGACAGAGAGACAGAAAGCAAGAAATCACCCCCCCAGGGGGGATGGCCACACCACAATCCCTTCTCCTCCATTCTTCTCTCGGGATCTTGGGCATGCACGCACACATGCCCGGCATAAGTTTAAGCCACCGGGTCTGGGACTTGAACCACGGTCAACTACATGGGAGTTCAGTGACATAGCCATTACACTAACTGCTGGTCCCCATCCAATAGAACGTTTTAAAAATAATTCATTTAATTGTATTTATTATTGTAATTATTATTATTATTATTATTATTTTTTGGAGAGGTTTTTGCTATAGGGCGCGTGCGCTCGCCAGACAGACAGAGAGAGACAGAAAGCGAGAAATCACCCCCCAGGGGGGATGGCCACGCCGCAATCCCTTCTCCACCATTCTCCTCTTGGGATCTTGGGCATGCACGCACACGCGCCCGGAGTGAGTTTTAAGCCACCAGGTCCGGGACATGAACCGCAGCCGACTACATGGGAGTCCAGCGACATGGCCATTATGCTAACTGCTGGTCCCAATTATTGTAATTATTTTAAAATTTTCTATAGGGCACATAAATTCACCAGAGATAAATGGAGAGAGAGGGAGAGAAAACAAGCTGCTAGGTCCTGAATGCGAGCCACAGTCAACATGTGGGAGTCTAGCGCCCCAACCACCATGCCACCTGCTGGCACTGATCCTGTAGAACTTATACTCCCAATTACCAGAATGCCATTTGCAGAAGGCTCAGTCACTAAGCGATTTCAGTAGGCAGCATTCTTACTTAATTCGTAAGTAAACAACAACAAAGCCTATTAGTAGGCTATAAAAATGTGCACTTTCAGATGTGAGGGCAATGTGTTTTCCTTACGATCTTCCTCGTGCTCTGCTGCTTAATGACAGGCTGTATTTTAACCAAGAGCACATGCTTCCTGGAGAGAAATCTTCCTGGGATTTGTTCTTTTGTCCAGGTAGGTGCCACCATTTTTTTCTCAGCCTGCCTTGGAGGTTGTGATCAGGGCATCCCCTGCAGTCGGTTCCCACTTTGGCAGTTGCTGGGGCTGGAGCTGTGGTCCTGCTGTCCTCAGGAAAGGAGCCAAAGATGGCTCAATCTGTTACTTGGCCATTTGGCTGCCTCCCTGGATGGTGCAGTTCTTTCTTGAAACGCTGGAGTCCCAAAGTGGCTGGGCATTTGGCCCAATGATAGAACAGGGCATTTTGTTACTAGCTGCCTTTCAGCCCATTAGCTCAGGAGGTAGGACCAAGGCTCTAAGATACCATTTTAAGGGGGCAGCAGGTGGTGTAGGGTTTAAGGCACTAGACTCCCACATGGCTGACCGTGGCCCAAGTCTGGTTCCAACAGCTTGAAATTCACCTGCTCTGAGCCCTTACACCCTATGCCAAAAATCTTTAAAAAAAGAGAGAGAGAGAGACTATTTACAACAGTTAGTTATTTATAGGAATAAATAAATCCCAGCCCTCTACAAAGGAAACTGTGAAATGATGACACCAAATGACAATGAATGGCAAGTAAAAGATGAAATATGCTTGCACATGGGCTGACTCACTCTCATGTCAGTTACAATTTCAATAAAATTCCCTTCTCTTTCTCCTCAGCCCCTCCACGGACTCAAGCCCCCAAGTTCTACTGATTCTCTTCCGTCTGCTCACATCTCTCCCATTTTCCCTGATGGCAATTTATTTCGAGTCCTCCTAATTTCTCTCTGAATTACTGAACCAGCCTCTAACTATTGCTTTTTTCCAATCTATCTTTCCACAACTGTAGCCAAGTTTAACTTTCTTTTTTTTTTAAATAATTATTTTATTTTAATTTTATTTATTCATTCATTTATTTTCATTTGACCAGAGAAAGAAAGAGAGAGAGAGAGAGAGAGAGAGAGAGAGAGAGAGAGAGAGAGAGAGAGAGAAAGTGAGTTAGTAAGCCACCAGGTCCAGGACTTGAACCATGGTCGGCCATGTGGGAGTGTCCAGCGCTTTAACTACCACACCACCTGCTGGTCCTGCCAAGTTTAACTTTCAAAAACATTCACAGGAGCCTGTCGTCCCTGCTCTCCACTCTCCAGTGACCGGGCCTCCCCCTTGGACATGATCTCAAGTGCCGAGGAAGGCGGTCAGTGCCTCTCTTCCCCAGGGCCTCTCCCCGACTGCGGCTCTCCTTGGAGCAGTGCTGATAGTCCCCTGGCCCCTTTCCGTGGGTGCCCTTTCTCCTGCCTCCCCCACCCCCCTCGTCTCTTCCTTTCTTCTCTTTGTCACTTGGTAAGCTCCCACTAATTAGGCAGAACTGAACGTGGTGCTAACCTCTGGGAAACTTTCATTCCTTAGGCCTCGACTTCCTTATCTGCAAAATGGAGCTATTTGTACCTACGCCATATGGATTTTGTATCTGCCTAGTAGATAGGTTACCATACAGTCCTGGTTTCCGCTTGCTGTGGTCCCTAAATTGTGACATGACTCAAATACTAGGAAACTCCTGCCCAGAAAGACAAGCAAATGCTTTTGCTGTTTGTTTCAGGAACTCCTATAATAGAAAACCTGTTTACCTGACCTGGATGACTCAGAGAGCCCTCATCAGATGAAGAGCCTCCTTCTCAGCAGACGCCCACCTGACTTATCAAACCTGCTGTTCACCGGCAAGGCTCGCTTCAAAACTGTCTTCCCCTGCATCTGCCAACCCTAAAGTAGTATATCATGAATTTTGCTCAAAACCAATCTCCCCCTAGGCTCCTGCACTGAAAGACCTTCCAAACCTATGAATATCCCATTCATGACCTCTTCCTCCTGGGACCCAGCTAGAAGGGAGACTATGGCCTCCCTTGCTGTCTTAACCAATAAACTTGGCTTTGAGGATAAACAAGTTGTTTAGCTGCTGTCTTTGGGGAGTTAGCAACTGATACCCTTTTGACTCCCAGAAGTATCTAGATGAGGATAGTGAATTAAATGATTCTTATTATTGTACGTTTTGTTACTCTATCAGTATGCCACGTTCATTATTCTCATTTAATCCTCATAACAACCCTATGGAATAGGTATTATTATATTACCATTGTATAGATATGAAAATTAAGGCACAGAAAAATTAAGTACCTTACTCAAGATCACATAACTACTAAAGGGAAGAGACTAGGTTAAACTAAGGAATCTGATTATAGCATTGATACTCCTTTAAAAAAAAAAAAAATCAGACATATTATTACATTTTCTTTTTTGGTTGCCAAAGGGCACACACACTCACTAGAGAGCAAACTGAGAGACAGAAGGAGAGAGGGAGAAAGCACCCCCAATGATGAGTGATCATGCCGCAATCCCTTCTCCTCCATTCCTCTGTCCTATGGGGATTTTGACCTGGTGTGTTTTTCAAGGCATTCTGGGGGGAGATTTGAACCACTGTCGGCTATGTGGCATCAGATTTCCTTAACCACCAAATTATGGGGTTGGCCCCATTTATTGTTAATTTGTTATTATTATTATTTTTAATTTGCTAGAGGGCACGTGTGCTCTCCAGGGAAAGAAGGAGGGAGAGAAAGTGAAAAATCACCCCCCAGTGGGGGATGGCCATACTGCAATCCTTCACCTCCGTTTCTCCTTTCAGGATTTTGGGCACGCATATACACACATTCAGCATATTTTTCAAGCTACTGGGACTGGGACTTGAACCACATAGTTGACCTGTAGGATCCAGGCACCATAACCACCATGTCACTGGCTAACCTGTTAGGTTTTTTTTGGAGAGTTTTTTTGCTATAGGGCACATGAGCTTGCCAGAAAGACAGAGACAGAGAGACAGAAAGCAAGAAATCACCCCCGGGGGGATGGCCACGCTGCAATCCCTTCTCCTCCATTCTCCTCTCAGGATCTTGGGCACGCATGCACATGTGCCCGGCGTGTGTTTAAGCCACTAGGTCTAGGAATCGAACCGCTGTTGACTACATGGGAGTCCAGAGACATAGCCATTACACCGATTGCTGGTCCTGCCCTGTTAGTTTTAAAACAATAAGTTTACAGAAAAGTTATGAGTTTCAAATACAAAGAATTCCCCCAGCCCACCCCCACCACCAAGCCACTGGAGAGTAAACTGTCGGCTTGATGCCCCATCACCCCCATACTTCATGTGTAACTCCTACAATGACCTTCTCCATGTGACCGGAACAGTGTCAGGAAATCCCCACGGACATGGATGTACCGACTGGCCCTGACTCTAGTCTGGTTGCCAGTCGTCCTGGTAGCGATCTCTACAGCAGCAGCAGCCAGTTCAGAGTCCGTGTTGCATTTAGTTCTTCCGTCTCCCCATCTCGCCTTTGCTCTGGAACAGCTCCTCAGGTGTCCCTTGACTTTCATGACTCCAACACTTTTGAAGTTTCCAGGTGACTTTGTAAAACACCCTCACTTTGACTGTCTGCTGGTTCCTCGTGATGAGATGCAGCTATGTGTCCTCTGAGGAGTGACACGGAGGGCATGCCATGTCCCTATGGTGTCCTCACAGTGGAGCACTATCCTGCTCATCCCGCTATTGAGAACCCACGCTCTGAGCATCTGATTTAGGGGCGTCTGCCTGGCCCTTTCTCTGTACAGTTCACTCTTCTCCTTCACGGTTGCTATTTCGCAGGGCAGTATTTGAAAACGAGATGAGTATCCTCGCCAGCCGCAGTGGCACAGTGATGGCACGATGATCTGCAGTGCTGAGACCACGTGGGAAGGTGCTTGGTTTGAGTCTTGCGATCTCTCTGTACACGTCAGTGTCCCTCAACCGCATGGGAGAAAGAAATACCCTCTTTTATAAAATCTGAAAAACACAACCGTGTGAGTGTCCTATTCCTTTCTACCTACTTATTAATTTGGCTCATATCAGTTTGGACTCATTTTTCTTTTTGCCAGAGGCACATGCGCTCACGAGAGAGAGAGAGAGACAAAGAGAGAGAGAAAGTACCCCCCTCAATGGGGTGTGGTCACATGCAAGCCTTTCTCCTCCATTTCTCCATCCTGTGGGGACCTGGGGCGCACGCACACACACACATACACACACATTTGGAGTATTTTTCAAGACTCTGGGGATAGGATTTAAACCATGCAGTCAAGGCATGTTGGATCTGGCCCATCAGGCTATAGGGCTGGCCTACTATTCATTTATTTCTTCTGAGACAGAGAGAAAGAAACACCCCCAACGGGGTCTTCATGCTGTCACCCAGCCCCCTATCTCAGTTGGCCAGGAGCAGGGGCACACGCACACACCCAGCGTGCAGCGAGGCCCCAGGAAGTGAACCCCAGGGCCCTCCACTTGTGGGTCCAGTTGTATCTGCATCCCCTTTAAGCAATTTCTTAGTTTGGTAGATGGATTTTTTTTTTTACTCATCTGAAAGGCTGAATTAGGTATATATAGACTTTAAGTTAATTGCGTTTGCTCAAAGGGTGGCATTTGATCTTAAAATAAAACGTGCTCCCAGAAATTTAAATCATACGGCACGAGCAGACGTAAACAAGAGCTCGGATTTCTCAATGGGCGCTCTCACAGCACGTCTGTTCTATCACGGACGCGAATCCATTCCACGCGCTCTGTCAGAAGACTATAATTAGAAACTGAGTCTTTGACTAGCATTTTTTTTAGACACTCTTAGTGTTCAGTATCTCATTAAAATCCAGTTTATTTGTTGTTCTGTGACAATGTATTATTAATAGTTCTGTCAATTCTCTGCTCCTTAGGGAACAGATTGTATGTGTAGATAGTCTGATCTGGCACTCAAAAGCAAGCAGCCCCTCCTCTGAGCTCCCGCACCCGGTGCACACTTACCCGTGTACAAGCTCATCTCTGCTACCCTGCCCCTCGGGGTAGGGCCGTCAGCACCTGCGCTGGTACCTGCCTTGGGCCTGGCCCGCTGCAGGTACCCGGAAGTGCTGGTTGCACGGCCAGGTGGTCACACGCTGTGTCTCACTTCTGCCCACAGGATGGCAGCATTTAGTCAAGGCTCCAGCCCCACGAGGGGCCTGGCTCGGCTTAGGAATTTGAAAGGCTGGTTTCTTCCTAAAATGAAAACAGTCCTTCAGGTCTCCCTAGAGGGGACCTCTCCATAGAATAACATACCGTGTTGACTGTCCGCCTTCTCTTCCGTGGGCTTCATGGAAAATAACCTCTTCGAGGTGAAGAACATGATGTTTTCGGACTATGGGCATCCATGGAAGGGCTATCTAGGTCCAGAGTTGGTGTGAGCCAAAACTAGCAGGCAGAGTGACCTCATTAGCGCTCCTCACCTACGAGCCGTTAGATACGATGACGTCTTGATATTATTTACAGAGAAAGGTAGAAGAAGGAACTAGGGAACTCTCCCACGGTGTGTGCTTTAAACCGAGGGTCCTCAAACTTGCGTGGACATCAGAATCTCCCGGAGCAGGAGTGGACTGCTAATTGCTCCCCGCCAGCCCTCCTCTGCCCCCAGCTTCTGATTCAATAGGTCTGGGCTGGGGCCCAAGGGTGTGTATTTAACAAGGTCTCAGGCGGTTTGAGTACCCCTGGTTCAGGCAATCATCGCTTTAAACTTCTGCATTTAATCCTTAGCAGTACTTTGATACAGATATTATTGTCTCCATGTTGCAGATGAGAAAACTGAGGTTCAGAAACGTAAATAACTTGCTGAATGCCTCACTCTAGTACGTGGAAGCCTAGAATGGGAAACTTGGTCAGTCTGACCCCCCAAGCCCTTGCTCTGTCCACTGCATCAGTCTGTAAGCCAAAGAGAAGCAATCTCTCCTTTGGGGGTTTCTCTGAATCGTACGGCCCCCCAAAATATTAAACACTCAACACTAGTGTGATGCTTTTATTTTTGTGGGTGTGTGTGAGTGTGTGTGTGCTTACACTTGCCAGAGACAGAGAAACAGAGAGAGGGGGAGGAGAAGGCACTGTCCATGGGGACTGATAACACTACAATCTCTTCTTTCCCACCTCTCCTTCCTGTCGGGATTTTGGGCATGCATGCACATGTGCCTGGTGTGTTTCTTAAGGTGCCGAGTCCAGGACTTGAACTGCACTGTTGCCATGGGGAATCTGACTTCCTTAACTACTAGGCCACGGAGCTGGCCCAATTCTTTTTTTTTTTTTTTTTTTAAGGTTTTTTTGCTATAGGGCGTGTGCACTCACCAGACAGACAGAGAGAGAGATAGAAAGCGAGAAATCACCCCCCAGAGGGGATGGCCACACCGCAATCCCTTCTCCTCCATTATCCTCTTGGGATCCTGGGCATGCACGCACATGCGCCCAGCGTGAGTTTTAAGCCACTGGGTCCGGGATGCAGACCGCGGTCGACTACATAGGAGTCCAGCGACATAGCCATTACGCTAACTGCTGGTCCCAATTATTTTAATTCTTAAGAGTTTAGCAATAATAATTCATCTTTGGAATTCCTCTGGTATAAAATGTAACAAAACTGCCAAACTGCGAGGAACAGGTGCACGTATGTGTGAGGGGCGTGAGTCTTTGCACTACTCACTAAAATTAAAATGTCTTTGGAAATGAAATATTGATGTTATAGGTATTTCAATCACCAAAGTAAAACTTTGAGATTGGAATGTGATGTGAAACTAAGGCAGAAATTAGTATTTATGAAACCCATTAGCTCGCCCATGGGGAAAGGACACAGTTTGTCTAGAGACATAAATCAGAAAATCAAAGCTGGTGGGCTTTATCTAGAAGTGAATCAGCAAATTAATGGCCTGGCTGCAGGTTCCTGGAGTTGCCCGGCCCCCACGAGTCAGCCTGGGACGTACTGGGAGGCCGTTCTGCGTGCCTTACTCGGGCTAAGCTTCCCTCCACTCCTTCCCCCATCTTACGCCAAAGAGGAAACCTGGTCTCTCAGAGACAGAAATGCATTTTATGCTAAGTATCTTTAAAGTTTACTTGTTTGTTTCCTCCTTAAGTGAAACAGACAGACAGACAGAGACAGCACCCCAAACAGGGCCTTGACTCTGTAGTCTACCCCAGGCGCCGCTGGCCCCGGGTCCTGGGCACGTATGTGCCTGGCATACCCAGGGAGGTCGATGGACATGAGCTCAGAACCCTTCCATGTGGGTCAGCCTCATGTAGTGTCACATTTTATAGTCCCTGTGATTCTATTCTAGCTTTCTTTTTATTTTTTAATATTTTTTGCAATAGGGTATTTGCAGTCACCAGAGAGAGAAAGAGTGAGAAAGTAACAGAGAAAGTGAAAAGTTACCACCCAGGGGGATGGCCACACCACATTTTCCTTTGGGGATTTTGGGCATGCATGCACACACGCCAGTATGTATTTTAAGCCTCTAGGTCCGAGACTTGAATCACATGATCAACCACAGAGATCTAGCTGTCTTTTTTCTTTTTAAAATGAAATGATTGAATTTATTTATTGTCATTATTTTAGTTTTTAAAAAGTTGACCTGAGAGAGATGGAGAGGGAAAGTGAGAAAGCAAACTGCCAGGTCTGGGATTCAAAATACATTCAGCCATGTGGGAGTCCAACTGCCTTAACCACACCACCTGCTGGCCCCAAGATCTAGCAGTCCTAATCACCACTCTACTGGCTGGCCCTCTATAATTTTATTCTAAATATCTGTGGAGAAATGGTAGAACGTGGAGGAAGAGAATGGAAAGAGACACTCTCGGATACAGCTGTGCCTTCTGGTCTGGAGGAACACACCTGCCTTCTCCCTTCCACCAGTTTCCTGTTTGTCCTTGCCTGTCCTCTGTGTTCAGGTCTCACCTGGCTGAACAGGCTTACTCACGCTAGGCTTCAAATGCAGCCACAGAAGCCTTGGTGGAGGGGCTGAGGTGAGGGAGCTGGGGGTTTGCATAGAGAGGATGCCTGTGTGCTGGCCACCCCAGGCCCGGGTGAGTCTCACCTGCTACCTGGAGTAGCCGTCTGCTATGGGTTATGGCCTTCCAAGTTCATGTGTTGAGATGAGGTTGTGAAGGCATTAAGAGCAAACCTAATAAATAAATAATACATCATAATTAAGCATAAATAAAACTTAAAGCATAAAAGCATAAATAAAATTTTTTTAAATGGGGAAAAAAAATCAAACCTAATACCTCCATGGTATCGAGAGGTGGGGCCTTTGGGAGTGACGATGTGATTGGGGTGGAGCCCCCCGAGTCCTGGGAGGTCTATAAGGGCTCTAGAGGGAAGGCAACTGGGACAGACCCACCTGCTTACACACAGGGTACTCCTGACGTCCACCACGCTGCGATGCAGGGGACCTCTCCTCCCAGATGTGACTGACTCCCAGTCCTGGGACCTCCGTACTGTGAGTCGAATAAATCTTTATCTTCTTGAATTACCCAGGCTCAGGTATTTGCTGTCACTAGCAACAAAACAGACTAGCACGCCAGCTCTAAAGAGAAACTTGGTTATTACGACTGATCTGACGTGAACTTCTGCTCCAGACTTGAGGCTTTCTGAGTGCTTCCTCCTACCCTCTTCCTTAAAACCAAGCTCTTAGGAAAGAGCAGTACTTGGAGCAGCAGGCTAAGCCACTGACTCCCACCTGGCTCACGATGGTTTGAATCCCGGACCAGGTGACTTGAAAATCATGCTGGACATGAGTGTGTGAGTGCCCAATGTCCCAGGAGGAAAATGGAGTAGAAGGAATTGCAGTGTGGCCATTCTCCAGATTTCTCACTGTCTCTCTCTCTCTCTGTGTGTCTCTCTCTAGGGAGTACACGCCCCCTATGGCAAAAACCTTTAAAAAAAGAAAAAGAGCAGTAGCTCTCCCTGGAGGAGACGACGGTCCCCTTGGCAGTGGTGTCACTTGGCAGGGCACTGGAAATCAGGAGTGTGGGGCTGGCCTGTGTGCCAGAGAGGCCCGTGGCCCTGGGGCAGCAGCTCACAGGGAGGGCGGTGAGCAGGGGCCGGGCAGTGAGCATGGGCCTGGCCTGAAGACCCCCACCCTTGTGATTGGTACACTGCGCTCTCCCAGGGAATGTGGGCTTACAGGGGAAATGAAGGCTTTTGAGAAACAAAATGCTAGACCCTAAACTGAACCACTTAGACCAGAGCAAAAATGAATACCTAGCCGTATGTCTTGGGGAGTCTGGTGGGTGGGAATCCCCGCTTTCGCTGACTCTGACCGTGGGGCCCTTCCCTCTGACAGCAGCTGAGCTCTTGCATGTCCTGCGGTGGGGAGTCTCTGGGGGCTGGGTGAGGACAGGTGCCCAGGTGCCCAGGGCTCTGGCTCCAGCCCAGGTGGAGGCCGGCCTTGCTTTCCTGGCCAGCAGGAGCAGCAGTCACATGACCGCTACCCTCCAGAGAGTGGCTCCTCTTCATTAGGTCCCATTTCTGCCACCACTGCTGCTGCCTCCGCCCGCCACCTCGCCCCACGGTGAGCAAATTCCCTACCCCCGCCCTCGTGCCTTCCTCATTGATGCATTTCAGACAAACACGTATTCTTCAAGCCTTCCCAAAGAGAGTCTCCACGGCAGATATACTGAGGAGTGGTATATGCCGGGGAATCCTTAACCATTCACAGAAAATGCTCATGACGGAGCCGGCCTGTGGTCTAGTGGTTAAGGCTGCTGGATTCCACAGAGCCAAGACCTGGAGGCCCCCGTGTGCGTACGTGCCCCAAATCCTGAAAGGCAGGAGAAATGGAGAAGGTGTTGTGGCGTGGGTGACCATCTACCACAGGGGGATGCTTTCTCCTCTCCCTGCCTCTCTCCAGCAAGTGCGTGTGTCTCTGGTAATGCATATTATGAAAAAAAAACTATGCATGGATTTCAAAATGTTTTGCACCACAATAAACTTGTACTTCAATTCCACTTTTCCCGCAAACTTTTGGAGTACCCTTGTATTCAAATGTTTGCATTTTTGTTAGAGAACGACACAAATAGGATTTTCAATCTTTTACCCCTTTTGTTGAGGAGGTAAATTTCAGTTAAAAAAATCAACAATGAAGACTTGTTAATTGATTTATATGCTATTTGCTGTGCTGTGAGTGTTTGTGTTTCCCTAATCCCCAGTGTGATGGTATTCAGAGGTGGGGTCTTTGGGAAGGAAGTAGGGCACGTGGATGGAGCCCTCCTGAATGGGACGAGAGGAAACCGGGGGCCGGACAGAGGAACAGCAGTGAGGCGCAGCTCTGCAAGGCCAACCCGCACGGAAGGTCTTGGGCTCACGGTTTACTGGAATGGATACAGACTCTGAGGTCAGGCAGGCCTGGCTGTGTATCCCAGTTTGCTTTATCTTCTCAAGCCTCAGATTGCTCATGGTAATATAGAATTAATCCTAACTATTTTTCAGGGTTATTGTGACTATTATTTAAAACACCTGCTAGAGAGACACATTCTTAGGTAACCTTATTCTGTGCATGGAATTTTTCCTATATATTTTATTTGTTTGTTTATTTTCAGAGGGTGCGTGTACTTGACAGAGAGAGTGGGAGGGAGAAAGAAACCCTCTTTTTAATTTTTTTTTTTTAGAGAGTTTTTGCTATAGGGTGTGTGCGCTCGCCAGACAGACAGAGAGAGACAGAGAGACAGAAAGCGAGAAATCACCCCCCGGGAGGATGGCCACGCCGCAATCCCTTCTCCTCCATTCTCCTCGCAGGATCTTGGGCATGCACGCACACGTGCCCGGCGTTTTAAGCCACCGGGTCCGGGATGCGAACCGCGGTCGACTACGTGGGAGTCCAGCAACATAGCCATTACGCTAACTGCTGGTCCCAAGAAACCCTCTTAATGGGACAAAACATAGGCCCCATAGGCTGCCCCCCTTCTTTCCTACTTCATAGAAACTCAGAAATTGAGTGACTGGCCCCAGGTCAGGTAGCCAGTTAGCAGCAGAACTGGGTTTCAAACCCAGGGTGTTTGACTCTGGACCCCATTTGCCACCCCACCTGGCACAGCCACTCAGCCCTGGCGGTGCGTTAGAATTCCTTGTGAGGCTGTGGGAGCAGATGAGGATGTCATTCTAGCCCTCTGCCTCAGTGAGTCTGGGGTGAGGCCCGGGAATGTGTGCTTTGAGAGAACACCCCAGGTGACCCTGTCCCCAGGTGACCCTGTCCCCGGGTGATCCTGACGTGAGCGTTGAGAACCAGTGGGTATTTAAGGAAGCTGTAGCTGCTATCATCAGAAGGGACGAGATGGGAAGGGTTTATACAAGTGGGTCTTGAAGGATGTGGTGGAGTTTTCTGGGCAAAATGTAGATAGGAGCCCCCCAGGTAGGAGAATCACAGCCTGTGCAAAGCCACAGGGGAGAACACTCTGTGAAATGGGTTTAGGAAGCCCAGCCGTGTGCGTGTGCGTGTGACACGGGACCGGGAGAAGAGGGAGGGAGGAGGAAAGGAGAGTGGCAGGGGGAGAGAGGAGGTAGGAGGCTGGGCAGGCGGGTTGGACCCCGTGTGACAGGCTTAGAAATCATTCTAAGGAGGGACCAGATGGTGACGTAGCAGTAGCACAGCCACATGGGAATGTTCCCCCCTTTGGGTCTGAGTCCGGGTTCATGACCTGGGACCTCCCTAAGCGAACTGGGGGTGCACAGTTCCCTGTGCTTAGGACTGGCTGAGACAGGAGGTGGATCTCGTATGAAGGCCTTGTCAGGTATGCTCGTCAGTCTGTCTCTCTCTGTCTCATGTCTCTCTCTCAGGAGAAATAAACTTAGGATATCTAAACTGTGCTAAGGAATCTGAACGCTGGCCTACGCACAGGAAGGACCCCTGACAGCATCTCCATGCAGGTGAGACCAAACTTTGAGCTCTGGGTGGTTTTTATTTAAAAATTCATCTTTTTGAGCCCAAGAATTTTGACATATTGAAGGAAAATGAACAGGAAAAGGAAGATCGCAATTTATAATTAATTTAACCAGAAGCATCACCATGCTTGGGTGAGAGAAGCAAGTCGATTGTTGAAAATTGAATGCACTGTGAAGTGGCTATTCTTTCCCTGCCTACCTTATTTGGGGAGGAAAATAGGGAAGACGGCATTCTCACAGCATCCAGCGCAGGGGCACGAGGGGGAACCGGCCTCTGAGTCAGCCTTCCCCCCGCCCGGTGGAAGGCAGCAACGTCTGAGTTTTGGGATGGGGGCGCAAAGGGCTCGGGGATTGAGGAAGCGCCACCCAGGGTGTGGGAGCGCACAGCAGGCCGCCTCGCCTCAGGGACAGGGAGGGCAGGAGACGCAGGCTGGCTGCAGGCATCTCCTTGGCAGGAACAAAGGGCCTGCTGCTTCCCCAGGCCCAGAGGTTTTCCAGACGTTCTTCTCTTCCCCTTTGAATGCTCTTCCTTGGGAAATGCAGAGCTCTGTGAAATGAGATCGGGAGGAAAAGCGTGTCAGTTCTAACACTGTCTTGATGATTGGGGGGGAACTGTCAAGATATGCTTTTGAGGCAGCAGGAGCCTCTCTGTAATCACAGTGCGGTGCGGGTGTGCTTGGGCTCCCGGGGTGCAGTGGGAGCCGCCAGTGCATTCTTAATTTGTAGCCCTGAGGACACAGTGCAGGGAGGGGATTTCCAGCCTCCTTTATTTTATGCTGACGAGGCTCAGTTCAGCAGAGACTAGCAGGACGTGTACATTGAGGAAGCCAGCTCCCCTGGATCAGACACAGAGCGTGGAAGCGAGTGACTCTGGACTAGGAGCATGAGACTGTAGCCTCGGCTGGCTGCCTGCCTGTGACCTCGTGGGTTATCACAGGGAATGCTCACAGTGGCCCTCTGGCCAAAGGGCTATTGTCCCATTTTACAGATGGGGACACTGAAGCCCCAAATTTAAATGACTTTTTTATTTATTTATTTAGGAGAGGTTTGTGCTATAGGGTACATGTGCTCGCCAGAAAGACAGAGAGAGACAGAGACAGAAAGCGAGAAATCACTCCCAGAGGGGATGGCCACGCCGCAATCCTTTCTCCTCCATTCTCCTCTTGAGATGTTGCGCACGCACACGCACCCGGCGTGAGTTTAAACTTCTGGGTCCAGGACTCAAACTGCAGTCGACTACATGGGAGTCCAGCGACATAGCCATTATGCCAACTGCTGGTCCTTTAAATGACTTTTTAAATAAAAGGTATGGAGACAATGTTTATCCAAAAAAGAGGTTGTTATTTTACAATGGTTCTTTTTGGCTGGACAAAGTTTACAAGCTAGCAAGCGCCTATTAAGAGAATAGTCCCGGAGGTGGCATGGTGGTTAAGGCACTGGACACTCCCACTATGACAGACCATGGTTCAGCTCCCAGACCTGGTGTCTTGCTTTCTCAATTTCTCTCTCTCTCTCTCTGTGTCTCTCTCTGGTCAAATTAAAATAAATGAAAGAATAAATAAAGTTAAAGAAAATAATTCTTAAAAAAAAAAAAAAAAAAAGAGGAGTCCTGGTCTAGCTAACTCTAAATACAGGCACTGGGGGCTCAGGTTGTTTCTGCCCAATCTTTTTAGCAGAGCTCTTTTCCCTCTGTGGGAGCTCGTGGGGACAGTCCTGCATTGTCCTTTGTCCCTTTTCTCAGTTTCCAGGACCTTCTGTCATGTATTCGAGGTTGAAATTCCCTGAAGAGAAAGGCTTGTCTCCTGACGTCTCTCGTGTTCTAAAGTCCGAAATGGCCGCAGAGGCTTTTGTGGTGGTCCTTTGGCTCTGCCCGCCCCCACCCTGGTCATCAGATCTGGTCTCCCACTTACCTTAGGTGTTCCTGCTGTTTTGTGCCAGCCAACTGCATTGGACCAGAGGGAAAACTTGGGATAATTTTTGGGGGAGGCTGCTTTATTAAGAACTTTTAAAAACTATAAAGTATAGGAGACCTAGAAGAGAGTGTATAAATACATCTTTCCACAAGTTAAAGACAAATAAAATGGACATCTGTTTATTGTCTACCCAGGGTAGATCTGCAACATCGCCCAGAGCCTAAGACTCCGCTGGGAACCCCTCTGGGAACCCCTCATCTCCGATCCTACCCCCTTCTTCCCCCATGACACCCCAATACACGTATCTTTAAGCAGGATATTCTAGTTTTGCCTGTGCATGTGGTTCTTTCATTCACGATAAGGCAAGTGCATGGGGGGGGAGTGGGGGCCCCCTCCATATGGGGTCATGCCCAGACCCCCTTCCTCCAGGTCTCCAGCTCACCAGGGTGCATGAACAGGTGTGCACATGCCTGGTACTTCGAGCCACCTCGGCAAGGGACTGGAGCCGTGCCGGCCCGTGGCTTTTACCTCTGTAGTCACACTGCTGACGCTCCCTGCTCCACAGAAGGCTGTGGCTTTGCCAGCTTTGCAACATCACATAACTGGATATCTGAGGGGACTTCAAAAGGCTCATGAAAAAATATGATTCAAGTACAAGTTTATTTCAGTGCAAAAAATGTTTGCTGCCCATGCCTGGTTTCTTCGTAATGGGCGTTCTCCATGAACGTGCGAAGACCCTTCGCACGGTGGGTATCCTCCCTTGGCTTGCGTCTTCCCTCAGCATAAGTGACGGAGAGTCACGTGTGCAGCCGCGCACGCCTGTCATTCATTCACGCCTGTCATTCATTCACTTCATCGCGCTGCCGCACAGTGCTCCCGTGTGCGACCGTGCATCGTTTATCTAGCTGCTCTGTTCTTCATTCGAGTTGATTCTAGTAGGTTTTGTTTTCAGTCTACAGATAATGCTGAGTCTTTGGGTAGGCATGTGTTTAACTTGTCTATACCAAATTGTTTTCTAAAGTGCTGGTACTGGACTGGCAGGTGGCGTGGTGGTTAGGGCACTGGGCTCCCACATGGCTGACTGCGGTTTGAATCCTGAACCTGGCAGCTTCCTTTCTCACTCCCCCCTCTGCCTCTGCCAACCCTATCTCTCTCTGGTCAAATTAAAAGGTAATCATAATAAATAAAATTAAATAAAATAATTCTTTAGAAAGAAAGAAAGTGCTTATACCAATTCTGTTTCCACTAGTAGTGGACGTGGATCTCACTGGTTCTCCACATCAGTGTTTGGTATTAGTTGATTATTTTATTTTCCTTTTTTTTTTGTGTGTGTGTCACTGTAGTATAGTGGTCTCCAACTTTCCTGGCACCAGGGATCAGCCTCAGGCTTCACAGAAGAAAATCCTTCCAGGGCCTGGGGAGAGGGGAGAGTTGGCCCCAGGAATGACCCAAGCGCACCCCACCCACTGTGAACCCCATTTCCACCACTACCACACGGCAGTGCACAATGAAACAATCACAGCAGGGTTCACGCTCCGCCTGAAGCCAGTACCGGTCACTGACCCAGACAGGAGGGAGAGCCCAGGTGTGACCGGGGCCGTGGAGCAGCTGCCGTCACAGACGAGCCTCACGTGCTGGCCCTTCCCCTGCTCGGCCTGGCAGACGCACGGTCTACGCCTGCAGGGTTGGGGACCCTGCGCTAGTGGAAGTGGAAATGGTACCCTGGGGTTTGTATCCTTGGTCCCTGATGACGTAAAGGAACTTACTGTTCCTTTACTTGTATTTATTTCATTTCATTTCATTTTTGTTGTTGTTGTTGTTGTTGGGTTGCTTGACTTTGTAAGTTATATGAATTGTAAACATCTCCAAATTCATGGCTTGTCTTTTCATTTAAAAAAAAAAGTTTTACTCTAGTATACTCAAATAAGTCAATCATTCCCCAAGTGGTTTCAGCTTTTGGAATCTTGTTTAAGAAATGTTTTCCATGGTCTTCCGAAAGCGTCACAATTTTTCCTTACATTTATGTTTTTAATCCAGCTAGAATTAATTTCTCTGTATGAATTTATGTAACGGTTTTCCAATGTCACTTACTGAACATCTTTTTTTTCCCCCCTAAGGTTTTTGCCATAGGGGATGTATGCTTCTCAGAGAGAAACAGAGAGAGACAGTGAGAGGGAAAGTGAGAAATCACCTCCTGGCAGGATGGCCATGCCACAATCCCTTCTCCTCCATTCTCCTCCTGGGAGTTTGGGCACGCACATGCACACACCTGTCGTGATTTTCAAGTTGCCAAGTCTGGGACTCGACTTGCAGTTGGCCATGTGGGAGTCCAGCGCCTTAACCACTACACCACCTGCTGAATATCTCACATTTCCCCAGCTGATGTGCAGGGCCACTCTGTAAGAGACGTGTTTCCATCGATGATCCAGTCTGCCTGTCACTTTTCCATTGTTCCGTTGTTCAATGGGCCTCCATCTCCTCGCACTACCGCCACATTACCTTAATTACCGGAGTTTTATGGCAAATATTCCTGATTCACAGTTAGGCAAGTCTCTCTACCTTGTTTTCCTTCAGAAATGTCAAGACTTCTTTTGTTTTTATGCAAATTTTACAATCAGCTTGTCATGTTCCAAGCTGAACAGGAACAAAAAAAATCCAGTTTGGATTTTGACTGGCATTATATTAAATTTGCAGATTAATGTGGGAAAGAATAAACACCTTCACAATTCTGAACATCACATTTTTTCATTTATTTAAGTTTCTTTATTGTCCTTTAATAACATTTCATAATTGTTTTCTGTAAAGCTCTCACAATCTCTTATTTATTACTACCTTTTTAGTATTTTTGGATGCTGTTATAAACTCTTTTTTTTTTTTTTTTCATTTGTCAGCAGCATGCGTACTCATCAGAGAGAGCCAGAGAGAGAGGAGAAAGCATCCCCCGACAGCATATTCACACCACAATCCCTTCTCTGCATTTCTCCATCCTGTCAGGATTTGGGGCATGCGTACACACAGACCTTGTGTGTTTTTCAAGCTGCTGGGGTTGGGATTCGGACCATGGTCAGTTACAGGAGATCTGACTCCCTTAACTGCTAGGTCCAAATGGTTTCTTTTTTTTAAAAAAATATTTTTTAGTGATACAGTAGCTGGTGGAGATTAATGCAGCTGGATCCCACATGGCCAACTCCACGGTTTGAGACCTGCACCCAGTGGCTTGAAAGACATACTGGCGGCTTGTGCATACATGCCCAGGTCCCAAAAGAAGAGTGGAAGAGAAAAGGTTGCATTGTGGCCATCTCCCTGAGGGGCGATTTCTCACTTTCCCTCTCTCTTTGTCTTTCTCTGGTGAGTGTGTGCACCTTATAGCAAAACCAAAAAAAAAAAAAAAAAGGGACCAGTAGATGGCATAATGGTTGTTGCTGGACTCCCATGTAGTCGATTGAGGTTCAAGTCCCAGACCCGGTAGCTTAAAACTCACGCCAGGTGCGTATGCATGTGTGCCCAAAATTCCAAGAGAAGGGATTGCGGCGTGACCAACACCTGGGGGGAGGTGATTTCTTGCTTTCTGTCTCTTTGGTGAGCCCACATGCCCTATAGCAAAAATCTCTCTTAAAAAATTATTTTTAACTTATTGATAGGGCATTGAAATATAATTTTTATATATTGAATTTGTATCCAGCAATCATACTATCTTATTAACTCTAATAATTTATTTTTAGATGCTTTGGGGTAGCAGGTAGATAACCATAGCAGCTGCAAATGATGACAAAGTGGTCGACCTTGCTAATCCTTCCCTCTTCTTTATTTCCCTAGCTGTACCGCAGCGCTACTCCACTGTGGAGGGCATCCTGAGAGGCATCTTGATTTCCCCATTGAGCATGATGTGTGCTTTAGGAAGAAATCATTTTGTAGATACAACTTATTGGGTTAAGGACACTCCCTGTTCTATTAATTTTCTGTTGCATAATAAATGACAACTTCAATGACCCACAGCAACACACATCTATCGGTTTTGGTGGGTCAGGAGTCTGGGTGCACCTGAGCTGGGTCATTTGCTCAGAGTTGCATGGGATGTAATCGATAGTTCCCCGGGCTACCTTGTTGTCCTAGGCTCAGCTAGGGAGGAAGCTTTTCTCCAACCTCACTCAAGTTGCTGACAGAATTCAGTTCTTCACTGAGGTATGACTGAGGGCCCAGTATGCTGATCGTTGGTCACTCTCAATTCCTAGAGCCTGCCTGCAGTTCCCTGCCATGTGACTCTCTCCATAGACAGCTCATAACAGGTCTGTGCATGTCAAGGCCAGGAGGCGGATCTCACCAGTCTTTTAAGATAGAATCGTGTATAGCTGACCATAACCATGAGTATGTCATCCTGTCACCTTGGCCATAGGATATGGACTGGAAGCAAGCCCCAGGTATTACCCACAATTGTGAGATGGGGGGGGACAGCCAGGGAGTGTCACACAGTGGTATAACTCATTAGAGATCACCTTACTTTCTTTTTTTTTTCTTTAAAGAATTATTTAATTTTATTTATTCATCCATTTATTTTCATTTGACCAGAGAAAGAGACACACAAAGAGAAGGAAAGTGAGAAAGCAAGTCACCAGGTTTGAGACTTGAACCATGGTCGTTCATGTGGGAGTGTCCAGTTCCTTAACCACCATGCCACCTGCTGGCCCCAGGTGATCACCTTACTTTCTATGCTTAGTTTGCTTAGGATTTTTGTTTTTATTTCAGGTTTTTGCCTAAAGGGCTCATGTTCAGGGTTTTTTAAATTCTAAATTAACCAATTCTGAATTCTTTTTTTTTAGAGATACTTTTTTCTATAGAGCTCATGCGCTCGCCAGAGACACAGAGAAAGACAGAGAGACGGAAAGCAAGAACTTAACCCCCAGCGGGGATGGCCACATCACAATCCCTTCTCCTCCATTCTCCTCTCAGGATCTTGGGCACACACGCACACGCGCCTGGTGTGAGTTTAAGCCAGGGTCTGAGACTCTGCGGTTGACTAAGTGGGAGGCCAGCAATGTAAGGATTACATCATCTGCTGTCCCCCAGTGCTGAATTTTTTAAAAAAGTTTTTTTCATGAGAAAGAAAGAAAGAAACAAGCATTTTCAATGTGTCTCACGTCATGATCCCCCTCCCACCCTGAGCTTTCCCACTCAGCCAGGATTACTAGCACTCCGGGCGTGCACAGGTTGAACCAGAAACTGAACCCCCATCTTCCATATAGCCTCCAGCGCTGCAGAGTGTGTGTCCCCGCTGGACCCCCACACTGAATTTAATTAACCTTAAAAAAAAAGACACTAGGGAACCAGCAGTTAGCGTAATGGCTATATCGCTGGACTCCCACGTAGTCGACCGTGGTTCGCGTCTCGGACCCGGTGGCTTACAACTCACGCCGGGCGCGTGTGCGTGCGTGCCCAAGATCCCGAGAGGAGAATGGAGGAGAAGGGATTGCGGCGTGACCATCCCCCCTGGGGGGTGATTTCTCGCTTTCTGTCTCTATGTCTCTCTCTGTCTGTCTGGCGAGCGCACGCGCCCTATAGCGAGAAACCTCTCCAAAAAAAAAAAAAAAAAAAAAAAGACACCATAAAATGACATAATTTTTATTCTTTGATCTGTTAACGAATTGTATTTATTTAATTATTTTCTACTATTAAACAAAGCTTGGGGCCAGCCAGTGGCAGGATGATTAATGCAGCTGGGTCCCACGTGGTCCACTGCATGGTTTGAGTCCTGGACTCAGTGGCTTGAAAAACATACCGGGTGTGTGTGCAAGTGTGCCCAGAATCCTGGGCAAGGAAAATGGACAAGGGATTGCACCTTGGTCATCCCTTCTAGGGAGTGATTTCTCACTTTCCCTCTCTCTTTCTCTCTCTCCCTCTCTGTGTCTACCCTCTGAGCACATGAGCTCTATAGCAAACTAAAAAGCAAAACAAAAGAAAATTTGCATTTGGGGGGATAAACCTAATTTAATTCTTGTGTACGTTTTTCCCCACCTACTTTTAGATTGGTTTGATAACAGCATATTTAGAATGTTTGCATTGATTATCAAAGGTAAAACTGGTTTATACTTTTCCTGTACTGTCCTTATCAAGTTCTGATGACAATCTACTGGTGGCTTAGAAGGTGAACTGGGGAGTGGTTTGTTTTTCTTTTCTTTTTCCTTATGCTCTGGAAAAACTTTTGGAAACTGGAATTATTTCACTGTTTAACTGTTTGGTAGAAGTTGCTAGTAAAATCATCCAGGCCAGGAATTCTTGGGGGAGAAAAATGTTGAACCTTTCATTTGTTCATTTACCTTTCAAAGAAATGATTGTATGACTATTCGATTTTTCTATTCTCCCTGAGTCAGTCGTGATAAGTAATCTTTTTCTAGGATTTTCTTCATTTATTTCCAAATATCTTGTTATCTTGTCAGTGTTTGTGGTATCCTTCCTAATACTGTTTTGTGTTCTATCTCCCTTCTCTTTTTCTCTGTCTGACTCTTGTTCAATCTTGCTTGAGGCTAATCAATTTTATTAGTGTTTTCAAAGGACAAACTTTTGACTTTTAAAAAGATCTTATCTACTGTATTTTTTTTTTTTTTTTTTTTAAAGAATTATTTAACTTTATTTATTTATTTTTGATTTGACTAGAGAAGGTCAGAGCGAAAGTGAGAAGGCAAGCTGCCAGGTCTGGGACTCGAACCATGGTCAGCCATGTGGGAGTCCAGCACCCTTAACCTACTGGCTCCCTTTATGTTTGTTTTCTATTTGATTATTTCTGCTCTTGTCTCTTTATGTCTATTCTACTTTATTTGGAATTATTATATTATCCTTTCTAATTTCTTTAAATTGCATTCATTTAAAAAAGTAGCTTTTTCATTAATGCTTTGTCTTACACAGTTGGAATTTTCATTATGAGGGTGACAGTGGTTCAGTAGTAGAACCTGACCATTTGTGAGGTTGACCCACATGGGAAGGTGCCAGGTTTGAATCTGGAGACCTCCCTGAGTACACCAGACATGTGTGTGCTCACGATCTGGGGCTGGATAAAGCTGGGGGATAGCGGGATCAAGATCTTGGTGGCTTGAAAAACACTCAATGTGTGTGCGTGCATGTAGGCCCAGAATCCTGACAGGAATGAAGAATGGAAGAAGGACAGCGGTGTAATCACACCCTACTGAGGAGTGCCTTCTCTCTGTCTCTCTCTCTCTCTCATAAGCACATATGCTTTATAATAATTAATGATAATAATTAAAAAAAAAAACTCACCTAGGGACCAGCAGATGGCAGAATGGTTACACGCTGGACTTCCACATAGCGGACCGCGGTTTGAGTCCCCAACCCAATGGCTTGCCCAAATCCTGAGCGGAGAATGGAGAAGGGATTGTGGCGTGGCCATCTCCCCTCTAGGGTGATTTCTCACTTTCTGTCTCTCTCTGTCTCTCGGGCAACTGCATGCGCTCTATAGCAAAAATCTCTTTTAAAAAAATTCACCTCATTAGAACAGAAGATGCTTCTGTCACCCAGGAAATTCCAAGGGATTTAGGAGTTCTGTGTCAGGAACCAGGGAAAAAGACCCAATATATGTATTTGTTATTATGCACATGAAGCCCCCATTTCTTCCTCCTCTCCCCTCTGCCTTTGGCTCCATCCTCACGTTCCACATAGTGGCCTTCTGTCCTTCCTCCCCTTCCTTCATGCCACAGAATGGGTGCAGCAATTTCTGGCCAGATCCTTACGCCACACCTTCTTGGGCCAGAGGGTCTTGTCTGGTAGCTCCAGCGTCAGCCCTGTGCTCTGAGACTCATTTGCTCCCATTGGCCTGACCTGGGCTTGTGCCTGTTCCTTGGTCAGGGTGACGAGGTGCCCTGATTGCCTTAGGCCTGCCATGGCCCACCATGGGTCTGTAAGTAGGGTCAGTCCCGCCCAAGTGCATAGTGGGAAAAATCCATATCTTGTTGGCTGGGGAATTGTGGAACGGTTGCCGTGGAAATCATGAAGAAATGTCCTCCACAGCTTTCTCACACCATTTTCCCAAAGAGAGAGCTGAGGACGTCAGTTTCTCTTGGTGTTCTGACAGTGCTAGGGGAGTATTTTCTCATTCGAACTGAAACCAAACAGGGCCCTGTGTTCCCAAATGTGTAAGTCAAGTCAACATTGCCCTATTCTTAGAAGCATGCTCTAGGAAATTCTAAGAGTAAATGCGGTAGAATTCCTACTCCCTGAAGTTCAGGCTGAGCTAAGTATCTACCTTCTCATTCCAAGAGGTGGGAGGTGAGGAGGGTGTTTGCAGAAAGGGCAATTGAATCACAGCTTACAGGCGCTTTCAGGAGACCTGACATTTCCCGGATGAGTGACTGGGGAGTGGGTGCCTCCATACTGTATGTCTTCTTTCTTGAGCAATTCTTGATTGCTTTAAAGTGATACCCCAGTGTTTGAAAGTAGGAGGCAGAAGAGAGTTGGGAAGAAACTTTAGCTAAGTAAAGAGAAAATTGCCCATAGGCAATGGTAGCACACTGCATGTGTGTTTTCCACCTTTGGTTTTCCAGGGGACAGGACTGCAGTTTTTCTTCTTTTTTTCTACTATTTTTTTTTTGGAGAGGCTTTTCCTATGGGGCACATGCGCTCGCCAGAAAGACAGGGAGAGACAGAGAGACAGAAAGCAAGAAATCACCCCCTGGGGGGATGGCCACACTGCAATCCCTTCTCCTCCATTCTCCTCTTGGGATCTTGGGCACACACATACATGTACCCAGCATGGGCTTAAGCTACCAGTTCTGGGACTTGAACCATGGTTGGCTACATGGGAGTCCAGCAACATAGCCATTACATTAACTGCTGGTCCCATCTTTTTTTTTTTTTTTTTTAAAGAGGTTTGCCTTAGAGCACATGCACTTGTTGGAGAGAGAGAGAGAGACGCAGAGACAGTGAGAGAGAAAGAGAGAAATCATCCCCTGGGGGATGGCCATGCCACAATCCCTTTTGCTCCACTCTCCTCCTGGGATCTTGGGCATGCACACACACACACCCAGCATGTTTCAAGCCACTGGGTCCAGGATTCAAAAGCGGCCATGTGGGAGTCCAGCGACATAACTGCTACACCATCTGCTTGTCCTAAGATAGAACTGCATTTTAAGAGATGCTATAGGGACCAGAAGATGGCATGGTGGTTAAGGTACTAGGCTCCCACATGGCTGACTGTGGTTCGAGTCCCAAACCCAGTGGCTTGAAAATCACACCAACTATGTGTGCCGGTGCACCCAAAATCCCAATAGGAGAACAGAGGAGAAGGGGTTGTGGCATGGCTACCCACACTGGGGGTATGATTTCTCACTTCCCCTGTTTCTGTTTCTCCCTGGTGAGTGCACATGGCAAAAAACTAAAAAAGAGAGAGAGAGAGATGCTATTAAGTATGACTTGTCCCCAGAAAAAAATGAAGTATAAATTTCAAATTCATTTTACAAAAAGATTAAGCTAATTTTGGCTAATCTTCATTACTACTTGCACTGGTGACTGCAATGAAAATTAATAACCTTGACCACTATTAGCATAATCCACTGTAATGCTGGATATAAAATCACATCATTTTAATAATCTAATTTAGTGTTTCCTAACCGGTGGGTGTTCTTGTAGCTCTGCAAGTATTAGCTCTAAAGTCTTTAAACTAAAGGCAGATAACTTTGAAAATGATCAATGCCCCTGGAATGTAAAATACCTGGTGAATTAATCTAAGCAGCCATGATATGCATATTTTGGTTTCCGTGAGAGACTGACAACGTGGTGGATGTATGTGTGTACATGCCGGGAAGCGGGGCCTTGTCTTTTTATCTAAAATCAATAACTGACGACTGTGTGAGGAGGAATCGAGGAAGAGCAGGACGAGGCTCTGGGCTGTCTCAGCTTTCCACACCAGCACTCAGACCTCGACAGGGCATGGTGAGGTTCCAGTCCAGTTTCTGCCTCTAATCATCCAATTTATTTGGGCATATCACTTCTCTTGTGACTCCCTTTTATGTATAAGGCAAGGGCTATGGCCTGGATGAATGGCTTTCCTAGGTGTGGGCTGCCCTTCTCATCTGTATCCACAGACAGCTTCCCTAGTTGTTTGGACAGACTCGCAAATGAGCCTTCCCTGAACTCCTGAAGTCCAGATTGCTCTATTTCTCTTGACCCGCAGGGGGCGCTCTTACCCAGAGTCCCCAGGATTCAGAATTTGAGCAGATTTGCCCATATCAGAGAACTGGATCCACCTAAGAGTTTTAATGCCCTGCTTTTTTTTTCCCCCCCGCAGCTTTCATGTTTTAATGTGTCCATTTTTACAGTTAGGCATAACGTAATAATGGGTCATATTTTATTTAAGGTCTAAAACAAAATTTTATTTAATGGTTAAATATAGTTAAGAAGGGATAAATGGGTAGAACACAACGGGTTACCCTGTTTTTGTGTTGGGTTCAGTGAGACACCTGTTAACAAGGACAATGTGTTATTTTTAATTCTAACTTTTCTTTTTTGCCTAATGAAAAATGTCGGCATGGCTCTTCCCCAGCCCTCACCCAGAGCTGAGGCCAGAGAAAGACATTAAACCTGGACAGATGACACGCCAGGAGCGAGTGGGACAGGCTGCAACGGAGAGACAGAAATACCGAGTAATTAATAACCGGGAGCCTTGCTGGCCAGAACACGCAGAGCCCAAATGCAAATTAGCACAGGTTCATGGGTCATCTGAAAAGTCATGAGGGCAAGATGAAAAGGGATCGCGCTTCAAACAAATCACCATCTTTATAAAAATGTTGCCCCTTCCACTCCCCTCTCCTCCACACTCTTGCCAGCTTGGGAAAGGTAGAGATCCCAGAGCGTGGGGCCAGGCCAGGCACTGGTGGCCTCACCTCAGCAAGCTCTAGAGCAGCAGTGCTCAATTTGGGGGCCCCTTAGGACCACCTGTGGTATTTCAGGGCAGTAGTTCCATCCCTGACGTGCCCTCACAATCTCCAGGGGCTGAGGAGCTGGCTTTGGTGTTTTGAAAAACTTCCGAGAGGAGCCATCAGGTGGCGTGGTGGTTACAGAGCTAGACTCCCACATGGATTGCAGCAGTTCAAATCCCAGGCCCTGTGGCTCGAAAGTCATGCCAGGCACATGTGCATGTATGCCCTGGGTCCCAGGAACAGAATAGAGGAGAAGGAGGGATGATTTCTTCCTTTCCCTCTTTCTGTCTGTAGCTTTGGTGAGCACATGCTCCTATGGCAAAACCCCAAAACAATGAAAAGCTTCTGAAGTGATTCTACGTGAAGTGAAGTCTGAAAACCCCTGCCTGGATGGAGGGAACAATAGACGGAATGACTGCAGGGTGTGCCTGCCTGGTGCTCCACCGAACATGCCGCGGGCGCGCCTCATTGCACACCTGTGCGCCTGGCCCTTCTCACCGATGATCGCCAGTCACCTCAGGAATGGTTCTCACTCTCTCCACGTTAAGACTGGGTTAGGTATTGGGACCAGCAGTTAGCGTAATGGCTCTGTCGCTGGATCCCATGTAGTTGACTGCGGTTCTAATCCCGGACCTGGTGGCTAAAACTCACGCCGGGCGCATATGCATGCATGCCCAAGATCCCAAGAGGAGAATGGAGGAGAAGGGATTGCGGCGTGGTCATACCCCCTGGGATGATTTCTCCCTTTCTCTCTGTCTCTCTCTGTCTTTCTGGCAAGCGCACATGCCCTATAGCAAAAAACCTCTCCAAAAAAATAAAAAGACTGGGTTAGATATTAAACCTTTCAGGACTGGCAGATGGTGTAATGATTAGGTCACTGGACTCCCACATGGCCAATTGCGATTCAAGTCCCAGACCCGGTAGCTTAAAAATCAGGCCTGGTGCATGGGCAGGTGTACCCCAAATCCCAAGAGGACAATGGAGGAGTAGGGATTGCAGTGTGGCCCTTCCCCTGGGGGGGGGGGTGGTGGTGGTGATTTCTCACTTTCTGTGTCTCTGGCAAGCACACATGCCCTGTAGCAAAGATATCTCTTAAAACACAAAACAAGGGACCAGCAGATGGCATAATGGATACATTACTGGACTCCTACATTGTTGACTGTGTTTCAAGTCCTAAACCCAGAGGCTTAAAACTCACGCTGGGCACATGTGCATGTGGGCCCAAAATCCCAAGAGGAGAATGGAGAAGGGATTGCTGTATGGCCATCCCCCAAGGGTGATTTATTGCTTTCTGTCTTCCTGTCTCTCTCTGGCAAGCGTACATGCCCTATAGCAAAAATCTCTTAAAAACAAAACAAAATAAAACATCTTTTTTATTTGTCTTCATGTTCTCTGGCCCATGGAGCCAGTGTCTTGAGTCAGTCCTTTTTAAACCAGGGTATGCAGGGTGTGAGCTGAACAGTGGTGCAGCAGGAAAATGGGACCAGTGAGGCTGAGCCACACGAGAAGATTCCAGATTCACATTTGGAGACCCCCCCATGTGTGCTGGGCACAGGTGTGCCTATGATCCAGAGCTGGCTGAGGCTGGGGGTGGATCAAGGCACCGAGGCCTGTTAGAGCGCCATCCCTTTTTGTCTCCTTTGGTCAGAGAGGAGATAGATAAAAATAAACTTAAAGGGCGATTCTGGCCTTGCCTAAAGAACAACCTTTTCCAGGGGGCTCTGTTTCTGATCTAAGTTAAGAGTTCCTTCTTTGAATTCTCCTGTTTTCACAACTGTAGGTATGATGGAAGGAAGAAGATAAATGGAAAGGAAATCAGCCCGTTGCACATTTGGGTTTTGGTTTTAGTCAGTCCCCTTCTTGTTTTTATTGAATGCCATCATACTGAATCAGCCTGTGCCATGGCATTGTTGAAACACTTGTTCTCTGTGGCTTCAGTTCTAGAGGGAGCAGGGAAGGCCGTAGACTAAGCCCACCTTCAACATCACACTGGAGGACTTTGCGGAAGGATGGCAATGCAGTCTCCTGCCTGGACCCCCCACCAGCCACCACTCACATCCCAAATGGCCTAACCCTAGGTCAGCACCATGCGTGACACGTATTCTGGCTCCTACTCAGTCGTGGCAGCCAGCGGAATTCCAGCCTCTGTTTCCACTCACTCCCCAGAGTTCTGAGAAACCCTAGGAGCTATTTTCAATTGGAACGAAAAGAGCCTTTCGGTGCACAGATTCCTATGGCCTAGTTTTCCACTGGAATAATGGGAAGTGCATGTGTCATCCACCTCGCAGGGTGAGGACTAATTTATTGACATTTGAGGTCCTTAGATGAATGCTATTACTGTTCATATGTACAAAGTAGTATTGTTTAGTAATCACTGAGTTGGCAGATGTATTTCTCCATTGGGAATTTCTGGAAGTAGAAATACAGGTAGAAAATTTTTGAGAACATTTCTTCAGTCTACCAACTTAGAAAATGTCCCAGATATGAGCGGCTCTTTCTGAAAGCACCTAAACTGCATTTTTATTATGTTTCTTGTCTACTCTTAGAGAAAAATCTGTAGGGAGGAAAGTGAGGGTACTGGAGTACGTCAGCTTGGGGGACTTGATTTACTATTCCCTGCTGCCAGTTCCACAAGTGTGCCTGCAGCCGTGAGGACAGCTGGGCCCCCCAGAGAACGGTTGTCTTTCTGGTCCCCTGTGATGTTTTTCAGGGACTCTTCTGACTGATGCCGTATTTCGGCCATTACCTCTGTGGAGTGGCCTTATCTGTGGTGAGGGTGTCACCAAAGGGTCAGGGAGCTAGAGAGATTTAGTGGGTTTAAAGGAGTGCAATGTATTCTTGAGTTGGTGAACAGAGAATGGAAACCTGCAGACTCCCCCTGGAGTGTGGGGGGCTTGTAACCAGAGAGAGCTGGCCAGTTGCAAGCTGTCTCACCAGGGAGGGAGAAGACCTTTGGCCGATTCATACAGGCAGTTGTATCAGTGTACAAAGGGCTGACTGGGGTCTGGAGAATTCCCAGGAGCTCTTCTCCCAGCCTTTTAAGACACAGGTCCCCACCTGATTTAGGGAAGGAGACTCCCAGCCAGTCTTCCTTCTGTGTCACTGAAAGGAAGCCATAGTTGGATTTAGGCCCCGCCCCTTACCACTCCTACCGCCTCTTAGCAAGGACCCTGGTAACAATACCAACAAAACCAGGGCAGCCTGGGAACACCAGGCCCGCAGCTGCAGACCTGTAAAGGAAACCGGGCACTAGACTGAACACAGTTTTTGTTGTTGCCTTATGGAGACCACGGAAATGAACTGTGATGAAAGTTACACCACCATTTAACCACTCTGCTTTATGCACTTCCGCCAAGAGAAAGACAAAGTCACGGAAACAGAAAGACGCTTCCCAAAGGGAAAATCAGTTTCCTCTTTGGTGACCTGAGAAAGTGTACCACAACTGCATTCAAAACGTTCAGGCACTCAACTTTTTTTTTTCTTTGTTTAATATCCTTTACCTTTTTAATAAAAAGTAAAAAACAAACAAAAAAAATACATCGATGTCCTGAATAGAACCTCTCTATGTAAAGGTCTCACTAAACAAATAAACGTAGGACCAGACAAAAGAAATGGAGCTGCGAATAGCAATATGATATATTATGAAGCATTTATATACGTATGTTTATATTATATATGAATGTGCAGTTATATGTGTGTGCATCTATGTATGTATAAATATGTAAATATTTGCCTACATACACGTCACACACATACATATTTATACTGACCTCTTTAGATTGAAGTCCAAGGCACTTTTTACAATGAACAGATTAAAGCCATTAATTTAGAACAGAACTGTTTCTGGGTACATATCGCTTGATGGTGCCAGTATCAGAACTCGCGTTTTTCCTTGTCCACTTTGGAGTATCTCTGGTTGGTACAATGAGTAAGCAAATTGTCTTTAAAAAACATTCAGAATGTTTCCGGATGGCTAAACTAGCTGCTGTCGTTAGTTTCCTCACTGGTGGGATGCCCGGTCCCTCTCACAGAGGTTGGGGGATGTTGCTATTTCTGCATTGTGTTGAGCAGAGGCCCAGGGAGTCTTCCAGGGGACCTGCCCCAAGGCTCCACCTGATAATCTGATGGCCTAGCTAGCACAGGCTAAAACGGAAAACATAAAACGAAGATTTGAGGTGGCTGTGAGGTGGGTGCTTTTAGACTGGAAAGACTGCCTCTTACTGACTTAACTGTATTTTATGTCTACCATCCAAGCTATGGGACCTTACGTGGGATTTTAAGATGCATTTATCTTTATCGTTACAATCACACAGGACCTTTACATCATCAATACTTCTGTGAATGAGGCTCAAGGAAGAAATGGTTTAATTTTCCAATGATTAATGAGGTGGTCACGATGGTGGTATAGCAAGGCCAGCATATGGGTCACCTGGGATTTTGCAAAAACGCTGATCTAATTAAGTAGGTTTGGTGTAGGGCCTGAGATTCTGTATTTTTAACAAGTTTATAGGTGTTGCTGCTGCTGGCCCATGGACCGCACTTTGAGCAGCAAGGGCTAGCATGGAGCCATATCCTTGAATTGCTATCAAGAGGTCTGCTTTTTGGGTCCAGCAGATAGCATGCTGGACTTGCATGTAGTCAACCATGGTTTGAGTCCCAGACTTGGTGGCTTAAAACTCATGCCAGGTCAATGTGTATACATGCCCAAAATCCTGAGAGGAGAATGGAAGAAAAGGGATTGCAATATGGCCATCCCTGGGGAATGATTTCTTGCTTTCTGTCTCTCTGTCTCTCTCTTTCTCTCCAGCGAGCACACACCCTCTGTGGCTAAAATCAATATCTCTCTCTCTCTCTCTCAAAAAAAACCAAAAAGAAGTCTGTATTTCCTAAATCTAGGGATTTGTATTAGTTTCCTTGATTCTCGATTAGATAACAAATTTGAAGGGAAAGGTCAAGAATAGACTTGCTCTCTATAAATGTAAAAAGTCTTAGTGTAAGAAGTGCTAGAAGAAAAAGCCCAAAAGATACAGTTCTAGTTAGTCACAGAAAAGTATTAAGAAATAAATCAATTACCACTAATACATTTGTCAGTCAATTATCAAATTGAGAAAAAGCTTATTTCTATTACCCAGTGAGTAAGTAACCCACCAAAAATAGGTGCTCTGGAACGCTGATGGCTTTAATGCAGCTCAGTCGAACATATAACTGAGGAGTGATACAGACGCTGAGAATTTAGTTCCATAAAAATAAAAACTTGTATGTAAGTTAGGGCTTAGCTACATAGCAGATTGAAGCTGGGCATTTAGATAATTCTCTTTCAGATGGCATGAATAACTAATGTCATCAAGGCCCAAGCCTTATTTACATTTAAGCTCAATTAAATTGAAATTTGAGAGGATTCCAGCCTTTTTCCCAGGAGACAACCTGTTCTTTTGCTCTGTGTGTATATCCGTGTGAATTTTCCGAGTGTGAAGGAAAGAGACACGTGGCTCAGTGAAGTCTACCCTGCTGTTACTTGGTTTGTAGCTGGACAGTATTATACCAAAATCTTGTTGGCAAGTGAGAGTCCCCACTAGGAGAAGCTCACAGGTTCGAGGAAACCTTAATACCAAACATGTCCTATGCTCATCTAGAAACAGTACCTCCATCACCATTAAAGTAGGAAACAGAGACTTTCTACATGTGTGTTGGCTGCTATATGGAGAAAGTGAGGAACAGATGTCCAGAGTTGCTTAGTTTTGCCCTAAAGGAAAACACCTCCGTTGGAATGATTTCCTCCCAGTGAGAGCAAACTAATATTAAAGGCAGCCTGACTCTTTGCTGGGTCTGGCTGTGTGTGTCCTGCCTCCTCCTCCCATCAGTCCCTTAGGAGCTGAGCTCCACGTCGTTGACAGACAGGTGGAAGACTAGCTCTCTCCAGGGCATCGCCAATTCAGAAAACTACATCTGTGCATCGGCTTGGGGGCCCTGCATGGTTAGAACGCCATTGCTGGTTTTACTCTTCCACCAAGAAACTCACAATGCCTACAATTTAGAGTATTTTGTGTTGCAGGAAAACAGGACTCTTCCCTATGCCAGATTATGAATTGCCAAAGGAAAACTGGTTGGTCAAGTTATAGGCTTATATAATTTATATAATGGGGCCTCTGCATGCAGATAGAAAGAGCCTGCATTTTTATTAAACTGGCTTTGCACAGCTACTAAAGGAGTGATGGCTTTTAAAATCTCTTTGGAAAAGGCTTGATAGCATCTAGGGTAGAATTATTTCTCTAAGCATGGACTAATATTCTTTCGTCTCTAATACTCAGGTCTCAGAGAATTAGAATAGGCAGTGCCAGAAGGACACTTGGTCTGGTTCAGGCAATTACCAACAGTGATACGTACTCAGAAACAGCCGTGAGAAAGCAGGCTGACATGGGACCTGCTAAAGACTAGTTTGATACAAAATGTTAATCGAAAGTTACAATATATTTTATAATATAGCAATATATTTCATATTTAAAATAAACTGTTATGCTTTCTCCTATCATTAAAAAATAGCAAGCAGTACAGAGGCAAGATGCAAATTCATATTGAAGCTCATGTGATTCTGAATGTAACACTTCAGTTTCTGAGTTTGCCATGAACACGTTTCCTCCACTGACGTCCCGTGGCTGTCTGTCGATGCTTCCTGTGGCCTGTGCAGAATGGAGAGTCTAGGACCAAAATGGAGTGGTTGCTCCATTAAAAAACGTGTCTGATGGAGGTGGATTGGTCCTGGTTGAGGTTCGAAAACGGACAGAATGACATGGCCGGGGGATGCTGTTTATTCCCGGTCCACCTTCTGTGAAGTCGGATGTTGTCTTTTCCAATCAGATTACTGTTTGATTTGTCAGTGCTTTCGTTTGATTTTGTTTTGGCTGTAATGTCAGCATGTCTTTGGGATCCTAACTACAGATTGGTGTTGAATTTTGTGCTTTTCCTCCACCAGCTGGGTTGGTCACGATGTCTCCTTTGTTGGTTTCAACACATAACGCAGGCCCAAGATTATAGCTTCTAGAATACATTTCTCGGGTGTGTAAACAACTGTCACAGGGCACTTGGCACCTAGATTTGGAGGTCATCCGTTGAAGATTTGACAATGGTTTTGTTCAGAGGGAACTCCAGTTCATGTTTGGGTGTTTCCAGTAATGGCGCAAGACAAAAAAAAAAAAAAAAAAAAAAAAAAAATCACAGTTATTGTTTTCCTCTACTGGATATATTTATATACCATTGCACTGAATACTTTGTAATAAGCTGTGGTCTATTTCAATTGTTTTAAAAATCTACGTATTACTTGTCGAACAGGAGTTGCATGTTTCTCTCTACTCATGCAGCCTGGCACAAGGTTTCTGCTCCAGCACACAGACAGTATTGCTATCCCCATAATACTCCTGGGTGGCATCAGTGACCCCCTCCCCAGAACGCTTACTTGGGCGGCGGTAGAGCTGGAGCGAACAGGCCCAGGGCTCACGGAAACCGACCCCGCCCACGGCAGCAGACAGCAGAGGCGGTTCCGCGCCTACCCGGAAGCCACCAGATAGCTGTCTAAGGTACTGAAAGCGAACGCCGCGGAGTCCCGGGGAACAGCACAGCAGTCGCCAGTGGATCCGTCCTCTGCTTTTGGGGAAGTAGAATGACTGTATAGGAGTAGGGGCATATTTCAGAATTTAAAAGCAGTAACTTCAGAAGAATAGTCACCTACTGGTAGTGCAATGATGTCGGAGTTCTCGCAGCAGCACCACGTGCTCTGGGATACAACACTGATTCTTAATTTGGGGATGCCCTGCTTGTTCAGTTACATTCTGGACGGGGAGGGAGATTTGAGAACTAGGACTAGTCCTGTATTTCTCCCTATTGGATAAGCGCTTTTTGGTAACTCTTGACCGTGTTCGGATGAGATATCCGAATGTGGCTAGATCGAGTCTGTCTAGGCAGCTGTGGGTGACGGCAGAGATTTCATGTTTTTCTCTGTGGAAAGCTCTGTACTGAAGATGAACGGTGATCTTCCTTTTAAGTACAGAGGAACCCAGGTCTGAAGTGGCTATATGAATTGGCCAAAGATGTGGTTTCAATCTTAGATTTTTACTTATTCTGATTTTCTATCAGTAGTTCCCCCCCCTTCTTTTCCATCATTGTTTGTTTACAGGGAAATTACTGGGAAATGGAGGGAGAAATCCCCAAATACATGAAGCTCACGACTTCTCCAATGCTGTCCCTTCTTAGCCTGTAACAATAACACCCTCTGTCCTCGCTCAGCACTTCAGGACTTACTTCTACACGGTTCCCACGTCTCCTACCTTATGAGATTGTCATGGGACCACTGTCCTTGTGCAGGCCAGTTGGTGGCAAGGCAGGGCCTCCCACCTCTTGTTCTTTTGGATTGTATTAAGCAGCTAGAGCTCTGATGTCATGGAGTTACATGTTACGATGAGGGCAATTTATTGATGATGATCGCACATCCGTGGCCTTTGACCCAAAGGTGCAGGTTTTTACTTGGACTTCAATCTAAGGAGGAGTGAGTCCCTAGTCTGGTATAACTTATTAGCTGATGCTATGTCCTGAAATTCCACTGGGATTAGTGGTCTGAAAGGATCACAGTACATCCCTGACTTTACAGTACATAAAGCTAGAATATGGCTTAAGCGATGAGGGGGTGGCTCTGTATTTCTAGTTCAAGTGTCTAGATATTTTAGGGGATATTAGGGTGCTTTTGCTGTCACTGAGTTATCAGGGAGATTATAGGAGGGGCTCTGCTACCGGGTCAGCCTTCCAGGAGTAGGCAGGACTCAGCCAGTTCAGCATTAGAGCGGTTTCTGTAAGTAGTGGCTTGTACGTCTAGCCAATTGGTGAGCAGACAGCTAAACCTCCTCCACTACCCAACTCAAAACTAAGATACGAGAAGGCCTGGGGTGGAATCTGCCCCCGTTCCCCCATCTGACTGTGATGCTGAGGTGCAGTGGAATTAGCCAAAAGATGTAGGAAGAAAACCTGGGTGACTATACCCAGAATAATCAATACCTAAGTCATCAAGGATTGATTGTACTTGCAGGAGAACACACTTCCCCACAAACAGCTAAAATACTAGTACGAGAAGTCGCCTCCCAGTTACCACTGTGGGATCTGCATGCAGACTCCATCACTGATTTTCTTGATGAGGGAGTGTTCTTTTGCCAAGGATAAAAACCACACATAGTTATTGCACTACCAATAGGCCCAGTCGTGTGACAAACGCCCATGCATTTCTACGATGCCTGTGACTGCCACTACCAGAAATAACTCCAATCACCCCACTGAGTAGTGTTACCAGCTTGGTCTTCAGGGTTTACCTAAGCGAGAGCATCAGTGATTAGTTAAGGGGTTATCCACACACCACGGTGGGTAAATGAGAGTCTGTGCCCACTTCTGGGCAGAAGGAGTGGCAATGGAATCTTGCATGTCATTTACCCAAAGACTAAACCCCTCTGTGTACACACAACCACACCCACATGTACACACGTCACAGAGTTATGGCAGAATGGAAGGGGCCAACCGGGGTCCATAGTTGAAGGCCATGGCTCAATGATGAGGACTGCAACATTCTGGTTGACCTGCCAGTGGTCTTCCCTCTGGGAAATGGAACTCATGCCACAAAGAAACTGCTTGGTTATTTCATCTGTTTCTGCAGCTGCTTACAGGTTCAGTTGAACTGTCACTGAAAACAGGAGCACCATTCTTGGAACATAAAAAAAGGGAGGGGAGATCTTTTAGATAATCAAGTTAAGAGAACAAGTTTTAAAAAAAAGCCAGCAGTAGGTGTGGTATTTCTGGTAGACAAAACAACATAATGGGCATGTTCAAAGGAATTATGATGATAAAGCTTGAAGGTAATGACAATGAAAGGAACAGCAGCCATAGCAAGAGACAACAGCAGAGGTTTAGCAAGAGGCCAGGTCTTCCAAAAGAGTGGCCTTCACTCTAGGGTTGTCTAGAGTGACTCCCTCGTCCAATGACTCCCTCGTCCTGAAAGGACCAGACTCAGTGCTGCAGAGGGAAAGTCCCAGTCAGGTACCATTTTGACATGGCCATGGTGTCTCACCACAGAGCTAAGCCCAAGGTGGCAACCCTACCCAATAACACCCTTTTGTTTAATCCTAAACAGATGAAATATTCCATACGGTAGCACTTAATGTCCTATACACAGAGGCCAAAGACTTCATAATGAGAAAAGTGATGGGTAACATGATGGTTTTCACATCACAAATGTTAGGTTTGGTCCAATGATGGAGCAATGAGAACATTTTCCATGCCTGTCATGACACTGGATCTCAGTGTGTCTGAAGTCTCTTGGAGTTTGAGATGTATGGGAATAGTTTTTGTACCAAGATTATCCTGGTGCAGTAGAACAGGCTATTGACAAGTCTATGTCCTCTTACCTTACCCATAAGGTTCCCTAAGGTCTCCCTTTATTCTCATAATGTCCCGTTATAAGATGACTTCGGGTCGGGTAGAAGGGACCGCATGGGCCACTCTCCATCATTCTCCTCCCCGCGTGCAGCTCACAGGTGAAGTACTCAACATTGCGCTCCTAGCATCTGAGGCTGGACACCTGTTGCTGGATAAATACAGCTCAGCACACCCCCAAATAATACTTCTCTCCACTAACAGGCCATCGGGTTGCACCTGTGTGTGCATGTATGCACACGTGCGAACAATCCCCTGCTCATCCTCCCTCACACACATAGACCTGGCCGTGTGGCCCATTGAAACACAGCTCGTTTGGATGTAAGAAGAAAGCTGCAGAAGCTGTTATCTTCAGAAGCCTGCATTTCCCTCCCAGATGCCAACAGTTCTGGGTTGGCATCCATCTCAAATCAGGCATGGTGCCTGTCGGGGGTAAAGCGGCCTGCGCTGAGTTTGAAGGGATCTGAGTCTTTGGGGCAGCTCTGCAGGGGACCAACACGAGCTGACTCTGAACTGAAGGCACCCCACATTCAGATCCGAACCCACGTGACACGTTCGAGTGCTTGCCGTGTGCAGGGGAAGGTACTAGAAGCTCCTAGGTCCCTTTTATTTGGGGTTAGCTCAAACAAGAAAGGACCTGGGTTGGACGTGGGATGTGTCTGTGTACACGCACAGGCTTGCAAACACACAGGCTGACGTGGATATGAATGGTGGACGGAAAATCTGGCTGTTTATTGATCCGTGTCTTTTTCGCATTTGGGCCTAAATTGGGTATATCTGATTTGGCAAGGCTTGGCAGCTCTCTCTTACCTGTGCCACCCAGAGGTTCCCTTAGATTAAAGGAAAGGAGCATGTGTGCTCGAGGAGCCCGTCTCCTCAAGCCGCACACGATCCTCTCTCCCAGCGCGCCCCTCTTCTGGGCTGGCTTCACTGTTGGCTACTTCAGTGCATCCGGCCCCCCACCCCCCACGTGAAGACCTGAGATTGAGCGTGGATTTCTGTTCTCCACCAGCTCTGCAGCAAGGGCCCTGCCAGAGGCGTCGCTCCCTGCCACCTCCTCTTCCCACTCCCAAGTAGAGGCACCTAAACAGAGATTAGATTTCTGGTTTCAAGGCATATCGAACCAAGCACGCTGGATGAACACGAGTGAGTTAATTAGCTCGGTCTCTCTTCTTTCCATTCCCTGGTCTGAATGTTCCTCGATGGCAAAGCGACCAGGAGAGAGTTGATTTGCATCTTAAGACCTATGGGTAACGCTTCTGGAGCGGGGAGTTTTATTTAGCAACTGCTTGAACTTGTGTATGGGGTCGGGAAGGAGGTGGAGCTGACCCCAATCGGGCTGTCGGAGACTGGGGTGTGGGTGGTGCCCACTGCCACGCTGACGCCCCGGGCCTCGATGAGGGCAGACAGGAGCTGCTGCTGCTGCTGGCGCAGGGTGTCGGCGATGAGCAGGGGCAGCGAGTGGCAGCTGGCCGTCAGGTGCTCCAGCTTGGACTCCAGGCTGCCGATCTGCTTCTCCAGGTCTTCGCTCCGGTCGTTGAGTTCCGTGATTAAGTCATACATGACGTTCTGCATCTGTGCGGAGAGACGGAGAGATGAGGCACAGAGCCACGTCGGGTCATCACAGAGGAGTCGGCCACGGGAAAAACAAACCATACCTGAGGAACTTCCATGCCAGCGAGGCCTGGTCAGGCCAAGGAAGGAGGACGCACTTACTTTCCCCGATGAGGCCGAAACAGGCACTTTTAAATTAAAGATTAGTACTACAAAAGTGATGCCGCGAATTGTGAAATTATATTAGAAAATATGTATGAAGGACGAGCAGCAGTGCTTTTTTTCTTAAGTGGGGACAGTCCTTAAACTGTCCTCATGTTCTTACAGAGACGCCAGCTCTCGCTCACACGGCTGGTGGCATCTAATGACTTGAGAAGATGCAGCAGCGGAAAGGGACGGTGGAACAGACTTGCAATTAGCGGACCAGGTTCCAGTCCTGTCCGGGGTCCTACCCAACCTGCCCACGGCTCTCTGTTGGTCCGCAGAGTCCTAGTCTGTGTGACAGCCATATTTCTCCCAGCAAATTAACAATGTCCTCCTGGCTCTGGACATCAGACTTGCAAGCTAGGTTTAGCAGGAGTTTCACTCTCAGGTGCTAAGGAGTGAGGTTCCCATGGCGGAGGTCTAGTCTGGCTGTTGCCGTGTCCCCTGCATCTCAGATACTGAGGCTCTGGCTTCTGGAGACCTTCCAGTGACACCCTGGCCCCATTTCACCTGCAAGTTCAAGTTACTCCAGGAGGATATGGAAGCCTCTGGTGCCCCCAAGGGCCAAAGGAGCAAGAAAAAAGGTGAGAGCAAAACAGAGGTATGAAAGAAGGTGGTGGCCAGCAGGTAGCATGGAGGTTAAGGCAGCTGAATCCACATGGCTAACAGTGCAGTTCGAGGCCCAGACCTGGCAGTTGGAAAACACACTGAGTGCATGTGCGTGTGTGCCCAAAACCCAAGAGGAGACTGGAGGAGGAGGGATTGCAGCATGGCTACTCCTTCCCCATCCCGCAGGGAGCTTTCTTTCTCTCCTCTCTGTTTCTGTGAGTGCACATGCCCTATAATAAATAAATAAAAATAAATAAAGGAAGGTGGCAAACTAGGAGAAGCCAGGGGCCAGAGACTGTCATTGCAGTAAAGCTAGCACTCTGAGGCCGACCCATGGGGGAGGGTTCTAGGTTCGTGCCGGACATGCTTGTGCCCGTGATCTGGGCTGGCTGAGGCTGGGGGTGGATCATGGAATCTGGACCCTCTTTGGGGGTGCCTGTCTCTCTCCCTGTCTCTTTGCCTCTGTCTCTGTTGCTCTCACTCATGAAAGAAATAGAGAGAAGCCAAAGAGGAGGAGGGGGCTTGGGGGACTGGCAATGCAGGGGTACCTTCCTGGCAGACTGCAGGACCGCCTCACTGGGCAGCCCAGGTGTCGCTGGCAGAGGGGGCAAGAAGACAGCACCTCCTCTCTAGTGTTGCCAGTGGCAGAGCGGGACACCACGCTGTGGACACCCTCGGAGGAGAGGGTGACTTTGGAAGGGAAAGGACTTCCAAGCTTCATCAATATTCACAGAGCCTCCTCAAGGTGCGCATTCTTCCCGGAATGTGCAGAACCCCAAGTGCACTTGGCCGCAGGGGCACTCTGATCAGCTCTGGACTCCGAGTCCAGGCCCTTGGGTTTTGGCCCCAGAGTTAGTGCTTGCCAACTGCCCAACCTTGGAATGGTCACTTCGTCCCTTTGGATCATGGTTTCCTCATCTATATTCATCAACCCAACGACCCGTCTGCACAACCTTGAGGAAACAGAGCGTTTTCACAGCTGTTCTCTTACTTGATCACCTGAGCATCAGATGGCAGGAATTATTTTTACATTTCAATTGAAATGAAAGCAATCTGGTAAAGAGCCCGAGTCTTCCCGGCTCTGTGGCTCCAGAAGATAGCTATTCAGTATAGAAAATGATGTTTGGAGGCTGCATGCCACATCCTTCATCTAGAGAGGCCCGAAGGGCAGGGGTGGGAAGGTGGTGAGTCGGGAGGGCACCGTACAAAGAAAGAAAAGGGACTGAGCCCAGCAGTTTTGTCTCGCCCTGCTCGGTTGCCTGGTGACAGGATGCCAGGGGGAATAGGGACCAATGGGAAATATGCTAAAGCTGCTGCCAGCACCTTGGGTGAGTCTCCTGGGAAGAAAAGACACAGACTGGACAAATGTCAGAGTTCACCTCCACTGGCCCTCACACCGAGTTCCCACAGGAGTGCTGCAGGACCTTAACCCTTTCTTTCTGGGCAATTCGCTCCCCAGGTTAGTGGCAGCCTAGTGCCCCACCCAGTTCCCAAGAGTATCTTTCCAATTCACTGGGGCTTCTGCTTCACCCCGATCTGCTCTGTTCAGCTCCTGCTTTCTGAGAGGCCGTGGGTGGCCTTGCAGAAACGAACGTTGGGATTGCCTGCCATTCCCAGGGGAACCTCAGCCCAGGTGTGTCCTGCTGGGTGAGGAGTGACAGGAAACATTGCTTCTTGTGTGAAAATATCTCGGGGCATTTTTTAACTTTTTCTTTATTTTGAGAGTTTTTTTTTTTTTTTTTTTTTTTCCTACGAAGCCAGAGAGATCGAGATAGACATAAAGTGAAAAATCACCCCCCAGGAGGGATGGCCACACTGCAATTCCTTCTCCTCCATTCTCCTGTCAGGATTATTGGCCACACACGCATTCCCTGCATGAGTTCTAAGCTGCTGGGTCCGGGATTTGAATTGCAGTCAACTATGTGGGAGTCAAGCGACCTAACCTTTACACCACCTGCTGGTCCCATCTCAGGGCATTTCAATGGCCCATTCCTGAAGGTTACAGGGCAGGCCCTTGTTATGTTTGCCCTACATGACCTTCTTCCTGACTATAGCTGATTGGTCTGAGGGTGGACACGTGATCTAAATTGGCCAATCACCTCTTCTCTTCTGAGAATTTAGAATTAAGACCAATAGGAAGCCGATTAGTGTTTACCGATGGCTGAAATTTTAGCTCATATTCTCTGGACCGGGGGCCTGCATAGTCTGCCGTGGAAACAGGAGGCAAGAGTGCAGGGGGAGAATGAATTGAAGCAGACGTTTGAACAGAAGGGGAGGACATGGCGAGAAGATACTTCCTGGGTTGTGAGGGCTTCTCAAGTCCAGTTCTAGTCAGGTCCTTTCTGAAGTCTGACCACATGCCTGCTTTAAGGTTCTGCCTGGAATGAGACTCCCTTATATCCTCCGAATAAATTCTTCCATGTTAAAACCTAGTTCTGGGGCCAGCAGGTGTGTGGAGGTTGAGAGGCTGGATCCCACATGACCAGCTTTGTGGTTCAAGTGCCAGACCTGGCAGTTTGAGAATTATGCTGGGCACATGTGTGTGGACACCCAAAATCCCAAGAGGAGAGTGGAGTCCATCTCCTGGAGGGTGATTTCTCACTTTCCCTCTCTCTGTCTCTCTCTGGTGAGTGCATGTGCCCTATAGCAAAAAAACAAAACAAAACAAACAAACAATAAACAACAACAACAACAAACTAGTTCTGGTGGGTTTCTCCTACTGGAAACCAAGAATATTTAACCCAACACACCCAAGACACCAGGAATTCTCTGCTGCAAGCCCTCCATTTAACACCCTCCACCCCCAGGCTCTCAGGAACCCTGTGCTGCACCCCAATGCCCTCTATCAAAGGCACATGTGTCTGTGGGCTTCTCCCCACTGCGCCAAGTCTCTTACTCCCTGATTGGCGGCCTCGCTGGCTTAGGAGGCCCTTTCTTTGGCTTGATTCCTCCACTGAACAAGGCATCCGCACGTGGCCCAGAAACCGGTAATTTCTCTGATTGTACACTCTTTTCAAAGGGTGCTTAATTTGCCTGAGGGAGTTTACCCAGGAACGTGTTCCATTATGATAATTGACATGTGCAGGAATGTTCTGCCAGCCTGGCCCTGGGCTGTACACTTGGAATACAATTTCTATCAAGGGGCAACGAGGAGAGGGAGGCCCTTTCTCCAACGGCGCCTACTCTCAGCTCCACTAGCGATGCCACCTCCGGTTCCTTCACTTGGGTGATTGTCAAGAGGAGCACGTTTCTGTACAGCGTTTAGTGCCAGAAACGCAGAGTGACAGCGTGATGTGGAGCCTTCAGCTCTAGGGCTCTCAAAGCAGGCCTCTCTTTTTTTGATATCTTCATGTTCGTTGTAGGCCCTCTACCTCTTGAGAAGTAAAGAAATGTATCACCACCAAATGGAGGCCACAGACCCTGAGTTGTAAGGTCTGGGAAAATGAATCTCCGATGAGAAATGAGATTCCAATGAGAAGGACCTTCTGAGGTGTCACCCGGGGGTCAACTTGGCCATCATCCCCATTTGGGCTCATGTGTTTCACCCCTGGCAAATTTGAGCTCCTTCTTAGAAGCCTCTCAGTGTACAGCTAACAACACAACATACTAAGAAGATTTCACAGGTTCACTCATTAACTCCAGGCAAAGACAAATCTGAGTATTTACTTACGAAACAAACACCAGGTTTTAAAAGACAAGACCCACTGTTATGTTGTAAATGTCAAAAACTAGAACCTAGATTCTTTTTCTAACCAAGAAGGCATTGTTCTTTGCTTTCCTGGTCCTGCCCTGACCAGTCTGGACACAGCCGGGCCTTCACAAGTGCCCCTGGAAACCTAGGTGCTGTGAGGATGACCCCGGACTCCGCCACTCACCTTGGAGAGGTCCACCAGCGTGTTGGCTTGGTCACTCAGCTTCCTCTGCTCCATCTTGACGCTCCGCAATCTGTTGGGAAGAGTCAGAACAGCCAGCCCTTCAAGTCCATGTTAAGGTTCAGCCCCACCATCAGGGTCTCCAGCCCTACTCACGCATCTGATCTGGGAACCTTGCAATGGGGACCTTGAACACGGGTAACAAGTAACTAGAATCCAGGGCTGACCAAGTCCCCACGAAAACAAACCCTTGTCCGCACACACGCCTTTAGTGACTCCCCGCTGTTCTCCGCTCCGTCCCTGTCTCCAGGCCTTGCGTAGGCTGGGCCTCCACCTCCCATGCCCTGTGTTCAAACTTCAGAGTCTCCCCAAACCTCCATGTCAGAATAAATGTTGTTACTTCTTGCTTTTCCACTGTATTATTTGAATTCCTCTGTGAGTCAGCAGGTGGTATAGAGGTTGAGGCAGTTGCATCCCACATGACTTACTGAGTGGTTTGAGTCCTGGACCTGGTGGCTTGAAAAATCACACTGGGCACATGTGCGTGTGTGCCCAAAACTCCAAGAGGGGAAGGGATTGCAGCATGGCCATCCCTTCTGGGAAATGATTTCTTACTTTCTCCCCTCTCTCTCTGTCTCTTTCTCCTGTGAGTACACATGCCCGAGAGTAAACTACAAAGAAATAAATAATCAGTTGTATTTCTTTGAAAAAAAAATTCCTCTATCGTAGGAAGTATCAACCATAGTTTGTTTCATCTGAGTTGCATGTGGGGTGTGTGTGTATGTGTGTGTGTGTGTGTGAGAGAGAGAGAGAGTGTGTGTGTGAGAGTGTGTGTGTGGGTAGAAGATGAGAGCCCTTAGAGGCTTTTACTCTAACGTCTGCCTTCCATGGCAGCCTGCCCAAAATGTCTGGGTTATGGAAGGTGTAGCAAGCTAATCAACAGACTGATCTGGGCCCAGTCCGCCCTCGTATTTGCTGAGTTGACAAAATGAATTTCTTCTGTGCCTTCTAAGTATAAAAGGGGGCTGTTCAAATGTTTCTAGAAAATGTATATTATGAAAAACTATGTATGAATTTCAAAATTTTTTGCATCAAAATAAATTCATACATTAGTTTCATTTTCAGACCTTCTTGTAAATTTAGATTTTTGTCATAGGGCATGTGTTCTCACTGTAGAGAGACAGAGAAAGACAGAGAGAGAGGGAAAGTGAGAAATCATCAGTGGGGATGGCCATACTGCGATACCTTAGTCTCATTCTCCCTTGGGGTTTTGGGTATGCACACACATGCACCTGGCATGATTTTAAAACGGACAGGTCTAGGATTTGAACCATGGGGTTGGCTATGTGGGATCTAGCCACTGTAACATCCCTGCCACCTGCTGACCCCAGACTTTTAAAGAAATTACCACAGGGCATATGCGCTTTCCAGAAAGAGACAGAGGGAGAATGGAGAAAGTACTCCCCCAACGAGGTATGCGCATACCACAATCCCTTCTCCATTTCTCCATCCTGTTGGTATTTGGGGCACACACATGCACTTGGGTATGTTTTTCAAGCCGGCAGACTGGGATTCAAACCATGTCAGCCATGTGGATCCATCTCCTTTTACCACTAAGCTACAGACCCTTTTATTCCATTTTCCTAGGAACTTTTTGAAGTCCCCAGTGTGGGAAGATACGGGTGGAGCTGCAGCGGTCCCGCCCTCCGGATGTGGCCACCAGGGGGGGCTGAGCCGCTTGGGCACACTCACTGGTGGATAGCTTGCAGGAACTTCCTCTGGTGTTTCCTGACTTTGGCGTGGTCAATCTTCTTTAGCAGCTTTGTGTGTTTGTAGATCAGCCACGTTTCTCGAAGGACATTGGCTGCAGCATTCTTGATCTAAGGAAAGACAGACAAAGCAGGCTGCTCTCAGGTTAATTTCCCCAGGCTCACTCAGTACGTTTCCCATGCTGGCGGCTACAGGCTACCTCGCAGGGAAACGATTCTGCAATGATCCGTTTTCTTAGTCAAGATCATGGGACTCAGAAAAGATGATTAAGGGACCAGCAGTTAGCGTAATGGCTATGCCCCATGTAGTTGACCATGGTTCAAGTCCCAGACCCAGTGACTTAAACTCACGCTGGGCACGTGTGCGTGCGTGCCCAAGATCCCAAGAGGAGAATGGAGGAGAAGGGACTGCGGTGTGGCCATCCCCCCTGGGGGGTGATTTCTTGCTTTCTTTTTCTCTGTCTCTCTCTGTCTTTCTGGTGAGCATATGCGCCCTATAGCAAAAACCTTTCAAAAAAAAAAAAAAGATGATTAAAATTCAGCTCTTTTTAATCCTGTATTGGACACAGTAGACTGGAGCTTGAAGTGGAGGGGTGTCTCTTTTTTTTCTTAATTATTTTGCTACTGCCTCTGGAATGCTGTTGCTGATGCTAAATTTAGACAGGCGGCACAGCCAAGACCTGAAGGCCGGGGTCCCCTTCGAGTGGGTAAACACACACCATTGCTGCCCTCGCATTGGGTCGTCGGGAAAGTCATGACGCATCGTTGCATAGAAAAACAGAAAAACACGTCATGACTTTCCTGACAGCCGAGTAGATTTTCCTGCTTTATCCAAGTCCTCCATCTAGAGCACAGGGGACATGCCTTGGGAGAGAATAAACAGGTTTCCCACCGGCTGGAGATTTTAAAAGGCCTCTCTCAGGGACCGTCCTTGCCACTGATTGGAACTATACGTGTCAACAAGTCCATTGTTTGACTTTCCGAATGGCCAAACACATTCATCCTGCAGTTTTCCATGGAAGTGTAATTGGCATTAAACCGAAATCACGTCAAAGCGATGTCTGAAAAATCGGCAGCTAGGTTTCGGCGTGAAACCAGAGCCGCCTCTTTTCCGAGGATGGCTCCTCCGGCACGCGCTGCAATCACACGTTTCAACATATGACGCTGTGCTGGTTGACATGGAAACCGCTGATATCACCCAGCTCACGGCGGAGACGAGACATATCGATGGCATCCAGATGGCAGGGGACAAAGTTTTAATCCAAACACAGACATCTTCAGCAATTAGTAACAAGAGCAGGAGGAAACATTCCTTACGAAGCACAAGCTAAACAGATTTTTGATTAACTATCCCATCTCTGTCAGCCATGCAGACTGGCGCAGGGCCACAGGCCCGGGGCCTGGAAGTAAGTAGGCCAGCCTAGTAGAATTCAGGGTAGTAGCCAGAAAGGATTTTAATGAAATTGGAGAGTACAGACCTGCCTCTTCAGACTGACATCCACAGATGGGATGTTGTTAAAATACTGAGATGCGTGGGAAGGCCTAGGAAACATTGTTTTGCAGGCTGATAACTTTTGTGTGTGTACGTTTTAAAAATTTATTACTCAGGCTGGATTATATTTTTCACTGGCGCTGAAGTCATGTTTTTAAAAGAACAGCTAAGTCTTCTCAGAAATGTCTAAGTGACATAAATATCACTTTTTCATTCAGTAAAAAGCCACTGTGAAAATGGCTTTAAGTGACTTAATTGCCCACCTCTGGTCCTTTCTGGCCTGAAAGGAAGCAGGTGTTGGTGAGTAGAAGCAGGGAACGGCGGCCGTCCCAGGGAAGAGGGGAAGGCAGAGGACAGGGTCATCTCTGGGGCTCCGCTGACGGGCTGGAGTGGGCAGTGGCCTCTTGGCAAAAGAGGCGGCACCCGAAGGCAGCATTTGCTCTGCAGAGCTCACAGACCTGCTGCCCTTTTGTAGGGAGAGGAGACAATCTAGCATGTGATTCGGTAGTTTCCTCGGGCGCTTAGCTCCCAAGGGAGGCCTCAAAGGAAAAAAGGGCACAAGCCTACCCCAGCACTTGTGGGGCAATCAGCAGAATGCCTGGAACGCAAGTCTCCTCTTTGGGACGCTGACAGAGCTGCAGAGCGTACGAGATGACAGGCCTTTGACAACAGTCTCAGTGTCAATGTGGAACAAACATTTGAAATTGGGAAGCCTGCAGGTGAATTCCTGCTCTGCCCATTGGTAAGGAGTTAATGCTTAATTATCTTTTAAGAAAGGAAGAGAAGTCCTTATTTTTAATTTTTATTGCTTTTTAGGTTTTTGCCATAGGGCACGTGTGCTTGCAGGAAACAGTGAGAGGGAAAGTGAGAAATCACATCCTAGGGGGACCACACCTCAATCCTTTCTCCTTCATTTTCCTCCTGGGATTTTGGGTACACACACACACACACACACACACACACACAAACCTGGTGTGATTTTCAAGCTTCCAGGTCCAGGACTCGAACAGTGGTCAGTCATGTGGGAGCCCAGCACCTTAACCACCATGCCACTGCTGGCCTCATGAAGTCCTTACTTTAACAGTTGCTAGGAGGCCCAAATGAGGCGGTGATGAAGGTGCTGATGGTTCTGAGGGCAGCAGCTAGCATGTGCCAGGTGCCAGACCCAGATCTGAGTCCTTCGTGTGTATAAATTCACTTCATCCTCACAAGCCTGTCAGCCAGGTACCAAGATTATCCCCATTTTACAGATGAAGACACTGAGACACAGACCAAGACCTCGGAAGTGACACATGGCACACCAAGTCAGTGTGGGTCTGAGGGCGGCCTAACTGTGAAGTACCACGGATTATCATTTAGCTCAACCTCCCCACTTCAACATGAGGAAGCTGCTTCCGAGAGGGGACTGAGGACCAGGAGCCCACAGCTAGCTGGGAACGGAGTGACAAGAGGAGCCAGGTCCAAGAAGAGCAGAAGGTTTTCATGTGGTCTGAGGCAAGACCTGACTAGATTTCATCTTCACACAAACAAAATGACTTCCTGTTTTCCAGGATCAAGGAACTGGAAAGGTCATTAGAGTTTTTTTCCCCCTCAGTTCTCACAGCCCTCATTTAGCAATGTGACAGAACACAGAGTCCGGGTCCTGCACTCCACTTCAGCCCAGATGGAAGACTCCGAAATTCCTGCACCGGCGGGTGGCTGAGCCAGGCAGTCATACCATCTTTACGGTAAGTGGGAGGCCCCCCACACAGGGCAAAGCCATGTTAAAGGCAAGCCTTTGCTCTGACAATGAAATTAATTGGCAGCAAACAGCCGGACACAAAGCTAAGGAGATCAATACTGCAAGAACAGGCTTCAGCTGCACCGTGCGCTCCCGGGTGGACAGTAAACACCGCTGCGGCCAGGAGTCCCCCAGCTCACCTGGCTGATCGCCTTGAGCATCGCTGGGGTGGGAAGCAAGTGAAAGTCCGTGCTCCCCTCCCTGGGGTTTGCTGAGCCTCCTTGGGGCTCCACCGCTTCCCTGATGGGGGCTTGAGGACCCCTGAACTCTTCTGGTGGGCAGGGGGCACCAGGGCCAAAAGATGCACCAGGGTGGAGGGGTGGGGAGGGGAAGGGGCAGGACTCAGATGGCAGCTTCAAACAGCAAGGGCTTGTACACGGTGGGCCACGAGGGTTCAGGATGGCCAGGAGAGGGCCCTGTGTGTGGAAGGCTGCTTGTCCTAGCTCCGCGACCCATCAGCATTTGGACTGATTATTGAAAAAACAGAACAAAACAAAAACCAACCAACCAACCATGACATTTTCCCTCTGGGGCCAGAGGATAGGCCCCGCCCATGACCCACGTCCTTTGGGAAGAACTCAAAGATGAATGAACCTGGCCAACTACGATCTTGCAAATAAGGGTGGCGGCTCACATTTACGGAGCACTTACTGTGTGCCAGGCCCCCTTCTAAACATTGCTATCTGCATTGCTGCGTTAAGCTCAGAAAAACCTGATGAACAGGTGGGATCGTTCACTCCCCCTTGGACCCGTCACTGCACTCTCTGGGACTCACTTTCCCTAGTCATTCATTCAGAGAACATTTAACGATCCCCTCCGGTGAGCCAGATACTATTCTAGGAAGTGCAACTATCGTAATGAGCAATTCTTGCCCTCTTGGAATTTACAATCTTGGGGAGCAGACAGGGTGCAGTTTGTAATAGAGCATCAGGTAATAAGTGTGTTAATGAAAAATAAAGCAGGGGACTGGGCTGGAGGCTGATGCAGGTATTGTTGATCTGCGAAATGGGAGCGTGCTGGTTGAAGGCGAACACAAACACAGCACCGAGGGCAAGGTGGTAATGCAACTGGACACACAAGAGAGGGGCCTGAGTTTGAGTCCTGGGACCTCGCCGAGCACACCAGGCATGTCTGGTTGAATCTGGGAGTGGGTGGCACCATGAACCCTGTGGGGGGTACCTGTCTCTCTGTTTCTCATGGAAGAAAGAAACTTCAAACAAACAAACGAACCCACTCAGCGTAGAGCGTGGCTGTGGTACATCTCAGGACACGGCAGCTTCATGAACAGCCCTCCTCTCCCCCACCCCCAAAAATGTCATCTCCCCGACCTCAACAAAAGGAAGACGCGCAGAAACACACACATCTGTCTGAGCTCTCGGCCGTAGCTTTCCGAGGCAGTGGCTTTCCCTGGCCAGCCCTCTGCCACTTAGTGTCGTAGAAGAGCTGTTGGGCACAGGAGGAACGCCCGGGCTGGGTGCTGTGATGAGAGACTCGTCCTTCTGGGGCATGCCATGGCTCCAGCAGCCACAGGGAGCCCTGGGAAACTACAGTAATCCTGGAGCCCCACTGGGGCCCCCTAGGGAAGGGGTCACTAGCATGCCCACTATGTCCCAGAGCCCTGGCCAGGGAAGTGCTCTACCTGGAGGTTGGAGAAGGGGAGTGAGGAAGCCGGATCAGGCTGGGAATGGGATTTATATAATTTTGAGGAGGTAGGTTGAGCCTACAGTCCCTGAGCAAGGCCTGCAGGCTATCCGTGACCTCAGACCCTTGGCAGGTATCCCTGAAGCATGGCTCTGGAGAAAGGACCGTCCCCTCTTTCCCACCGCCGGGCCCACTCTTGTGGGCTTGTCACCCTGGCTGCCCTCTCTATGGTAACCAGCATCTACTCCCACACTCCCTTCTCTGGCTTTGCTGCCTGCCTCCCGTGGAGGCCCCCATTGCTCACTTAGAACTGGGGCTCTCCTCTTGGGGCCGGCAGGATATTGAGACAGGGAGAGAGGAGATGAGTTTCTGTAGTTTTAAGCTCTCCTCATAGCCATGGAGCAACAGACGATGGACTGTTCATTAGAATCCAGTAGAGGTAGAGTCTACAATGCTATGAACGCGGTGCTCAGCTAGCTTAGAGTCAAACTGGCTTCTTTTCCTCAGCCAGCCTGGAACCCTAGCCACCACGCTGTGTTCCAAGGAACTGATTGCCCTGGAAAACCCACTGGATTGTGGCTGGAGAGCTGCCTGCTGGCCTGGGAACCAACCGGTCCTGGACGGGGTCCAGCTGGCTGCCTACCGCGGGGCCCACCCTCGCCCTCTCTAGGAGAGGGACTAGACTGTTCTCATCTGCGTTGAACCCGCTCATCCCTGAGGATCCTTCCAGCTCAAATGCACGATGTTTCCATGACCATTGTTAAAGAAAAATGGTACCCCATCTGTCTGGGACAAAACCTCGGTGGGTAACAGCATTTATAATCCTCTTCTGGGGAGAATTAGCATTCCTGATAATGGCTCAATTGATTATCTAATACATTTTAAAGAGATGAGGAATCATTCTGGAAATCTATTCATGGGCCCAACCAGCTGTCAATCAGCAGTCTGGTGTCCTTTAGCCACTCTTCTCTCTCTCTCTCTCTTTTTCTTCTTCTCTCTCTCTCTTTTTCTTCTTCCTTCCTTCCTTCCTTCTTTTCTTTTCTTTTCTTTTTTTCTTTTCTTTGTTTTTAGACTTGCCACAAGGTATGTGCACTCACCAAGAGGGACAGACAGAGACAGAGAGAGGGGAAGTGAGAAAGCACCCTCCAGGGAGGATGGCCAGCTGCAATCTCTTCTCCTCCATTCTGCTCTTGAGATTCTGGGCATGCATACACACGCACCTGATGCAAACCACCGGGTATGGGACTCGAAACCGTGGAGTCGACCACGTGGGATCTACTGCCTTAACCACCACACTACCTGCCAGCCCTAGCTGCACTTTCTATACCTGGCATGACAATGGCGACCACTGGTTTCCCCCACAGAATACCTCTACTAAGAGTACATCTTCAAATTAGCCTGCCAAAGAAACAATTTTTCTAGCAGGGTTATGATACAATTTGATATATGCTCGTGGTAAAGTCAAGTTTTCTTTAGCACTGTTCAGTGGATCCTGGGGGCTACTAACCCGTGTAGCAGGGTGGTGTGATACATTAAAACCAGGTCTTAGAGCCTGGAGATCCACGTGGAAGCCAAGCCCAGGATGCTGGGGCACAGGAGGTGAGAGGGTAGCTAGCTGTTTGATGGTGCGAGGCTGAGGAGATGGCAGCTTTGAGAGTGCTGAACAGAGGCCCAGAGAGCCCAGCCTGCCTGCACAGACAGGGAAAGGTAGAAGCAGACTCAGGAACTGCTTGGAGCACAGTGGGGCTCAGAGATACTGCTAATCTTCGGGCTGGAGACTGGGAGAACGGCTATGTGGTTAGCAGACCAGGGAAGCGAGGAGAAGGGACTAGTTTGGGGAAGTTATGGGTTTGGTTTGGGTCTTACTCATTGATTTCCTGGAGAAGTGTATTTGGAGGTGATATCTGGGGCCCAGAACTCTGGCAGCAAAGAGAAGGAGAGTTGATTCTGGGCCAGCTGCACGCGCCCCCGTGCTGCCCGGAGGCTTACCTTGCTGGGGTTGCTTGGGGAGGCGAGCTGTGGCAAACATTTTGAGCCACGTGTGTCTGTAGCAACCTGTCCTGCTTTTTCTAAGACACGTTCTCTGAAAGCAGTCTCCCTGAGGTTACGTGTAAGGGCCAGAGGCACCTCTTACCCACTTGATGCCCCCAGAGCATAGGGCATGCTGCCCAGGAGGTGCCCCTGGGGTGGCTGTGTCCGGTCACCTAACGCGGAAAGAGAGGGCCATGGAGCCCCGGGTGGGAGAGAAGATGGGGCTCCAGTTCCCTTCCCCGGTCTGAGTGTCATTTACTGACATATCACCTAGTAGCCCAGAGGTTAGCAATAAGCTGTAATTATAGAATAATGCAGCAGCAGCTCTGCTAAGTCAGTGTGGGAGGATCTGATGGCATTAAATTCAGAAATGATGTTGCCACCAGGGTTGATAAATTATACAAGCAAGAGAAGACAAGCCATGGGATTCGGGAACACCAACACAGAGTTCTTACCCTGTGCGATCAGGCACCCTTCCCTCCCACAAGTAAATAAATACAGACAGTGCTGGCTCTAGTGGTAAAGGCTGGGAGGAAACTCTGCTAGCAAGATAGGTAGGATGAATAAACACCAGAACAATCTGAATATCTTCATGATTAATGAACTACAATTCCTTTTTTCTTTTTCTTAGGTATTTGAAGAATAAAGGTTGCATATATGAAGGACATACAAAAGTTTGTGAAAAAATAGAATTAAAGTACAAGTTTATTTTATTCCCCCCTCCCCCCCCCCAAAAAAAAAAAGAAATCTAGGGCCAGCAGGTGGCATGGAGGTTAAGGCTGCTGGACCCCACATGGCTGACTGCACAGTTTGAGTCTTGAACCCAACTACTTGAAAACATGCCAGGTGCATGTGTGTGCGTGCTCAAAATCTCCTGAGAGGAGGATGGAGGAGAAGGGACTGTGGCATGTCCACCACACCAGGGGGTGATTTCTCACTGTCCCTCTCTCTGTCTTTCTTTGTGTCTCTCTGGCAAGTATACGTGCCACCCAGCAAAACTTTAAAAAAAAATACTAAAATCCATGCATGGTGTTTTTACAGTATGCATTTTCCATGAACTTTTGAAGGCCCTTCTACTGGGAAGAGGTGACTTCTGTCTGTTAACTCGAACTGGCTACTCCTCAAAGGTTTGCAATTTGCCACCATCGGCTTCTTCCACGCTGGGTCTTTGAGAATTCACTGACATCTTACAAACAGACTAAGCTGAGCATCCCTTTGGCCCGTGAGCTCTCCAGCTGGACACTCTTTGCTAGTCGGAGAGGACAGAGGATGGAGCAGGCATCCCTGGGGAAGAAAGGTGGGCTTCTCCGTGAGTAGGTCGGCGTGAGCTCAAACCAGGGCAGGCCGATGCCTGCCCAGTTTCAGCTCCATTAAAGTTACCTAAAAGGACCTTTGGAAGTCCCGGTCCTGCCAGCTTTGAAAATCCTCTCCCCGTCAGAACCATCCCTTTTGTGTTGTTTCTCTCTCTGGGAACAGATATTGGATGGTAAAGGGACATTTTGACTGATTTAAGTGTTCTCAGAAAAGTGAGAGTCTGTTCGATTAAAAATGTCCTTTGCACCTGCGGGTGAGCAGTACGTGTTTGTTGATTTGATTCTCAGTTCTACTTTTCACCGAGCAAGTGGACTTGAGGAGGATGTTAGCAAACGGTTTTCAGAAGATTGAAATTAGCATCCACAATCTCATCTCCTTCCACCATTATGTTGCAGAAAAATTGTTTATTTTCCTGGCAGAGGAGGGAATGGCCTTTCCTCAACTTGATGTTTCTCTAGTGTCTGATTTACTGGGTGAAAAATGTAGAGGACAAAAAAATAACATGCAATACGAAGTAGATACTTGGTTTAGAAAAGCAAACCAGAATAAACAGAGAGACTGTTAATGTCTCTGGCCTTAGCAAACAGCTTCCGAGAAGGTGTTTGTTTGTTTTTTAAAGGTTTTTTCCTTAGGGCACCTGCGCTCACAGGGTGGCATGAGAGAGAGAGAGACAGAGAGACAGAGACAGTGAGAAGGAAAGTGAGAAATCACCCCCCTGGGGTATGGCCACACTGCAATCCCTTCTCCATTCTCCTCCTGGGATCTTGGGCACATATACACATGCACCTGGTGTGAGTTTCAAGCCACCAGGTTTGGGACTCGAACTGCGGTCAGCCATGTGGGAGTCCATCCAGTGATATAACCGCTACGCCATCTGCTAGTTCCCTGAAAAAGCATTTGGAGGCAAAGATCTCTCTCCACTCACTCCTGCCTGTTGCTGCCATTCAGAGCAATGTCACAAAATCATTTTAGGATAACAGAGGCCAGTGCATCTGCATTTAGGTGTCTCGATAACTTTAGTCACTTCCTCCGCACGGAGCCTGACTTTTGCATACATAGGAGAGGGGCTGAAAGAGGGTGCCCCAGTGGCAGGGTTCAGAGTGACACCCGCAGGCCTCACCATGGTGACAGCCTCCGACCGCTGCCATCTTGGACCTGCACGTCATGCTTCTTTTTGCACAGCCACGACGCACCACGTACAGCCATTTGTATGCCAACAACATAAGACTATTTGCCTGTGCCGTTCCTTTGAACCTCGGCGGAGGCTCTTTAAAGACTCCAATACATGTAATCAAAGACTAAACAATCAAACACCATAAATAATTCTGCTGAGAAACCAGAGAAGCCTTGGCAACTGCCGTCCTACGAGCTCGCTGCCGCTCTCTCTCTCTCTCTCTCTCCTTTTTTGTTCTCCTTTCTGACTTTGTCTCAGTTTCTCACATGTTTTCACTACTCTGCAACATTAATCCCCGAATAGTTCCGCTCGCTGTCAAACACCCAAATCGAAATTTGGTGGCGCCAGGATCTTGACCCCACTTTAGTCCAAAATGAGAAAGACTGGTTAGGGAGGCTGAGACCCCCACACAGGGTTCTGATTCTCTCTTTGTCTCGGCAAGAGAAGAGACTTGCAGAAAAGCATGGTACTGACCTTAGTTCAGCCTGCAGTTCTAAAGAATTTTCCATAAAAGCTGTCATTAAGGAAACAGCTCCTGCCTCGCTCGTTTGGCATGCTGTTACCCTGGAAGGCTCGTTTCTGTCTCTTCTAAATGGGCCTTTTCCTCTCTGACAATTCAGTGGGGTGTCAGACGCTCAGCAGTTCCACAGTCTCTCTGTTCCTGCATATTTTCGGTTTTGCATCCTCCTTCGCCACTTTCATAAAGGTATGAGTGAGAAACATTAGCCAGAAAACCCAAAAGGGGAAAATTGGATGATGACGTTTTGATGAACGACGTTATTTAGGAATGTGGGCTCTATTGGAATGACCGGTGTACATGATTTTTTTTTTTTTTTAAAGGATTAGCCTTAGATACATTTTGAATATAGCTTTAAGACTCTCCACTGCCCTTCCTAATGAGAATCATGAAAATATTGGAGCATAAACAAAAACGTGGCCTCATGCTGGGTGATTTATTTGGTACCAGTAGGCAAGGGGGTGGGTTATACCATTGTATGCTATTGATTTAATTATCAGGCAAATGATTTGGTTGCCTGAACCATGCACAGTGATTTAACAGAGGGCAGGAGCCCGGTGTGTTAAGGCGTTGTACACATTTTGTGGGGGCTGTATGTCTGGGACTCCCTCGACCTCCATTTAAAGGTGGGGCCCTAATCCACACCCGATGCCTTTGGCCTTCACTTTGGTGTGGAGTTCCCCAGCGTGGTGTAGACGTGTGATATCTTACCCGTTTGGTGAGCTGAGTGTCCATCATGAAGTTGTGAACATGCTTCTCTGCTTTGGTAAGTTCCAGCTTCCGGGCCACCACGGCCACCACCAGGGCAGTGCAGCCTGCACCCTGTGGGGACATTGAGAGGACCAGGGAAGAGGGCACATGGGTAAGAGGCAAAGCGGAAGACAGTGTACCCCTGCCCATACGGTAGTTTCCTGGGAGTGGCAGGGGGACTCAAACTCACCAGCTAGTCGAGACCAAGCCACAAAACCTGTTCTAACCTGTTGGGGCCCTGACGTCTCCACCCATGAGGAGGTCTGTGGTGCCTTGTGGCTTTGCTCCATAGCAGACCTCTGGGAAAGAGTCTCTGTGGGGCTGGCCAGTCCTTAAGGGAGCAAGATGCTGGAGGGGGCTGAAGCGTTGGGGGGGGTTTAACCAATGGGTAATCACCACCAGGCCACCCTCCAGGCTGTACAGTGCCAGTGGGAGACAGAGAGTGCAGCATACCCTGGCCCTCTCTCCCTCATGCAAGTCCCGACCTCACTGCCAGCTCCAGACTACCAGGCCCAGAAGGCAGACGGCTATCACCAGCTGGAATATAGACAAAACACCTGCGGAGGGCTGAGGAGTTTCCTGAAAATAATCTAACAAAGAGGCAATACTTCTCCAAGGATGGTCTCCCAGAGGGACACTGATGGCTGTGAACATGTGCTCTCAAGGACTGTGCTTACTCCACGGCTGGGCCTTTTAACCTCAAGGCAGTTAACTATGACCTAGCACAAGGAACTGGTTCCTTACTGCCGTCCCCAGGAGGCTCCTAGATTCACCATCATGAAGAGACCTGAAAGAGGACGACACTTCTGCCTGACACTGTGACTCCAAGTGAACCTCAGAAGATGCTCAGGATTTTCCAAAACAACCTTCCTCGTTTGCTCAGCTAGGTCTCGTCCAGGGGAGCAAAGGGGAGGTGACTAAAGAAGCAGGGTTTTGAGCTACTCTTGCTGAGACCTCACATTCTCCCTCCTAATCCGTTGGGTGCGTGCTGGGAACTGAATGGGAAAAGAGAAGCAGCACATTCCAACATTGGCCTAGTGGGTCTTCAAAGCCTCTGCACTATGCTTTGCAGTTGGCCCGTGGGCACGGGGGGGGGGGGGGGGGGGGGAAGAGAGAGGGTCACCATTCCCCGGCTTGGGGAGTCAGCCTTGTCCTGGCCGAGAACGAGCTCTAGCCAGAAGCCTTGGCCCTTTTCCTGCACCCTGGGTAGCAGACCACCACAACTGCCACTCATGGAAAGAAACGATGAGCTTATTGAAACCAACAGCCTCATCTTCTAGATGCCAAACAGGACTTCTAGCTGCCACCGAGCCCAGTCTAGCAATTGGAGGTCCCAGGATCGAAGGGAGGCCATTAGTAACATTTTTGGCTCATCGAGCTTTACAAAAGGGGTGAAAAAGAAAAGAATGTCTTTCCAAGCGTCTCTAATCTATATGAGAGCTGGGAGAAATGTATTCGGGTAGATCAGGTCCCTGGTCTCACCTGTATAATTTCTTTTTCTCATTTTCCCCCCAGACTGACCAAGATTTGCCTATATGGGGATTTGGTGTGGCCGAAGTCAACCGTGCTTTGCTCAAGGGTTCCCATGAAAACAATCTAGTGTTTCTTGGCCCAATTGGTCAGATCCCCATTTCTAGCACAACAAAGTGAAAAGAACGGAGGCTGTGTGAACTTTCCTTTTCTGACCTCATTTTCCTCTTTTGTTCAGGGACGGCTGTGTTTTCTTGGAATCTGTGACTTGCAGGAGACTCTGTGCCCAATTTTCAAAGGATATGGGCAGCTGGACAGCCTGGTCTGTAACTGTAATCAATCTAGCCAGGCCTCCAAAAGCAAAAAATAGCTTAAAAGAAGCTGTCCTAGAGGGAAGACCTGTGCGCCTTTTCCCCTCTACCAGACCGAATATCATCCCTCTTCTTTATATGGAGTTCCAAAAGTACTTTGGGCTGAAAGCCCAAAGAGAGGGATCAATCATAGTGTAAAAATGGAACATCACATGGAGAAGTTCCATCCTCCTTTATCTTCCTGGGTCCGGAAAGTACTCTTCTTAAGTCACCCCAAAGGCTGGGGGTGCAGTAAGTCTGAAGTCTCCCTGGTCGCCAAGCTACTTAGGGAATCCAAATAATCAGTCACCCGCCATCCAAAAATCTCCAGAGTCTAGATGGGATGTTCTCCGGTTGCCATCGCCCACAATCTAGCTGGGTACGTGCAGGAGGCTTCTAGTACAAAGCTAGGATGTTTTAGACAAGGAACCACCTGTCTTATGTAATTGAGATCAGTTTCCAAGTGGCGGCCAGAGGGTAGTCTAGGTGACATTTCCCAGTTTCTTCCCATGTAAAGATGGCAAGACCTCCTTGTGGATATTTATCTGGAGGGTGCTGTGTTCTTAACCCCCAGTTCCAACCTGCACAGACAGCAGTGGAGACTCTATTTTTCTTTTAGGTAATCCAAGGTCTGCATGTAATTAGGGCAGTCACCAATAGTGAAGACCAACCTGGCCATTTCTATTAAGAGGCGAGGCTACAGAGGGGGTCAGACCTCAGCAACCCTCAGAAAGTGGGGGGCGGAGGGCTGAAACCTAGATTACAGGTCCTTTCCAGAACGGGGTGGGGGGAGAGGGAAGAGATAAGAAAAGGGAAAACAAAAGCAGGGAAGAGGAGAGGAGAGAAGACAAGAAGAGAGGGTAGGGAGAGATGGAGCTGGATAAAGGACGACATGGGAACAAGTTCTATTGCATCCCATACACATCGAAAGAGGGGACAAGAAAAAAGAGGACGCTGAGGAATGAGAAAAAAGATGGGCTGGTGGGATGGAGAGAGAAAGGAAAGAAGAACAAGGAGCCTGAGACTTGAATCCGAAGCTGGTGGTTGGTAAGGGCTCTTTAGAGGAAGTGAAGGAAACGCATGGGCTTTCCCCTCCTCCGCACGTCCCTGTCCGTCCTTAAGTGGTATAAATACCACCTGCGTTCCTTTCGGGTTGGGTCTTTTTGCTTAGATGAGCTAATCAGTCTGGCAGGGCCACGCTAGCAGCCTGGGAGCATTTGCAGGAGGCAGCAGCGATGCAGATGGGTCTGAAGAGATGAAACTCTTAATTGCTAAGGACCTGGCTAATTACGTGTGAGGACTCACGCTGCCCTGGTGTGGAATCCGAGAAATGGCTGGTGGGCAGAGGGGGCAAGTGAGGAGGCAGAAAGGGGAGCAGCTGCCGCTCTGACCTCCACGGGGTCAGGTTGGGAAGCAAGTGCACAAGGCAGCCTTTGCTATCAGACATGCCAGGTCCCGAATCGCGGTGGACACCAACTGGGTGCCCTGGTCTGCTTCCAGTTCCATGGGGCAGCGCGAGGGGAGGGTGCATCTCTGATAAGGTCGAGCTTTCCAAGGCACTTGGGTGAGCAGGGAGCACAGAGCGATCGGAGAAAGGACAGCTGGGATGGGGTGGCCAGGCCTGACTCCCTGGAAGATCTGAACCCGAATCTGGACTCAGACCCTTCCATGACAGCCCTCCCACTTCTTGTTTCCAAGAATCATTTCCCAGCTGGAAAACCTTAGAAGCTGGAAAAACAAGTATCCCAAGGGGAAAAGTATGAGGTGTTCTTAACTAAAGAAGCATAAAATAAAATAAAATAAAACATAAATGAAAGTGACAAATGGAGGAGGGAAGCCTGGAGGATTTACAGTTGGATTCTGTTTCTGCAACAGATTCCGTGTAACAACGAAAATAACATCAATTGGTTTGAAACCAAGGTGTTTCGGGAGAAGCTCATCTTCTAAAACTGACAGCAAGCAGATGTCTTGCTGAGCCCTCCCCCTGCCTCCTCCCCAAATGACTCAATCTATGCTACCTTTACCTCGTCATTCCTTCCCTTTCGCTGGTCAAAGAGGCAGCTCTCACGAGGACACTGGGGGAGAGCTTCGAGTCTCAACAGACATCTCAAAGGTTTTCTCTGTCTGTCCTTAACTCAGGGAGGTCCACAGAGCCAGCCCGGCTTCAGAAAGCAAAGTTACTACTGAGCAGACTCGGGGCGGGGCGGGGGGGGGGGGTGGGGGGAACAAGGATCTTCCTGACCCCTCCAGAACCAAAAGGCCAGAGAAGACACATCGTGACGTTCCAGCATCACTTCCAATTCTGGACACTGGATATCGATGGCCTTTTCTGCTGGGTTGTGGCTGAGACCATGAGAATTCCTTCTGGAAAGATGCTGGACCTGGCTCTCTCTGCTCTGGTGGGTGAAATCTCCCAAATGCACCAGGTCTTTGCTAGTAAGTGTCAAGTTGTTCAGACAATTATACACCCTGCCTAATGGTTGATAATTACCCCGTTACTAGGATTGCCCACAGAAAACAATGATTAAGACTATTTACAGCCCGCACACACAAATCCTTCCTCTCCCTTCCCAGGCAGGCCTTGCCTTGGCCTTCACGGTGTCCATGGTAACCAAACAGGAAGCCCTACCTTTAGTCAAGGCACTTGCAATAATAATCGGGAGATATACATAGAGTAGGGAGGTTGGGAGGAGGGGGGAAGGATTCTCAGCAACTGGAACCCTTGAAAGGAGTGACTCAGCTAGAAAAGTCACATTCGTTAGAAAAATGCCACCAGGCTTCCTCCCTGGGGCTGACCCCTGAGCGAGGCAACTGTCTTTAATTTGGGTAAAAACCGCTGACAATGAATAGAGGAAACCTCCTCCTCCCGTAGAGAGAAAGGTATATATTTATGCAGCAGGGTTTAGTGCACAAAGATGAAAGGCGTACGCTGTGTTTTTCACATGGAAGGCAAATAGCGGTTCCTCCTCCTCTGTCCTGTCCACTTTGATCACACCTGAGTCTACAAAGAACAAAACACTCCCTTCCCCAAAGTGCTGGAGGACAGGCGGCCACAGGGGTGCTGAAAGACCTGGCCGCCCTGGAGACCACACCCACGGAGAAGCGGGGCGGGGCTTGGGTCCTGCCCTGCCTTCCGCTGTGTCGCTGTGTCGCGGTAGGAGCCAAGAGGTGTGGAGTCAAGGAGCCAGGGAATGGGGGCAGATGTGGAACTGCTTCTGGGATGGGGCAGTACTCGGTGCTGAAGGAGAACGGCTGGTATTTAAAGATACCCAAGGCTTGGCTCAAGGCTCACAGCAGGCCCGTCCCCCTAGGCGCAGCCCGGCTCAGAGCCGCCCCTGGCAGAGGGCAGCTTGGAGGCGCAAAGCCCATGCCCCAGGAGCAGCTCTAAGAAGGACCGCGTTGGCCTTCAGGTGGCGTTTGGCTCCTTCCTGGCAGAAAGCATCTTTCCCTGGTTTCCTGGTGACAGCTGGAGTGGTGCCAGACTCCTACTAAACCCTGGGAGATGTCTGTGCCTTGCCTTTGTCATTAACTGCTGCTTCAGGCCCTGCCTGTGGCCCCCACTGTGCTTGTGGGCCAGGCCTGGACTGGAGGAGGGAAGAGGAGAGGGCTGTGTCCCCACCCTCGGCTCCCAGCCCTCTGCTCAGGTCTCTGACCCCAGGGCCTTCTCTGCTCTGAGCAGCCCTGACCACCAGGGTCGGCAGCCCAGGAGCTGCAGGTTCAGTGAGTGTGTGTGGGGGGGACCGGGGCAGCCCCCGCCCCAGTGAGGGGCTCACTCGGACCCTGCAGGAAGCACTGTGGCCTCTCCACGCAGGAAGGAGTCGTTTCCCTTCCAATTAGGGTCTTTCCTTCCTCGAGGGACGTGGGGGGGCGGGTAATGAGTGAGACTGAGGGTGCCCAGCTGGGGAGGATTTTCACAGAAGCATGATGGGTGGTGGGGCATAGACAGGGTTGCCCTAGGGAGGGCCGCAGAGTCCAACCAGGGGACCCAGAACAAAGCCACAGACATCCCACCTACCCTGTCACCCCCACTGCCACCCCAACATTACTTAGGCTCAGACGGGTGCCTGCCTCTCTAAGCCTCAGTTTTCTCTCCTGAAAAGAGGGTCCCACACCATTCTAATACTTCTAGGATCGAGGATGGAGGTCACATGAGGGGCCTGTCCTAGACCCAAAGCACAGCAAGGCCAAGAGGGCTGGGGACACTGAGGACCTGCAAGGACCACGCCCGGCTGCTCACTGTTACAAGGCAGGCTGCATTTCCTCTGGTCCTCACCACTAGCCAGGAGGAGGCCAGGGTGGCCTCCATCCCCTCTACCTGGAGACGCAGAGGTCGGCAGGCTGAGAGCCTCCCCTGGGGCCACAGAGAGGGGAGTTCAGGCCCACTTCCAACCCTCCCCTAGGCCCCGCGCATTCACCTAGTGAGGCCAGGGGAGCAGGAGGCGGGGAGACAGCCACCTGGAAAGACGCAGCACCCCTGCTGGGCCCCTGGGGCTGGAGTCCTTGGCTAGCCAGATGCCAGCGCTGGGGAGCACGTGACACTCAGGCCTAGCACCCCGTGTGCAGGCACGGAAGCCGAAGCCTGGAAGAGTCAAGAGCTGGACCAAGGCCAAGTAGCCAAACCGGGACCCGAACCAGCAGCCTACTCCATCCAGGACACAGGTCCTGCAACGCAAGGCTGCCTCAGTGCCCTTTGCCCAGCCACTACCTCCATGAATTCCAGCCACACTTTGTTGGAAGTGGTGCCAAGGCCTGGGACCCCATGGAATGGGAGCCCTGACACTCACTGGTGGTGAGCTGCCAAGGTGGGTGGACGGGCGGCAGGGTCAGACCTGCGGCCAGCGTGGGCTTCACCTAGCCCAGTGTGGGCGGTGGAGCTGTGAGGACACCAGTAAGGTCGGGAGCCAGGGCCTATTCCTGCCTTAGAAAATTAAACCGGAAAGTGAGAACCTACTGCAGGTCCCACGCCTGCCTTCTCCTGTGCGGATGGACTTGCACGCAGGACTGGGGACTAGTGGCCGCCCCACACCCCAGCTGGGAGGGCCCCCTGTGCTACAGCAATCGAGGCTCTGCACTTCGCAAACTTTCGCGGGGAGGGTGACCGGCAGAGGCGGGTACTCACCATGATGCCAGTGAGAAGACAGACACCTTTCCCACAGTATGTGTGCGGCACCATGTCCCCATAACCAATGGAAAGGAATGTGATGGAGATGAGCCACATGGCACCCAGAAAGTTACTAGTTACGTCCTGCTGGTCATGGTACCTGCCAAGGGAAGACAGGAGTTAGTCGGTGGCACTGCCAGCTCCAGGGTGAAGGCTGTGCATAGACCTGGAGGGAGAAGGAAATGAGAGGTTTTGCTGAGGAGGAGACGGCAGCAAAGGTGGAGCACACGTGTCTCCCTGCGATTGTGGGTGCTGCCGCCGTGCCCGCCCAGGTCCTGCCTGCAGCTTCTCCACCCCCCAGCTCGGTTCCGGGGATAAAATGTTCTGTCACAACTGCTACTGTGTTTAGACATCCTGCTGGTGCTGGGGAGACAGCCCTGGATAGACCAGGCAGTAAGAGAATGTAAATGTCCCCTCGAAAGCCCACAGTCTCAATGGCTATGGATGTGACTCGTCTGAAATCACAAGCTCTTGAACAGGGGAAATGTCAGAAAAAATCACTAAGTTCATTTAGCAATTTCCTCTAAGGAAGCTGATGGATCCTGAAGATTGGCAGCCCCTGGGTTTCTGGAGGGAGGCTGCGACGGCCGAGCTCTGTGGGAGCTGTCTCCAGGGGAGGCTCTGGCTGTCCCCAGTGGCATGGCCTCTCCTCTGAGCACGACAGGGCTTGTGGCTGTCCTGCCCCAGGAGGGACCCTCTGGGAATATACCACCACCACTCCCTCTGCCCCGATGCACACCCCAACCCCTCCCTCCCTCCTCCCTTCATCCCAAACATGAGCCTGCGGCCTGCCAGGCTCTGTGCCACGCACTGAAATACACCAACAGACACGACATGGCCCCTGCCCTCAGGCGCTCTCAGCCCAGGATACAGGCAGCTGCAGAAGGTGCGCTAAGTGCGAGGACAGGCGCCTTGGGGACAGAGGGAGTGTGCGATGCTCTTGATCCAGACACAGAGAAGGCACCTACGATGGTCCGAACACGTCCCCAGCAAAACTCAGGTGCTGAGAATGCATGGCCAGGGTGATGCTATTAAGAGGTAATTAGTCCATGAGGGCTTCTCCCTCACAAATGGGATCAAGGCCTTATCAACCAGGCTTCACGCAGCATTGGGTCCGCTTGCCCTCTGCCCTCTGCCCTCTGCCATGAGAGAATGTGGCATGCCTACGGAGTAAGCAGGAGCAGCCTCGCCAGATAACCAAACCCATTCGCACCTTGATGCTGGCTTCCCAGCCTTCAGAACAGTGTGAAATAAAGTTCTGGTCTTTATAAATTACCCTGTCTGTGGCAGTCCGTCATAGTGACATGAAACAGACTACGGAACACCCCCATGGGGTTGGGCACCCAGAGAGCACTGGGCAAATGCTGCTGGTCCCCTAGGCCCCTAGGTGAGGGGTGCAGGGAGGGCTGCAGGAGCAGGAGCAGCTGGAGAAAGGCCTGGAAGGAAGCAGAAGCTCAGCCAGTAAGAAAGGAGGCGTGGGTGTGTACGTCGGGAAACACCAACAGCACAAGGTAGTGGACGCCATTTACTGAGCACTTAGCGTGCGGTTGGCGCTCTGCGTATAAACCCTCAGACTCTCACCATGTCCTTCAACATGTTTCACAGGGAAGCAACCGGAAGCGCAGAGACATTGACTGACTGGCCCAAGGACACACAGGAAGTAAGTGACACAATGTCCATGCTTCTTTCGCTGCTCCGCCCATCATGCAAAGGCGGAAGTGACAGTATGTGTCTTGGGAATGGCGAAGTTTTAGCGAGCGGAGGGCACCTGGGGTCCAATCGCAGGGGAGGAGGTGACTATGGAGACCAGAGATAAGATTTTGGAGGGCCTGAATTCCAGGAAGTGACTCTGGGCTTGAGCAAAGGAATGACAGGATGGCATGGCTTGCCAGGGAGAGCGGTCTGCAGGTGGTACGTAGGACATTGAGAAGACAGAACACAGGGGCGGGTGGCCAGGCAAGAAGCAGAGTGGGCACAGCAGGCTTTAGCGTCACCTGACCTTCGCCCTGGCAGGTCCAGCGCGACCCTATCCGTGGGCTGTCCAGGGCCTGCCTGAATCTTTGATTGGTGACTAGAGGAAGTGACACTAGCTTCTCTCTAGCTTTCTGTGCATGGCAAGGATTCCTAGTACTTCAAGGGACATCTGCTGGGCAGACATCCCCTCCCCGGAGCTCTGCTGGCGAGACGGCCGTGGCCACCCCTGCTCCCTGTGTCACCTGCTCTCCGGCATGCTACCCTGAAGGACCCTGGCTGGCTGCTTCTTCCAGTGGCCTCGTTTCTCTGGAGCTGGGCCCGTGTTTGTTCCTCTGGCTATGTAAGAGGACTTCAAAAGGTTTGTTTAAAAATGGAATTAAAGTATAGATTTATTTTGTTATTAAAAAAAAAGAGCTTGAAATCCATGCATTAAAAAAAATAATCTGCATTTTCCATGGACTTTTTAAAGATCCCTTGTATTTGACTAGGCAAGCTGATGTACCCACCTCTGATCCCCAGGATGCAGTCTGCCCTGCCCCAGCACCTCAGCCCCATCCCAGTTTGGGGCAGCTGCCACCATCCCCTACCCCCAACCCTGGCCTGCTTGCTTGGCCTGCCAGGCCCTCCCCTCCCAGCACGATGCTCTCTGGCTGGAGGACCAGGGCAAACCCCAATTTCAGGCTCTGTGCCATGGAACATCAAGGTGTCGAGTCAGTGAAGTGGCAAGACACTCTGTCAGGGATTTAAGAGAAAGAAGGCCTAGGGGCAGCTCCACCCTCCAGGCCAGCAGCATCCAGGCAAAGGCAGCAGAGGCAGAGCTAGGGCCATCCGTCCATCAAGAAAGTGTTTCCCGGAAGAACCAGTCTTGGATGGTAGAGAACGATGAGGTGAAAGTCGGTTTGCAGTGAGGAGGTGAGCTAGTGGTCTGGGGCTTGGCACGCCTGGTTTGAGTCCCTACTCCACCATAAGTGGCTTCATAGCAGTGGGCAAGTGACTTAACCGCTCTGTGACTCCGTTTCCTCTTCTGTTGATGAGCACAGTGCCTGGCCCAGAGGAAGCCAGCGCTGTGTCAGCCATCACCGCTGAGAGGAGGCAGGTGTTACCGGTCTGAGAAAAAACATTTAGAGGAATCAGGGCATAGCTTTACAGGTACAGGGGGAGAGGGTCCAAACAGGGGAGAGATGAGGTGCTCATGAAGATGTCTTCAAGTTTAGTCTAGAGAACTGTCTGATACAGGACAAAAGAAATTCGTTGTAAGTTCTTGGACAAAGAAGGGGCATTAGACACTGACATGTGAGAATGATTCTTCTAGCAGCTACATGCAAGAAGGATTAAAGAGGCCAGACCCCAGATGGGGAGAACTGCTGGAGGGTGTGCAGGTGGCCCCGGAGAGGCAAGAGAGCCTTGAATGCCAAACCACAAGGTTAGGATTTAGTATTGAGCCTGCCTTCTGGGTACGTAACTGGTTTTCCTGTGCACCTGGGTCTTCACACTCTCCTTTCCTTGCAAACCCCGAAACTTGAATTCACATCCATGGTTGCTTGGCTACCCTCAGGGCCATAGGCCAACCTACTCATAGATGAGTGGGTGCCCAGGTACAGAGACTAGAAATCAAAGTGGAATTCAGTATAAAGTAGCAGATAACCCACCCCTCTGTTTAAACCAATGCCTGATTTACTGCCTTTTTGTAAATTTCCTTTATGTTCACGTGGGTTCCTTTTCCATTCACCGTTTCAAATCCCATCGGTGCTGTGTGTGCTGAGGAGAGGGGAAGCAGATCTTAAGACAGTCATTCATTCAGTGTCTGTCAGACTTCAGTGACCTTTCCTCTGGGGCCGGGGGAGAGCTATAGGAGATGCTGAGATGGCGGAACGGACACCCGCTCTGCAGTGGCATCGTCATGGAGATGGGACGCGCGTGCAACTCACCAGGCAGGAAGTGATGCTGGAGAAAGCCGGGCTGGTGATTCAGGACTGTGGGAGTAGAGAGGAGGGAGAACGTGTTTCTAAACCTATTCACAACTTCAGAGTGGCTTACACATGTCACAAATCCACGGACTAATCTCGTGCTATTTTTCGCAATAGAGAATTGTTTAGGGGGAAATAGTCCCAGGATTTTTATTTATTTTTTTCCAAAGGCTGAGAAAGAAAAGAAGTAGTTTTTCCTCAACCTCAAGGGCAGTTTTTATGGTTATTCATTTATCTTTCAGGATGTGGACTATATGCTTTCTCTCTTAATATTGTAAAGTGAATGAGAGATAGGAAAGACTACACGCATGAGGAGACAAAGAAGGTGGGGTAAATACACAAGCTCACTTTTGCTCCTTCACATCTCTTACAAGGGAAAGTGTTCCGTCCCCTGCTTTTAGAAATAAGCAAGCAACCAGGAAACCCTAGACATCTGAAGAAGGTCTCTAACATTAAAGGCAGACCAAATCAGTCCGTTCAACAAACAAAGAAAAAGGATTCTGGATCAAATACAGATCATTCACAAAGAAGAACTCTTGGGGGGGGGAAATTCTATAATTAACATCAAGAGAGATAAAATAGGATATTGGACCCTCGAGACAAGAATGGGATGCTACACAAAAAAAGTCTCCCTAGAAGAGCTGGAAGATAAATGAAGAGAGTCTCCTCCAAAGCAGAAAAAGATAGAAGGTGAAAATAAAAAGAAAATAGAAAATTAGTGACTTGATCTAATAATTCAAATAATAGTAGTTTCAAAAAGAGAGAATTGGGGGAGGGGAAGGAGGAGGAGAAGAAGGAGAAAGAAGAAAAGGGAGAGAAGTAATCTATAATAAAATCACTTTTAAAAAATTTCTCAGAACTAGAGCCAGCAGGTGACTTAGTGGTTAAGGTGTTGGATTCCCACATGGCTGCCCATGGGAATGAGTGGTTTGAGTCCCGGATCCAGTAGCTTGAAAATCACACCAGTTGTGTGTGCATGTGTGTGTGTGTGTGTGTGTGTGTGTGTGTGTGTGCATGCCCAAAATCCCAAGAGGAGAATGGAGGAGAAGGAATTGCAGCACAACCATGGTCCCGAAGGTGATTTCTCATTTCCCCTCTCTATCTCTCTCCATCGAGTGTATGTGCCTTCTGGCAAAAACCTAAAACAACAACAACAACAACAACAAAAATTTCTAGAACTAAAAGGGACAAGTTTCTAGATCAAGAACTAACTGTCCCAGCACAGATGAAAAGAGACTCACGCCAGGGCACACTATTGTGAAATTTCAGAACACCAGAGAGAAGAAGATCCAGCAGTGCTTCCAGATAGAGACAGACAGACACACAGAGAGAACAGGGCAAATGCAAAGAATCAGAAATTAGAATGACTTTGATCTTTTTCACAGCAGCACTGGAAACTAGAAGGCCATGGAATAAAGCCTTAGAAATTCTGCAGGAAAGTTACTTCCAAATCAGAATTCCAAACCAGAGAGGCCAGGACTTGAAACCAACCAAATATAAGTTAAGTCTGGGGGTAGAATGGCAATATTTTCAGATGCGCAAGACTCCCAAAGATTTACGTCCGTACACTCTTCCTCAGAAAGCCTCCAGAGAGTGTGCTTCACCAAAGCAAAGGAGTAGGTCAAGGTGGAGGGAGAAGGGGACAGAGGCAACAAGACGCAGTGGAGGAGAAAGAAGGCTCTGGAGATGGCCCAGGGAGATCCAGCGAGCCAGTGGGGAGCCATGGAGTCAGGTGTGGAGGGTACCCAGTCCAGACTAGAGGCCCTGGGAGACATTTCCAAGACAAAATTACTAGAAAACTTAAAGGGCCTGAACATCTTGAGAGGAGATTTAGACAACTGCCAGAGTGTAGAGTTGAATTAGTAATAAACACATAGAAAGCTAAGCGAGTGAACAAACATGATAATTAACAGCTCCAGGAAAAAGACAAAGTTCTGCAGGAAAGGAAAAGTTATCATATTTTTCTACAACGCTCAATTATGAATAGAGTCAAATTAGTGTGGACTGAGTGCTGTAAACACTGATTACTGATTTAACCAACATTATGATGTAATTATACAAGGAGGATGGGGCGGGGGGAGAAGGAGTCGTTGGAGCTAAATCTTCCTCATTTACAGTGGGACGGGAATAGATACCAAGCATTGACAAGTAGCCACACACATGGTACTTAGAGGCGTGGAGATAATACTGAAATTAATCTGTGGAAGGAGGTAAGAGTAGCTGCCTCTAGAGAAAGAAGGATGAAAAGAGCTGTTGGAGGACAGACTGATTGACCCCAAAGTGTGAATATCCGTACAACGTGGACAGTATCAGACGTCAAGCCTAACGAAGAGGAGAAAATGAAACTATGAGATGTAATATGAAATTAGATAATGAGACATAAAATGAAAATTAGCACCCAGGAATGCACTGTCCAACCCAACTTGTTGAATCTACTTGTGTGTTCTTGCCATTCTCGGTCCACCAACTCCCCAGAGGGGATTGTTATCCTGAATGTCATGTGTGTCAAGTCCTCGCTTTTGTCCATGGTGCGTCCACATAGGTGTGGTTACCTAAGCCAGCCATAACTTCATTTTGCCTGTTTCTGAACTTCATAAAAACGAAGTCGTACTACAGGAGTGTGGAAGGCAGCTTCTCAGATGGCCCCAGTATCACCTCTCCCCTGAGATACGCAGGCACTCTGTGCTCCCTGCTGTCTGAGCGTGGCTGGACCACGTCATTTGCTTCTAACAGAGTATGGCAGAAGTGATGGGCATTGCCTTCTGAAGTTAGGTTCTATCTAGTAAGACACTAGCTTCCGTCTCGCGTGATCTGTCACTTGATCTTTTTCAGGTCACTCTCTCCCTGGGAGAAGCCACCCGCCATGTCTTGAGGGAAGCCTGTGGAGAGGCCCACACCTGGGCAGGGGCACCTCAGTCCCCGATAACCACACTAGTGAGGATAGAAGCAGATCTCTTTAAACTGAGCCTTGAGACGAGGCCTCAGCCCTGGCTGGCAGACTGACTCATGAAAGACCTTGAGCCGGAAGTATCCACTTAGGCCACACCCAAATTCTGACCCGTTGCAATCACGTTTTAGGCTGCTGCATTTGAGGGCCATTTGTTATGCAGCAATATACAACTACTACAGTGAACTCCTCTGTGAACTGCTTTTTACTCCACTGATCATATTGGGTTGACAGAAAAGTCACATTTTTTTCTGTTTTTCTATGCAAAAATGTGTCATGACTTTTCCGACAGCCCATAGGTTGACGCATGTGGCTACAGTGCAGTTGCATTCATGTCATATATTTTATCACATGAAATGCTATTATTTATCTGCTCATTCACCTATCGATGAGCATTTAGATGGTTTCAAGGTTTCTCCTCTGACAAGAAATATTGCTTTTTTTTTTTTTTTTTGGCCATAGGGCACATGCACTCACCAGAGACAGAAAGAAGGAAAGTGAGAAAGTACACCCCAGGGTAGATAGTCACACTGTAATCCCTTCTTCTCCTTTCTCCTCTTGGAATTTTGGACATGCACACACACGTGCCTGGCATGATTTTCAAGCTACTGGGTCCAGGACTTGAACTGTGGTCAGCCATGCAGGAGTTCAGTGCCTGAACTACCACGCCACCTGCTGGCCCCACAAATGTTCTTTTTTAAAGATTATTTATTCAATTCTTCCATGAACAGAGAGAGAGAGAGAGAGAGAGACATCACCCCCAATAAGATGCTGATGCTGCAATCCCCCCTAGCCTCAGCCAGCCCCAGATCATGGACAGGCCTGTGTGTGCTTGGCGTACTCAGAGGCCTCCAGACACAAATCCAGAGCTGTCCCACGTGGGTCTGCCTCACAGAGCACTGCATTTCACCACTGCGCCGTCGCCCTACACTCTTAATCACTGCTCCTGCATTGTGTGTTTCTCTAACACATATCTAAGAGTGGGTTTGTCAATTTATAAGGTATGTATGTTTTCTTTTTTGGAGAGGTTTTTGCCATAAGACTTTCTTTTAAATGTTTTAAAGTGTCATCTTTATTTTTTTATTTTTATTTATTTTTTTGGAGAGGTTTTTGCTATAGGGCGCGTGCACTCGCCAGACAGACAGAGAGAGACAGAGAGACAGAAAGCGAGAAATCACCCCCCAGGGAGGACGGCCACGCCGCAATCCCTTCTCCTCCATTCTCCTCTCAGGATCTTAGGCACGCACGCACACGCGCCTGGTGTGAGTTTTTCAAGCCACCAGGTCCAGGATGCGAACCGCAGTCAACTACGTGGGAATCCAGCAACATAGCCATTACACCAACTGCTGGTCCCTGTACGTATTTGACTTTACTGGAAAATGCTAAATTGTCTTCCAAGACAGCAGTACCAATTAGGCTTTCACCAGCACTAGACCAGCTTTCTTATTACTCCCTAACCTCATCAACGCTTGCCATCATCTGACTTTAATTTTGCCAAACGAGGGGGTAAATTGATATCTCATCATGCTTTTAACTTTGTGCTTCCATCCATGATAAAAACTTAAGTATCTTTTCAAATGGTCGCCATTCATGTTTTCTCCTCTGTTGGAGCACCATTCATGACTTTTGCCTATGGTTCTGTTGGTTTGTTTTTGTGTTTTCCTTACTGATCCTAAGACTTTATAGATTCTAGATAACAAGAAATTGTCTCTTTATATGCTACAAATATCTTCTTTCAGTTTATGCCTTCTTTGTATTTTCTTTATAGTACTTTCAATGAATGGACATTTTCAATTGTACTGTAATTAAATTTATCATACTTTTCATTTTAACTGGTGACTTATATAATTTTAAAAGAAATTCTTTCCTACTTGAAGTTATAAGACTTTCTCTTCTTTCTTTCTTCTTTCTTCCTTTCTTTCTTTCTCTCTTTCTCTCTTTTTATTTGTTTTTAGGGGAGAAATTTTTGCTAGAGTGCATGTGCGCTTGCCAGAGAGACAGAGACACAGAAAGCAAGAAATCACCCCTACCCCCAGGGGAATAGCCACGCCACAATCCCTTCTCTTCCATTCTCCTCTCGGGATCTTGGGCATGCACACACACACACCTGGCATGAGTTTAAGTCACCGGGTCCAGGACTCGAACTGTGGTCAGCTACATGGGAGTCCAGTGATGTAACCATTACGCCATCTGTTGGTCCCATAAGACTTTCTTTTAAATGTTTTAAAGTGTCATCTTTATTTATTTATTTATTTATTTATTTAATTTTTTTGGAGAGGGTTTTCGCTATAGGGCGCGTGCGCTCGCCAGACAGACAGAGAGAGACATAGAGACAGAAAGCGAGAAATCACCCCCCAGGGGGGATGGTCACGCCGCGATCCCTTCTCCTCCATTCTCCTCTCGGGATCTTGGGCACGCACGCACACGCGCCCGGCGTGAGTTGTAAGCCACCGGGTCCAGGACGCGAACCGCGGTCGACTACGTGGGAGTCCAGCGACATAGCCATTACGCTAACTGCTGGTTCCCTTTTTATTTTTTATTTTTGGAGAGGTTTTTGCTATAGGGCGCGTGCACTCGCCAGACAGACAGAGACAGAGAGACAGAAAGCGAGAAATCACCCCCCAGGGGGGATGGCCACGCCGCAATCCCTTCTCCTCCGTTCTCCTCTCGGGATCTTGGGCGCGTATGCACACGCGCCCGGAGTGAGTTTTTCAAGCCACCGGGTCCAGGATGTGAACCGTGGTCAACTACGTGGGAATCCAGCAACATAGCCATTATGTTAACTGCTGGTCCCAAAAGTGTCATCTTTATTAAAGTGTCATCTTTATCACTTAAGTCTTTATTTCACCTGGAATTTTTTTTTCTTTCAAATGAGAGAGTGAGCATAGGCAAGAGGGAGAGAGAAGGGGAGAGAATGCAAAAGACAGGCATTTTTGACAGGGTCTCATGTCACAATCCTTCTGCCCCAGCTCTGCAGCAAGCCAGGAACCACAGGTGCCTACCAGCATGCCCGGCTGTGCTTAGGTTGGACTTAGAACTGAATATAGGTCTCTCACGCAGCCTCAGCCATCACACAGTGGCACCCTCTGCTTGCACCACTGTGGCCAGGTCTGGAATTGATTTCGTATGATGTGAGGTAGGGATACAGCTTCACCTTTTTCATGTGAATAACCAGTTATTCCGGTTTCCCTTAATGTGTCGTTTCCTCACTGAATTTTAATATTGCCCCATCATATAGATTATATGGGGAAGTGATAGGCTTTTCTGGGCTCTCTATTTGGTTCCATTGGTCTATTCATCTAACCCTGAAGTTATATTATAGCCTTTTCTTGTCCCTTTCTCAAGGGCTAACACATGAGAGGTGTTCAGTAACTATTTGGAATGCATACGGCCTGCTTGCTGTTTTTCCTGTCCCCCTGTGAAAGTGATGCTTGCTTCAGTAACTCAGTGAAGCATGTTAAAATGATTTCAGCTGTTCTCTTCAGCAGATAAACTTTTTGTCCAAGTGGCTGCCAAATTCCTTGGACTTGGAATCAGTTCTCACTAATTAATAAGAACTCAGCTTCTTGACACTAGCTGTGACCTGTTATAGCAATAGGGGGACAGGAAATAAGCCAAAGTGAAGGGAGTGCCTCTTCTTCCTTATTTTTCAAAGGAATTTGAATACTTTAAAAGAAAAAAAAGCTTATTTATTTTATTCACAATAGAGAGCAATGAGAGAGAGAAAGGAGAAGGACCCTCAATGGGGTTTCATCACACCACAATTCCCAACTCCTCAGAATCTTGGGCATACATAGACATATCTGGCATGTTTTCAGATCAACCCAAGGATCTCAACCCATGGCCAGTCATGTGGTTTCCAGCACTGCAGTTCCATTTGCTACCAACTGTGCCACCAGACTGGGCTTTTTTTTTTTTTTTTTTTTTTTTTTTTACCATAAAACAACAACAACAAAAAAAACCTCTTTGCACATGGCTCTAAGTACTATGGTGGCTGTAGTCATCTGTCCTAGGTCTGCTGTGTTTGTTGGAAAACTGTAGCGATTGAGCCAGGCCTTCAGCACAACTCCAGTCAAACAGATCACTTTATACTCATCTTCCATTCACTGCTCAGCTTCACGCAATCAGACCACTGTCCACTTATTTGTGAACCCTGTGCTTGCAAGGTCTCCAATGAAGACCCCAACAGCATATACCTGACTTGACTGACCCCTGGGTGGCCTTTGACCTGTTGGTGCCTCCTCCCTCAGAATACTTTCTTCCTTTGGCACCTTCGGTGGCTTGTTCTCCTGGTCCCTCCCACTTTGCCCATGTCTTCCGGCTTCCTGTGGCTCCTCCTCAGTGTCTCCACGTTCCAAGCTTGCCTCGTACCTACACCTCTCCTATCATTTAAGTCATGTCATGCCTGCCACTGTCCTTGTCGTCTTCTAGCTGACTCATCCAGATCCAACTCAAATCACATCCTGACCCATCCAGCCAAAGGAGCTGTCTGTATCCAACCCCACAGTCCTCAGCATCCACATTCTCCATCTGTTGCCCACACACCGTCCTGACTAGGGACCACCAGGCTGCTCAGTGTCACAGTCGAACACACAGTCTCTAGGGTCAGACCGCCTAAGTGCGAAGCTGAGTTTTGTAGCTTAGCATCCGCTGGGCCTCGTCTTCAGTTTCCCCATGTGTTAAAGGGGAGAGTATTTGTACCAACCCATGGAGTAACTGAGAAGGTTAAATGAGTGGCTATGTCTACAATAATTGGGACAGTGCTGGGGACACAGTTGCACCACAGAAATGTTGGCTAGTGTGCTTCACCATCACGTGTATGAGTCCTGGTGTAGCTGTTCTTCCAAACACCAGATCTGGAGTCCAAAGACTGTCTTTCATGCTTTAATGGCTTTGTGACCTTGAACAAATCACTTCACTGTCTTCTTCTTTTCAGAGAAGCCGGATGTAATGACGTCCGCCCTGCCTATCTCACAAGGCCATGGCGAGGAGCGAATGTGGATGGGCTTTGTCAGCCTTCAGTGTGTGACACAAACAGGGGCATGTGATGGGCTCTTAAAAAGCCTCCCACCCGGGGCCTTGTCCTAGTGCCAAGTTTAGCTACAGGGGACACAGGGGGAAGACAGGCAGCAGACACTGCTGTGCAGGGGAAATGGAAGTCCTCCCAGCTCCTCCTTTACTCTCCCGGTCCCACTGTTCTTGGCAGGGGAGGGACATAGCCCCTTCCCTCTCTATGGTGATTTGCAGTTTCAGCTCCTTGTCTCCACCAAATTCTACTGGCTCCATCTACAAAATATTTCCAGAATCTGGCCACTTCTCACCCCTTGTCTACTACCATCCTGGTCCAGCCCTGTCTTCTTACCTGGACCAATAGTTGCTCAACTGACCTCCCAGTTCCTGCCTGGAAGACCCATGCCTGCCACTCCAATCCCCATCTCAGTCTGGTCTCATTATTGAAGCCAGAGTGGTCCATTCCAAGGGAAGACAGACCATATTACCTCCCTGCTCAGAAAGTCCCAAATTCTGGAACCAGCAGATGGCTTAATGGTTACATTGCTGGACTCCCATGTAGTTGACTACGGTTCAAGTCCCTGATCCGGCGGCTTAAACACATGCCAGGTGCGTGTGCGTGCATGCCCAAAATCCCAAGAGGAGAATGAGGGAGAAGGGATTGTAATGTGGTCATCCTTCCTGAGGGGGAGGGGGTGATTTCTCACTTTCTGTCTCTTTGTCTCTCTCTGTGTCTCTAGTGAGCACACATGTCCTATAGCAAAAAATCTCTCTCTAAAAAGAAAAAAAAAGTCCTAAATTCCTCAGAACAGAAGTGAAGTTCTTATGGGGACGACAAAAGCCTCAAGATAAGCCCTTGACCTTCCGGGCCTCTCTGAGCCCTCTCCCTTCACTCTGCTGCTGCCACCGGCAGTTGCTACAACTCCTTCAACAGCCCAGCCTCACCCCTGCCTGTCTCAGGGCTTTTGCACATGCTCTTCCCCCTACTTCGCCAGCTCCTCCCTCCAGGTAGCGCCACGCCTTTGTTCCCATGTCAGCTTCTCAATGGGCAGTCCCTGACCACCCTGGCTACAATTGCACTGCTGCCCACACCCACTGCCCCACACCCACTTCCTTTCCTGTGTCGCCTCCTCCGTGGCACGTATACCACCTGACAAGATACACAAGGACTTCAAAAAATCTGCGGAAAAATGGCATTAAGGTTGAGTCTATTTTGGTGTAAAATAAAATTTAAAATCTGTGCAGTTTTTTTTCATAACAAGCATTTTCTACAAACTTTTTGGAACCCCCCCCCATATATATTTGGTTTATTGTTTTTAATTTTTTTTTTTTTTTTTAGTTTATTCCCTTTCTTCCATGAGAAAGAGACAAACAGAAAGACAGCACCCCAGCAGGGTCTTGGTGTGGTGAGCCACCTTTCAGCCATCATCCGACTCTGGATCACAGGCCAGTGTGTGCCTGCAGTCTGCAGTGAGGTGTCCAGACTTGAACTGGGAACCTTTCCTTGTGGGTCTGCCTTGTAGATTATAGCCTTTTACCAGTGCATCACCATTTGGCACCTGTTTCTTTCTGGTTTCTCAACTGTCAACCCCCACTAGAATATAAGTTTCACGAAGGAGATGATTTTTTTTCTCCTTTGTTTACATATCCCTAGTGCTCAATAAATAGTGGACAAACACATGTATGCTCCCCCTCGGTCTTTCTCGTAAGCCAACAGGACAAGGGCTGTGACCCCGATTTTACAGTGAAGCTTCGAGAAGGTCAACACAGTAACAGTCTAACTTCTCCCAGCAGCAAGTGAAAAGACAGGGCTGAACCCTTATTTTTTCTGATACTAAAAATGGCAGCCACAGAGGGGTACATGGAGCCAGTGTTTGTGCACATAGGCAAGGCACCGGCAGGATGACGGCAGGAGGCTGTGCGTGTGCTCGTAGCAGGAGCCTGAGGAGCTATTTCTCAAAGGGAAACCTGGGTTCACATCCCATTCCTGTCACTGTGTCTGTCCAGTTTGCAATATAATCAACAGTAAATACCACGCACTCCCCGTGTGCTGGGGTGCGCAATTCCAGCCATGTGGAGACGGTGAGGTGAAATCGCCATGTTTTAAGGGTATTATGAGCCTTCTGTAGGAGCACTTGAGAAATGCTTCAGGCGTGTGAAAGAGGACCCTGAAATTCAATGTCGCTGAGAATAAATGGGTTATGGTGACTTCAGGGCCACTGCTGCTTACTTCAGCTATGGGTGAATTGATTATCGAGCAAAAAGAAAAAATAAATAAATAAAAGGGTCTCTCTCTTCTTAAAAACAATTTCCTTATAAACATCTGAAATGTGAAATCAGTGGCTTTGGAGACCAGACACCTACCGGACCACGTGGCGTGGCAGCCTCTGCACACACAGGACACTCCTTCCTTCCCTATCAATGATGTCCTATTTTTCAAGAATCGGCTTTGAGTTTAGGAAAACAAGGACGTTTCTCCTCTACCAGGTAATTCAAGGTAACAGCCCTGGCTTTTTCCCAGGCAAATCTAAATCCAGTCTTTTATTTCCAGCCCCAAAAACTAACAGCATGGGTGCAAGGCCTCCGGTTATTTTTAAAAGGAGAGAAAACCAGCGGCACCACAGCACGATAGCGCCAACAAACAAGTTGTGACTTGCCATCACACAACACGGCCTGCTCTCTCTGTGAACACTGGGTTTCGGTTGGTGTGGCTGTCGCCTGTGGAGGTGGTGGCATCTCTGGCTCCTTTCGTAGCTTTCTGTGAAGACTTTTGGCCAAGCGAGAAGGGTCGGGAATCTAGCTGACTTCAGGCTCTTGGATGGGACCCTTCCATGGGCCTTGGCGAGGAAGTTTTGGCGACCACACCAGGCAGGGTTTTCTTGGAGTGTTTCTCTTCTCCTGGGTCTCTTGTCTCTCTCTTCGGCTCAACTTCCCCACCTTGCAAATGGATGTGCCATTTGAGGGAAGCCAGCTGCCCGGCTTCCACAGTCCGTTCTCTTCTTCAAGGGGAGCGCTGTCAACCTCTCTGAATGGTTAGTAAATTAAAAACCAGATGGCTCATCTGGCAAATCCTTCTGAGTCAGTTTCTCAATTTGCAATGTTTTCTTTTCTCTTATTAAAAAATATTTCCATGTTTCCTGATTTGGAAATGTTGAATAAAATGCATGAAAATGAGAAAAACAATATGTTTGGAAGAAGTACCGTTCCTATCGGAAGCGTGTCTTCCTTGGTATTTCGAGGTGGCGCAGTACAGAGGGCAGGGGCGGAGGGCCCACCAGATGGGCCTGGGGTCCCAGCCCTGCCACCTGTCAGCTGTGCAGCCCAGGTGAGGTGTTTTCCTCTCCACGTCTGTGAAACTCAGCATGGAAAGCCTCTCAGGGCCCATGGGGATGATTATAGACGAGAACAAATACGGGGAAGGGAGAGTCTCAGAAAAGTTTATGAAAACTATGTATTATAAAAAAACCTGTGTATGGGAGACCAGCAGTTGGTGTAATGGCTATGTCACTGGACTCCCATGTAGTCAACCGCGGTTCGAGTCCTGGACCTGGTGGTTTAAACTCATGCTGGGCGTGTGTGCGTGCGTGCCCAAGATCCCAAGAGGAGAATGGAGGAGAAGGGATTATGGTGTAGCCATCCCCCCTGGGAGGGTGATTTCTCACTTTCTGTCTCTCTGTCTCTCTCTGTCTTTCTGGTAAACACATATGCCCTACAGAAAAACCTCTCCGGAAAAAAAAATACCTACGTATGCATTTCAAGATTTTGTGCCTATTCATGGAACTTATGGTTCAATGAATAAGGCAGACACCAAGCAACACTAAGCAAAAAATAAATAAATAAAAGCTAAGTTACAGGGCTCAGATGATGGAGCAGCAGTAAAGAGCCGTGACTGCAAGGCTGACCCACGTGAGAAGGTTCTGGGTTCGTGTCTGGAGACCTCTCTGAGCACACTGGGCATGCAAGTGTCTGTGCTCCAGGACTGGCTGAGGCTGGAGGTAGAACGTGGGGTTGGGGTGCTGTCTCTCTCTCTGTCTTTCTCACTAATATAAGAAATAAACAAACTTTTTTTTTTAAGGCCAAGTTATAATTAACACCAGAGCTGTCAAGATGAGGCACAGAGAACACTGAGCAGGGGCTTTCTCTGAAGCCCCGACACTGGCGTGGTTCCATTCCACCTGGGATGAGCAAGGGTGAGGCTGAAGGGCAAGACTGCAAGATTGGCTGGGGCGGAAGAGGTCCAGCTGCAGGGGCCAGCCCAGGAGAGGTGAGCTGGGAGAACAGAGGAGGGAACAGCAGGGTGGAGAAGGAAGCGCTCTCTTGAAGTGGCCAGCAAGGGGCTTGGGTCAGTAGAGCCTGTGACCCCAAGGACACAGCAGGCCTGCACTGCCACCTGACTCCCATCCCTCCTTTTCTTCCATCTGTTATTGTTTGGATGTTCCGTAAAAATCATGAGCTGGGACACTCGGCTATATTTCAAAGGCATAAGAGGAAATGCAGTACCGTCATGATGTTGAAAGAAGGGGCTTTTGGAAAGAGATGAGGATTGAAGTTATTAGGGATGCCCCCCATGGCTGAGTCTTGGTGGGTATAATTATAAGGAGAGGGAAGGAGACAGCCCAGCCGATGGACACAGAGACGTGGACTCCCGTTCTCTCAGGATGGGATGCCGCTGCTGCACGGCCTTGGGACCCCTCCTGCAGGAAAACCTCACCAGATATGGCTCCTGGACCTTGGGCTCCAAACCATAAGCTGAATAAAAATCTGCTTAATAAAATTACCCAGACTGTGAGTCCAGCAGGTGGTGCAATTGTTAAAGTGCTGGACTCCCAATGGTCAACTACGGTTCAAATCTTGGACCTGGCAGCTTGAACATCACACCAAGCATGCGTGCATGCATGCCCAAAATCCTAGGAGGAGAATGGAGAAGGGATTGCGGCATGGCCATCCCCCCTGGGGGGCTGATTTCTCACTTCCCCATCTCCTTCTCTCTGTCTCTCCTGTGAGCACATGTGCAAAAATCTTTTTTTGTCTTTTTTGGAGAGGTTTTTTGCTATAGGGCATGTGCACTCGCCAGACAGAGAGAGACAAAGAGACAGGAAGCGAGAAATCACCCTCCAGGGGGGATGGCCATGCCGCCATCCCTTCTCCTCCATTCTCCTCTCGGGATCTTGGGCATGCATGTACACGTGCCCGGCATGAATTTAAGCCACCGGGTCCGGGACTCAAACTGCGGTCGACTACGTGGGAGTCCAGCTACATAGCCATTACGCTAACTGCTGGTCCCGCAAAAATCTTTTAAAAGTATTGCCCAGACTCAAGCAATTCCTTCCTCTATTTTTCTTGCCATTTGCCATTCTGTTCTTTCTTCTCGTCCTTCCTCCTCCCTTTTCCTCCTTTGAAGCACAGTCCTGACTCCTCTCTCCTCCCTTTAACTCCCTCAGTCTCTTGTTCAACCTCTACTGGGAGGACCCTCAGTGGAGAAGTACAGGAGGAGGTTCCTGCCTGGCTGCAGGTTGCTTACTCGGTCCACGTGTATGTCACACGACTGGGGGCAGGTGCAGATGGCGCAGAGTGCAACAGCACAGGTCCCTACTCCTGGGTACCCCAGTAGTCAATGGTGTGATGTGAAGGGGCTGCCTCAGGGTCTGCCCACCTGGGACACCTGGGTGGGGAATAAAGGGTAAAGGAAGCCTGACTTATCCCCAGCCCTGCTCCTGACCGGACCTCTTCCTGCTGCAAGATACCTCCAAACCCCCACCTCCCCACCTGCATCTCCTATCATGGACAACACCAGCTGTTCGCCAGTGCCCCACAGCCACTGCCCTCAGACCTCCTCTGACCTCATCCCACGGCCAATTAGTTGGTCCCATTGGCTTTGGCCACCCCAGTTCTCAGCCCTGCCCCTGTCCTCTGTCCCTGCTGCCACTGTCCTGGTGACAGCAGCACCCTGCCAGTTTAGCAAGTCTCCCTGTGAGTGCACAGGCAGGGAGAGCGTTCCAAACCGCGAGACGCTCCCCGGCTCCACATCTGTCTCATCCTGGCTCCCGCTGGCCTAGGGTGGGTGGGGGGGGAGCGGGGTGTTCTCGGCCTCTGTGTGCAAACACATTGGGACGCACGGACGACCGCTCTGGGACTAACAGGGCTGAAGGACTGACGTTTGTGAACGATTTACTCTGTGTTACAGGAGTTTCAAGGCGCTCTCTGTGGTAATATCACACCTGCTTTCCTGTGCTCTGATTTGCTTTCATCAGGGGAAAAGCAGGACTCCAGCCAGCCTGAGGGAAAGGACTTAGAACACGGCGCACCCCCAGCAGAGGTCGGGCGGCAGATCACCCTCTCCGGAGTGTCTGGAATAGAGGAGACAAGCGTAGCAGCCCCTCCCGCCCTCATCCCAAGACCTCCAGTGGATGCCGGAAACTGCGGCCACTCCCGAGCCTATACATGCTGATGTTTTTCATGTCTTTATCTGTATCTATATCTATATCTGCACACACATATACACACACACACACACTTAAAATACATATAGGGGGGACCAGCAGTTAGCGTAATGGCTATGTCGCTGGACTCCCATGTAGCCAACCGCGGTTTGTGTCCCGGACCTGGTGGCTTAAACTCACTCCAGGCACGTGTGCGTGCGTGCCCAAGATCCCGAGAGGAGAATGGAGGAGAAGGGATTGCAGTGTGGCCATCCCCCCTTGGGGGTGATTTCTCACTTTCTGTCTCTCTGTCTCTCTCTGTCTTTCTGGTGAGCGCACGCGCCCTATAGCAAAAACCTCTCCAAAAAAAAAAGAAAAAAAAATATATATAGGTAGGTATAAATGTGTGTATATATGTATTTTCATATATGTATATACACACACAGCTATAATAAAAAATATATAGGTAGGTGTATCAACATGTATTTATGTTTTTTCATATATATACACCTATAATAAAAAATATAGGTAGTATATATATGTGTATATATATATTTACATATATGTTTCTATATACCTATAATTTAAAAATATACACATAGGCACATATATGTATATATGTTTTTCACATATTATGTTTTAATATATATATAGACCTATAATAAAAATGTGTATGTAGATATATGTGTGTGTATATGTTTTATATATATATAATAAAAATAGTAAAAATTTACTTTTATATCTGAGGCACAGTAAGAGACTAACAACAGTGACTAATAATAAAGTAGACAACTGTGACAATGTACTGTAATAGCAGCTATGTGGATGTGGTCTCTCTCTCAAAGTCCGTTATTATACTGTATGTTTTCAAACCGAGCTGGACCGTGAGTAACTGACATCGCAGATAAGGGGTGACTGCTGCAAAGAAGCTTGAGAAGTGTTGGCTTTAACAGAGGGATAATTCCCAAACCCTTAGATGGGGAGAGGGGGAGGACCTGCCTACCTCACTAGCCTGCGGTGGGGCCTTACTGCCACCCTGGAGAGCAACTGCTTCTTTTCTCTCCTTTCTCGTCCTCCCCACTCCAAGCTTTGCCCTCTGCCCGGGGCCCCCTTAGGCCTAGGAAGTCACCTCTTCCAGAAAGCCTTCCTGGATCAAGCGCCCTCTGGGGAGCTCCGCAATGTCACTTTTCATCATGGTGTCTAGGCGTGTGCCTGCTCCAAGGCTGCCCATCTCCAAGGCCCTGAGCCAGCCAGGATGGCAGCATGGGGAGGCTGCTCACCACCTCCGCTGAAGGACGTGTGAATGAATGAGGACCTGGGGAAGGTGACATGCGGGCCAGTCGGGCTCGCTCCCTGCGGGGCCTCTGCTCTCTGTTTAAAGCCATCCTGGCCTCTGCCTCTCAGAGCTGCTGCCTTTGGTTTTCACTCAGCTCCACCCTCCAGGGCCTGGTCTGCAGGCTGTGAGCTTTTCCTCTCCTGGTCAAGCCTTTTCCCGACCTCCACCATCACTCGCAGAGCATGACTCAGAAGCAAAGGGGCTTCGGAGTTCTTCATTTTTTATATGGAGACAAGAATAATGGTCATTGAGATTCTTGAAGATCTTGGAGATGATCTATGTCTCATCTCATTTGATCTCTAAGGCTAATCTGTGAGGTCTGTGGGATTGGGTAGTGGCCTTATTGTAAAAGATGGCAGCAGGGGCCAGTGGTGGTGCAGCGGCAGTGCAGTTGGGCCCATGTGGGAAGGGTCTTGGGTTCATGTCCCGGGACCTCCCTGAGCAAAGGGCACCATGAGTTTGTGCCCCTGATCTGGGGTGGATCATGGCATGGGAACCCTGTTGGGGGGTGCTGGCTCTGTGTCTCTCTTTCTCATGGAAGACGTAAATGAATAAACCTTTAAAAGAGAAAGTGAGAGAGAACAATCACCCCCATTTGTCCAGTGCTAGCCATGTGTCCTGCGGGTCACCCTTCCATCTCATTGGATCCTCAGAAAGTCAAGATTCATAACTGCCATGGCCATTCTCTTGAGTTGGTAACCATGGCTCAGCTAGATGGAGAACTCGCACAAAACCAAGCCTCTCCTGAGTGGCAGCGCCTGAGTATGAGCTTGGCTTTCCCTGGGGCCACAGCCCCCACCTTTGACCATAGTCTGCCTTTGATGAAGGGGAGCCCCAGAGGCAGGATGGAGAGGTTGAGGAGGAGTCTCCCCTCCTCCGGTGTCTGACCCTGGATCTGCATCACCAGGAGCCTCATGTCACAGGGGAGCAGGGCTGAGCCAGGGCTGCCCTGCTCGGAGCGTAGGTTGTGCACAGTGCTACTCCAACAGCGCCATTCACTCGGTCAGCGGTGTGAATAGCGCCCCCTGGAGGGAAGTGCTACGTAGGCAGCAGTCCTGGCTAGAGCCCCTAAGGAAAGAGGGTGTTTCTCCTCTCAGTTACGCTTTCCGGAGAGAATGAAAGGGCTTTCCAAAGAGAATGAAAGGCCGGCAGCTCCCTAGGCGAGCGGATGCCGAGGAGGGCACAGAGCTACAGCCTCACCTGGGCAGGCTGAGCGTGGGAAGGAGGCAGATCACCCTGTGCCCTAGAACAAGGAGAAAAGGGATGGAAAATACCCTGGGAGGAGTGTTCTTGTTTTTGTTTCCCAGAGCAGTGGGACCTCAGGGCAAGACATGGGAGGTCTGGGCTGCCAGCTCCCCCACCATAAGAAGGAGATACCAAAGAGGAGCCCTGGACAACAGGTGGGTGGGGAGAGTTCTGACCAGGCAGAGTGCAAAGCAGACCCTGGGGGATGGGAGACTGTGGGAGCTGCGGGATGCTCCCTGACCCCAGGCAGCCGCATAGAACGGACAGTTGCCTGTAACCCCCAGCTTCTTTCCACAGGCCTGGGGTGTCCAGGAAGGTGCAACTCCTGTTTTCCAGGAAAAGGCTCTGGCTAAGGGAAGGACAACGAATCTGGGGTTTAGGGATGAGGTTCTCAGGGGCTGGTCCAGGTTCCCTGTCCCACGGCCAAGTCACCTGGGCCCTGGTTCCCGTGCTAGCTGTGGAGCTCCGGAACACATCAGAGGCCATGGAATTGTGCAGCTCAGAGCGGAGTCCCTACTGGAAGACCGGGCACACCCCGTCATGCACGGGACAGCAGCCACAGGAAAGGCTCCTGTGCCAGTACCCAGGCCAGGCTCCAGGCCCTTCCTGGCTCTCCTCAGCCCCAGGAGCTGGAGGGGACATGGCTGGGGACTGACTGCCCTCTCGTCGAATTCTCTTTATTCTGCCTCTTGAACAGAGAGACTTTTGCTGGAGGAAAATAAAGAGCAACAAGGAAGAGATGCCCCACCTGGAGAGCAGCTTGTTTGCAGGGCCTGAAGGGAACCGAGCAAAACACCCTCAGTGTTCATGCTTAGGGCTCTCCTCTTCTGGGAAAGGAGGGCGCCTGGGCCCTGAGCCTGGGGTTCCCTCCTGCTCTGAGTGGCTGTAATTCCCTGAGAACTAACTTTCTCTCACTCCACCGCCCACGCAGGACAGAGAGCTGGTGAAGAAGGGGGTAGGCAACGGCTCCCCACCCTCCTTGTGGCTTTAAGAGCCGTCTCAGGCCTGCAGGCGGCGTAAAGGTTAAGTGCTGGATTTCTTGTGGCCAACTCTGTGGCTTGAAAAATGTGCCAGGCACGCGTGTGTGTGCCCGAAACCCCAAGAGGAGACTAGAGGAGAGTGGATGGGGTGTGGCCAACTCCTGGGAGGGGTGTGCTTTCTCACTTTCTCTTTCACTGCCTCTCTCTGGCAAGTGTACACACCCTATAGCCTCATTCTGTTCAGACAAGGAAACGGAGGTCAGAGAGAGCATGAGTGGGCCCAAGACCCAGGACACTGGTCACACGAGCCCTGTCTCATCTAATCCCAGGAGCAAGCCCTTCAGCTGAGAGTTCAGACTCTCTCCAGCCTGCTGTGTGACTCTGGACAAGTCACTTCCCTTCTCTGGGCCTTGGTTTCCTTGTCTATGAAAGGTGAGGGTTTGGCTAAATCAGCTCTGGTGCTCCTTCCAGCTCTAAGGGAGGTGTTTCATGGGTCACACTCTGTCCCCTGCCCCTCGCCCCTGCAGTCTCAGGGGACTTGTGACTGGGCTGATGGCAGACACACAAGCAGGCATCTTCACAGACAGAAGGCCTAAGGCATCCCACAGGAACAAGGAAGAGCGAGAGCCCAGCTCCGGTGGCAGCTACCCAGCGGCCTTCCCCACCCCGGAGCCCTGAGGCCGCCACGCCTGGGGGAGCTGCAGAGAGCCCGCCATGGCTGACTTTCAACCACCAGACACCTGGATTCCCAGAACCGAACAGCAGAGGGCGAGCTGGCAGCAAGGCCATTATGAGTAAGGAGGGCTACACTCAGGGTCGCCATGCAAGCTCTCTATCTGTCTGTCCTCTTCCTTCTCCCCACGACCCCAGAGAGGCCCCAGAGATGTCCCAGGGTCCCCAGCCTGGCTCTGTTTTAGAGGAAGCAGCCACCACAGCAGATGCTTGTTACATGTTGCCAGGCAACAAAACGCTGCCTGAAAACTACAGCCCACCTCTGACACTTCATAGGACTGAAAACCGGCAGATGAGAGGGGACTGCCAGGGAACAAAGGGGATGTGGCGGCAGGCAATGGAGCTGAGCAACCCCAGAAGGCAAAATGAAAGGGCCCAGACAGTTGTGCAAAGTGCCAAAAAGCAAACAGATGGGCAGGAAAATCTGAGTCACTGAAATTAGGGAGATAGACAGGAGCGAGGAGGCATGTAGGAGCGTCCTCTGGGAGTTAAGTCCTTCAAAGGCTGCCTTATTATGACTTTTTTTGTGTCCAATCCTATCATGATGAGACGAGGTTGTTGATAAGGAAGACGATGGTGATTCCTTAGGGAAACACTTGTCTGCTGTTGGTTCCTGCTTTTCATCTGATGAGTGCTTTTTCTAATAGCCCCCAAGCAATGGCAGGATCTGCACAGACTTTCTAGGAAACAATTACCCTCTAAAACAAAGGTCTCCCCTGCCATCCTCATCATCGGCAGCAGCAGCAGCTCGTCCAAATACAGGTCCATTTGCTGGTTAGCTGGTGACCTTGGGCTCTGGAGTCTGCGAGCACTTAGTGGATCAGGGAGGGAAGGGAAGGCTGGAGCCGGCCCAAGGATGCTCAGGCTGGAAGGCCATGCCCGGCCACCAAAGGGGCCTTGCAGCCTACAAGAACTCAGCCTGGGAGTGCCGTGGGTGGAGGACCCTCAGAAAGAAACAGGCCAGCAGTGAGAACCTGGCTCATTCCACCTCTGAAAGCCTCTCTTTCCTACTTTCTGAAGTGAGACAATTATTCCAGCCCTGCTCACTGGGCAACAGAAGAGAGAATGTGCAGCCCGTACGGCCGTGATCACTAAGGTCATGTTCCTCGTTGACTCAGAACTAATTACTAGCCTCCTAGGGGCTGGGCACTCAACCATCACACAGACTTACCATCTGCTGGGGGGGTAATGAAACCAGCATCCCCATACCACGGTGTGCGGGTTACGCCATGGTGCGCGGGTTACGCCATGGTGAGTGGTTACGCCGTGGTGCGCGGGTTACACCATGGTGTGTGAGTTACACCACGGTGCGCGGGTTATGCCATGGTCTTGGCCTCAGTTTTTCCATCAGCAAAATGGAGATGGTACTACAAAGGGTTACAGGCAGGTTAACTACCAATAGATGCTGTGTGTTCTAAGCACTTCACAAAAGATGGCTCTCTCCTCCCACAGCCCTGAAGGCCCCTTAACGAGGCTCCTAAGACCCTGGCTTGGCCTCAGCCCTCCAGCTTTGCATAATTTGGCCATTGTGACAGGCGGTAACCTCAGGAGGCTACAGTCTAATTTCTAAAATAATGAAAAGCCTCAAGACACATTTATTCCTTAAATAAAACCCACAGTTTAAATTATAAACAAGAACAAAACAAATTAAGACTACTGGTGACTAAGTGGGAACAATTTCATGTGCTAAACTTGACAAAATAATTATAAAGCTACTACCCAGTTAACCGTATTCACATTTACTTCACTCCGTAAGTTTGATAATATAGGTGTTTATTTTATTAATTTTTATATATACTTTCTCAGAAAAAAGAGGCTAGCCAATGTCCAGGCCCCTACATTGCTGAAAACTGACAGCATGGCATTCAGGGACAATGGACTATTCCTACCTGTCTCCACAAACAAGAAGTGACTTTCTGCTGAAAATCACTGTTTTTTTTTTTTTTTTTTTTTTTTAAGAATTATTTTATCTTATTTATTGTTATTATTTTTAATTTGACCAAAGAGAGAAATGGAAAATGAGAAAGCAAGTCACCAGGCCTGGTACTCGAACTGCAGTTGGCCATGTGAGAGACCAGTACCTTAACCACTGTACCACCTGCCAGCCCTGAAAAATCACTGTTTTTCTGGTTTCTTTCCAGGTACCAGCTTGCCCTCAAAGGAGTTACAGAATGACCACACAGCCCGAGTGGAAAGGAACATGTCACTCATTTTGTATATTATGCCCTTTGTCTTTTGGCCCAGCACAGTCCTGTGCCATAACACAACACTCCCAGTTTAACAAGTTTGCCGAGCAGCACACGGTCAGGGGCCTGGGGCTCCAGCCCCATGCCCTGCAAGTCAGAAGCCAGGGGCAATCACTGAGCCTTGAAGCATCCCCCGTCCTAATCCATGACACAGGGGCTCTGGTTCCCTGTGCTGGCTGCTCCCTTCCTGCACAGGGTTTCATGGCTTCTCTTGTTTGCACTTCACAACTGGCCTAGAGCAGACTTAGGCAGGCTCATGTCTCCAATCCCCAGATCCAAAGAATGAAGCACAGGAAAAGAAAGGAAAGGAAAGAACCCAGAGTTCACCAAGAACCAGCGACAGTCCTGGGCATTTACAACAGAGGGTAAGTGACTTGCCCGAGGTCACGTAGCGGGTCCATTACTAAGCAAGGCTCTGAGCCCAGGGTTTCCAACTCCAGGCGTCCCATGGTTTCCACCCTCTGAGCATATAAACCAAATGTAGAAATCGTACCATATGTTAGGTGATGTAATGATCACAGTCATTGCTAATATTATTAAAGTTGAACCAAAATGCTTTTTATTGTGCATTGATTGGGGTTGGACTATGGAGGGCCTCGAACACTAAATTAAGGCATATGGACTTAAAATCTTCTAGAGGGAGTCACTAGCTGAAGAGTTGTGAAGGGTAACAGAATGTATCTCACGGTAATGTAACTGGGAGCCAGAAAAGCTTCTCAAATCTGGTGTAAAGGGACAGGGATCTGAGTCTGGGAGTTGGCAAGGAGAGGTGAATTGGAGAGCCATGGTAGAATACGAGCCCGACGCCAGGAGAAAGGCTGGGAACTGGCGGGCTGGGGTACACGGGTGCTGAATGACTATGAGCCTAGGAGGTAGCTGTGGCCCCGTCGCCCTGCTCCTCCTCTCCGTAGGAAAACCCAGGAACGAGCGACAGTTACCAATAATCGACTACCCTTTCCCAGTCACGTGGGGGACCAATGGGTGTGGATGGAGGTGACCTATGTTACTTCCAGGAAAAGTCCTTAAAGAGAAAGAGCACGTCCTGTTTTCCCCTTTCTCCCTTGTGCCGGCTGGAAAGTAGATAGAATGGCTAGAGCCCCAGCAGCCCTCAAGAACTAAGAGGAAGAAACTATGCATCGAAGACGGTCGGGAAACGAGGAGAAAGAGCCTGTCTCCTTGAACACGCCGTCAGGCACGTACTTGCTTTGGGCTGACCCTTCCCAGTTGTTTTTGGTTTTGTATTTATTTATTTATTTATTTATTGCTAGAGGATGTATACTTGCCAGAGAGACAGAGAGACAAAGAGAAGGAAAGTGAGAAAGCTGCCCTCCCCCCCGGCAGGAGGGTCCATGGACATGCTGTAATCCTTTCTCTTCCACCATTCTCCTCTTGGGATTTTGGGCATGCACATACTTGCACCTGGAATTTTTTCTTTTCTTTTTTTAGAGAGAGATTTTTTGCTATAGGGCACATGTGCTCACTGGAGAGACAGAGAGACCAAAAGCAAGAAATCACACCCTAGGCGGGATGGCCACACCACAATCCCTTCTCCATTCTCCTCTTGGGATCTTGGGCATGCATACACATGTAACCAGTATGAGTTTTAAGTCACCGGGTCTGGGACTTGAACCACGGCTGATCACATGCGAGTTCAGCGACATAACTGTTATGCCATCTACTGGTCCTACATGGCATGTTTTTTGAAGCCACCAGGTCCAGAACTCAATCATGCATTTGGTCATATGGGATCCAGAGCCTTACCTACCATGCCAAGGCTTGCCTACCAAGTCTTCTTTTGTGGGGGAAAAAGAAATTTCTGTTTTATTTAAGCCATTGTTATTTGGGGTTTTCTGTCTTGCAACCAAACCCAAATAATAGCTGATACAGTTTCCAAGAATAAAGAAGACGAAAACAGAGAAGCAGAGAGGATGTGGGGCACTGAGACGCGCCTGACTCCTGACCGGGTGCAGGGGCAGTGTGCATGAGAACATGCATGTAAGACTCTAGCCTGGTACGAGGTGAGTTCAGGACCTCGGCCCTGCCACACTGCCCTTCCAGTCCCCAACTCTTGCCTGGCCTGTACGACGGCCTCCTTTGTCCTCCTGGTCAGTTCTCTTGCCCACCTCCAATTTATCCTCCACGAAGGTGCAGCGTGATTCCCTTAGCGTGAACCAGACTCCATCTCTTCAAAGGCTCCCCACTGCACTAGCTTCCACCCCTGAACGTGGCACTCAGGCCCTCCACTGCAGGCCTCTGCCCCTCTAGAGCTCAGCTCCTGCTACACTCATGTGCTCCGTCCATCCTGCCCTTCTCCAGTGCCTCCACACACAAGCTCCTGACCAGCTCAGGGCCTTTGCACACACAGTTCCCTCTTCCTGGAAAGTTCCCCTTGGTGCTTTTTTTTTTTTTGGCCGGAACCGCCATCTTCCAGTAATTAACCAAAATGACGAACACAAAGGGAAAGAGGAGAGGCACCCGATACATGTTCTCTAGGCCTTTTAGAAAACATGGAGTTGTTCCTTTGGCGACATATATGCGAATCTACAAGAAAGGTGATAGTGTAGACATTAAGGGAATGGGTACTGTTCAAAAAGGAATGCCCCACAAATGTTACCATGGCAAAACTGGAAGAGTCTACAATGTTACCCAGCATGCTGTTGGCATTGTTGTGAACAAACAAGTTAAGGGCAAGATTCTTGCCAAGAGAATCAATGTGCGTATTGAGCATATTAAACATTCTAAGAGCAGAGATAGCTTCCTAAAACGTGTGAAGGAAAATGACCAGAAAAAGAAAGAAGCCAAAGAGAAAGGTCCCTGGGTTCAGCTAAAGCGCCAGCCTGCTCCACCCAGAGAAGCACACTTTGTGAGAACCAATGGAAAGGAGCCTGAGCTACTGGAACCTATTCCCTATGAATTCATGGCATGATGGGTGTTAAAAATAAACTAATCTGTGGTCTATACCAAAAAAAAAAAAAAAAGAAAAAGAAAAGAAAGTTCCCCTTGGTCTGGGATACACATTTCTTCTCAGCTTTCAGGTCTCTGCAGAAATAGCATCTCTCCAGAGAGACCTTCCAAGCAGGCCTCAGCTGAGTAGGATCCCTCTCCACCCGTATTGCTTTTTGTTTTATGTTTCAGACTACAGGGCATACATGCTTGTTGGAGAGGCAGAGAGAGGGAAGTGAGAAATCAGCACCCCCAAGGGGATGAGCACAGCACAATTCCTTCTCCCCCGTTCTCCTCTTGGGATTCTGGGTACACGTGCACACACTCGGTGTGCTTTTCAAGCCACCAGACCCAGATCAGAATCCGAGTGGCAGATCTAGGCCACCCGCTGGGTCAGTATTACTTTTTGTAGATGGTCTCTCTATGTCGTCTAGGCCAGCCTCGAGCTCACAGTCCTGCTGCAGCCCCTCTGAGTCTGGGCTCACGGCACACCCCACCAGGACCGCCTGCAGGTCAGACCGTGCAGTACCAGTTTGGGGAGCACAGCGACTAAGCAGCGCCGGCCGCCATGACCGGGCCCTTTTATTTACTTATTTTTAATACCTGCAACTTTATGGGCTTTTTTTTTTTTTTCCCCCTTCATAGTACATGTCAGGATCTGAAACTCCATACTTATTTGTTTCTATACTTGTTTGCTCTCTGTGTCCTGTGGAAGGCAGCATAGAGATGCCCATGAGGGAAAAAATCCTGTGTGTTTCATTCTCTGAGGTATAGTCAATTCCTCACACAGGGCATGGGGCAGCAGGGCTCAGTAACTAACACTATAATCAGTCTTTAGCCAACCGTTCGTGATAGAGGGGCAGGCCTGGTCCCAACATCTGGCATGGAGGCATTCTTGAGAGTGGATCATCCTAGTGGGGGAGGGAAACCATCCAGTAACCGGAAGTGTATCTGTGAAGGAAAGAAGGCGATGGGGGAGAGTCGGGATGGGCTCGGTCCAGAGAGTAGGGAGGAGATCTCAACACCCCGCATTCAGGCACTCTGTGTAAAGCTCTGCAAGGGCCTGAGAAATCCTGCTTTCGTCAGTGGGTAAACTAAGGCAGAGAGAAATGGGCCCCAGGCCAGCCCAGGACAGGAGCCTCTTGGCACCTCGAGGCCTGGCTCCCACATGGCTGCACCACCCTTCGCTTGGCTGTGGCTCCTGGTTGTTGGTGGCCAGGCAGCAGCGGGTGCAGGCCACTCCTCGTGGGGCTCAGGCTAATCAGCTGTACTAGGGAGGAGTTAACACTGGAGGAGGAGACTACAGGATGCAGCTTGGGACCAGCTTGGGGCCGGCTGGTTAAGGCACGGGGTTTCACACAGCGAACCACTCAGTTCACGTCCCAGGCCTGGTGGTTTGAGAAACACACCAGGAAAATCCTGAAAAAAGGGTGAAATGAAAGAGAAATGCAGGGTGACCATTCTGCATAGTGGGTGCTTTCCCGCTTTCCCTCTCTCTCTGTCTCTCTCTGGCAAACACATGCGTCCTCTGGCAGATTAATTTTTTAAAAGAATGGAGCTTTGAGTGCCACATCTAAATAGATAGGTGTCCTGAGTCTTGCTCCCTAGTTCCCCAGCCATTAAGCCTGGGAACCCCTTGCCTTTCCTGTGAGTAACTCTTAGGTTGCATTAAAAGGAAAATAATGTCAAGCAAATGGGAGACAGCTTAACACTTGTGGCCCTATGACCAGTCAGGGACCTCTACTTTGTGAGAACCCTGGGGACCAGGAAGGAGGGAGAGCAGGACGGAGAGTCTGATCAGGAGATGAGTCCTTCGAACAATGGGTAAAGATATCAGAGACTGGGACCAGCAGAGGGTTACATCGCTGGACTCCCACATGGCTGACCGCAGTTCAAGTTCTGACCTGACGGCTTGAAACTCATGCCAGGCACGTGTGCTTGCCTGCCCGAAGTCCCAAGAGGAGAATGGAGGAGAAGGGATTGTGGCGTGGCCATTCCTGCTGTGGAGTGATTTCTTGCTTTCTGTCTCTCTATCTTTCTCTGTGTCTCTGGTGAGCACACACAGCCTGTAGCAAAAATCTCTCTAAAGAAAAAGAGAGAGAGAAATCAAAGACCATCCTGTTGACGTGTCTTCAAATACTTACGGCAACTTCAGGGGAAAAGGAAACAGCAGCCTGCTTCCCCGGGGCTCACCGCGTGCCCAGTGCTCTCCCCTGTGCTCTGAGGCTGTTTGTGAATTACTCCATTTCCTGCCCAAGCTCACCTGCTAGTAAGGGCACAGCAAGGCCCCGAATCCGAGTCTACCTGGAGTCATGGTCTAACCACCTGCCTATGCTATCTGAATGTTTGTGTGGACACAAAACACAGAGTCCAAGACAGAAACTAAAAGGAGTTAAATTTTAACCAATATTAGGAAGATATTTCTAAATCAGAGTGGATTCCAAGTCGATCGAATAGTCTTTTAAAATAGTGAGTGCTGGGTCCCAGAGGGTGTTTACCAGAGCCGGTCAGGTTAAATGCATGGACCAGGTAAGTACTAGGAACAGCCACCAGCCCTGTCCTTCAACCCTTGAGCTCAGACTGTACCCACGACGGGACGGGTCCTCCGATGTGCGCGGGCAGCTGCTCTCCTGCGCTGGGCACTTTCCCAAGGGCTCAGCTGAAACATGTTTACAATTTTTAAAGGCGTTTTACTAAGTAGGCTCTTTGCCCCCTCTATTGTGGGGGTGTCAGAGCCCATCTGGGGATGTCTCGGCATGTCTGAGTCTGTCTGGGTGAGCCTGCCTGGGGGCATAGTGAGCAGGGAGCTCCCATGAGCCTCCTGGGAGAACAAAACGCCTGGGCGTGTTAGGGCTGGTGGGCTCCCACGGCCACTGCAGCCCACCAGCCAGAGGGCTGCGGTTGACGGGCTTGGGCAGCTGAGGGGAGGCGCCGCACACTGAGCTCTCCTCCCCCCTCCCTCTTCGCCCTGCCTCCCAGAGCCCCAGCTGCTGGTCCTGCTGTGCCTGGTGACCGTCTTGCGATCGTGACCTTCACTTCATGGAACTGGCCCGCAGCAGGGTCCATTCCAGAGGTACACGCACACCACACACTAGCATCACAGGATTCGGGGCCCAAGGCCCTAAACATACTCTGCTGAGTCTCTGCATCTGTAAGCTTTTTTTTTTTTTTTTTTTTTGTCATAGGGGGTGTGTGCTTGCTGGAGAGAGATAAACAGAGACAGAGAAGGAGAAAAAGTGAGAAATCACCCCTCAGGGGAGGAGATGGCCATGCCACAATCCCTTCTCCTCCATCCTCCTCTCGGGATCTTGGGCACACACGCACACACGCCCGGTGTGAGTTTAAGCCACCGGGTCCGGGACTGAACCACAGTCGACTACATGGGAGTCCAGTGACATAGCCATTACGTCAACTGCTGGTTGTTTTGTTAACAGACAGAACCTGAGCCTGTCCTCCATGACAGCAGGGACATTTCCCGGCCTGGAGGTGTGGAGCCTCCTGTCCCATGTAAGTAGCTATGTCTCCCCCTGCTCTTTGGTGAACACGATGGGCCAAGGCCTCTCAGACTTGGGAGAGGGATGCCAGGATAGCCATGCGCAGAGGGAAGAAGCAGGTGTTTGGCAGAGCAGGGTGGGGGTACTGACTGAGTGAGTACAGCCTGCTCTAGTACTTTTCCCCCATCCCAGCTCATCCTTGGGGGGCTTTGGGCCAGGCCTCAGGAGGAGGAGTCTGTACTGAACAGCAGGAGAAAATCACTTGCAATCCCTGGTAGTGACTGCTGTGCCAGGTGGGCCGGGAACGCAGGACTCCGGGTCAGCCTGGGGGCAGCTGCGTGCCTGCAGCGGATTGAGGGGAAAGCACAGCGCCAGGAAGGGATAAACGCATGTCAGACACCACCCGGGCCACAGAGCGGGAAGAGGTGCAAATCCTCTTGGGGAGGGAGGCGGAGAGAAGGCGCCGCCCCTCACTGGAAATGCAGGCCACGTTGGGATCGACAGAGGCAAAGGAAGCTGCCAAGATGGAAGCTGACGGACGATGGATTTCCTGTCCTGACCAGCGTCGGCCCACAAACAGATGTGGCCAGGGCGGTTTACAGGAACCCCTTCCTCTTTCTCACCTCAGCTCCTCCAAGGGCTTCCACTCTCGTAGGAGTACTGTCACTGTCTCTTCCCAGGGATGCAACGCTTTTTTATTTTTTGGAGAGGTTTTTGCTATAGGGCACGTGCGCTCGCCAGACAGACAGAGAGAGACAGAGAGACAGAAAGCGAGAAATCACCCCCGGGGGGATGGTCACGCCGCAATCCCTTCTCCTCCATTCTCCTCTCGGGATCTTGGGCACGCACGCACACGCGCCCGGCGTGAGTTTTAAGCCACCGGGTCTGGGACGCGAACAGTGGTCGACTATGTGGGAGTCCAGCGACATAGCCATTACACTAACTACTGGTTCTCGGGATGCAACGCTTTTTAATTGGCTCCAGGGGGTAAGAATTAAGCCCCGGTGCTAGAAGGCACCCATTATAAGAAATAGAGTAACTTCTTACTTCCGCTAGCCGGGTGCACAAGCCCCGAGCCGTTCTGGGCAGTCGGGCAGTGGCTCTTCCAGGCCATTCTGTAGGCCTTAATTTTCTCTTAGAACCCTGTTTAAGAATGATTGGATAGGGGCCAGCAGGTGGCAGGGAGGTTAAGGTGCTAAATCCCACATGGCTGACTCTGCGGTTCGAGTCCTGGCTGGAGAATCACACCAGGAGCATGTGCATGTGTGCCCAGAACCCAGAGAGAAGAATGGTGGAGAAGGGACTGCAGCGTGGCCATCCCTACTGGGGGTGATTGCTTACTTTCCCCCTCATTCTCCCTCTGTCCCTCTCTGGCAAGTAAATGTGAGTTTTGGCAAAATAGGAGTTAAAAAAGAGAGAGAATGGATGATCTTACCCAGCTAGAAAAAGAACCAGTGCTTAACTGGGTCTTCCTAAGGCAAAAACCCCAGAGGCAAAAAGACACCAGTCACTTCCCAGCATAAGAGAGTAGGGGAGAGCTGTGTTTAGTGTAGTGGAGGCCAGAGTTATTTGGGGGTTGACTCGACTGAAAAAATGGAATGATTTCACTTTGTACTCGCATGGTCCCAAACTCAATGGTTTAGGATGAGAATTTTACAATTTTTTTTCTTGTTTCCTCATTCCTTGATTCTCCTTTCTAAGAAATAGCATCTCTTAATTAGAATACAATACATACATAATACATAGTCATTTAATATAAGTAAACATATGAAGAAACTAGCCACAAATTAAAGGTTCAGTGTGCAAGTGTCAACAAACACAACAGTGCTGCATATGAGAAAGAGGAAGGAATGAATGAGTCAGAAATGACAGAGAAAGCGGCTGGGACGGAGTGAAGATGGGGACATGCACAGCTTGCACGTGAAAGGAGAATGGGGGGACCAGCAGAGACAGGAACGAGACGCGGCCATCGAGCAGATGACGGGGTCCCAGCCACTCCCGGCTGCCCACTCGTGCCGGCACAAATGGACCTGAACTTGGGCAGCACGTGGGTCATGAGCCTGGGCTCCACCACTGGCCACTGCGGGTTGGGAGAGTTAAACCCCGGCTCCCGGACTCCACCTGGCACGCTCCCCTATCCACCCTGCGCCGGCTGGCAGAGCGGCCTCGGCCAGGGCTCCAGGAGGTGTCTTCCCTCCACCAGGCGAGCCCCAGAGCCAAGCCGGCCCCAGGGCAGGGGCTGCAGGGCTGAGCCTTGGATCACGTCTCACCGCAGACCTCCCCCTGCCCGGACACCGGCCCTAGGAGCCCTGGAAAATGCCCCCACGGTCACTGAGGGCTCAAGTGAGACACCCACCCAAGGGCAAGAAGACCCGGCAGGCCCAGGGTCATGTGGCCCTGCTGACTGTCCCCTGAGGCCACTGGCTGCTGGGTTGGAAGGGGAGCCTTTGGAAAGGAACTTCTATTGCATTTTTTCAGGGAAAATTATGAGGTGTCTTCCAGAAGTTTGTGAAATATGCCTACTATGAAAACACTATGCATGGATTTAAATTCTGTTTAGGACCAAACTAAACTCGCCCTTTCATTTCAGTTTTTCAAGGACTTTTTGAAGTACTCTTCTATGTCAAAGCTGAGACATTTAACTTTATTTTCTAAGCCCTATTGCTACAAAATTTGAGTTCATGTGGAAGATGAAAAGAGGAGATAAAAAACCAAATGTTACCTCTCTCCATTACAAAAAAAAAAATGAAAAGAAATATATGCATTCTCATTGTAGAAAACACAAATAAAATGTAATGGGAAAAAATCACATATAACACCCCACAGAGCAAACAACTCAATATTTATATTATTTTCCAAGCATTTCTATGCATATTATACAGCTATGTACTTTAAATTGGTAATGTCCTAATGCAATAGTACTTGTGTGCTCTTTTTTTCAAATATTACATCATGACTATTTTCCTGGCTCATCGTCTTCAAAAGGTTGATTTCAAAAAGTAAATTACTTATTTATTTTTAAAACAAGGTCTTGGGGACCAGCAGTTAGCATAATGGCTATGTCGCTGGACTCCCATGTAGTCGACCACAGTTCAAGTCCCGGACCCGGTGGCTTACAACTCACGCCGGGCGCGTGTGCGTGCGTGCCCAAGATCCCGAGAGGAGAATGGAGGAGAAGGGATTGTGGCGTGGCCATCCCCCCTGGGGGGTGATTTCTCGCTTTCTGTGTCTCTCTCTCTCTCTCTGTCTTTCTGGTGAGCGCATGCACCCAATAGCGAAAACCTTTCAAAAAAAAAAAAAAAAAAAAAAACAAGGCCTTGCTCTGTTGCCATCCTCCTGCCTCATCCCTCATCAGCTAGACCACTGGCACACACCACCACGCTTGGCTCTTTATATACATATAGCTGTTTGCAGTAGGGTGCATACACTTGTCAGAGAGACAGAAAGAGAGAGAAAGTGAGAAATTGTCCCCCAGAGGAGATGGCCAGGCTGCATTCCCTTTTCCTCCTCCCTCTTCTCGGGATTTTGGGCATCCATGCACATGTGGACCCTACGTAAGTTTCAAGCCCCAAGGTCCAGGGCTCAAACTAGGGTCAGTCATGTGGAAATCCAGCACCTTAGCCATCATGCCACCTGCTGGTCCCAGGCTCTTTTTCTAAACAAGATCTGGCCATGCTGTCCAGCCAGCCTGGGGCTGGCGATGCTCCTGCCTTAGCCTCCTGTGTTGCTGGGATCACACCACTGGGCCTGGCCTTCAGGTTGGACTGGGACTCGCATCTGAGCCTCCTCCATGGTCCCAGCCCACCTAGCGGCGCAAGCCACCACCGCTGGGCCAAAAGGTTGAATTTTTTTTTCTTTTTCTTTTTAAATTTTGCCAGAGGATATATACACTTGTCAGAGCCAGAGGGACAGGGAGAAAGCATTCCCTGTGGGGAATAGTATAGGCATATTACAGTCCCTTCTCCTCCATGTCTCATGTTGTTGTTTTTCAAGTCACAGGATCTGGGACTCGAACGTGGTTGGCCATATGGGATCCAGCTGCCTTAACCACCAGGCCATGGGCTGGCCCAAAGTTGGTTTTTAACTTGCTGCCTAGCCCCTCATATGGATGTGCTATAGCTTATTTCACTGTTTAAATCCTAGACATATAGTTGGTTTCTTATTTGTTATTACTAACAACACCGGGCTGGAGAATTTTGATGTAAATGTATTATCCCATTAAAACAGCTTTCTAAAATTACTAGATTAAAGCAACAAATGTATAAAGGCTCCTGTGACAAGCATAGAATATTCTCCAGAAAGCTGGTGCCACTTTCCTTCTGCCATCAGTATGAGAGAGACAACCCATCCACCACCACCAAGAAGAACTTTCTTCAGCATTAAATTATAATGAAATTTTTGTCAATTCCAGAGGAAAAATTTCTTGTATTTTTTTTTTTTTGGTTTGTTTGTTTTGAGAGAGAGAATTTTGCTATAGGGTGCTGCGCTCTCCAGAGAGACAGAGACAGACAGAGAGACAGAAAGCGAGGAATCACCCGCTAGGGGAGATGGACATGCCACAATCCCTTCTCCTCCATTCTCCTCTCAGGACCTTGGGTATGCACACACATCTGCCCGGCATGAGTTTAAAACCACCAGGTCCAGGACTCTAACCATAGTCGGCCACATGGGATCCCCGTGCCTTAACCACCACGCCACCTATTTGTAGTTCTTTGATGAAGCTATAGATGTGTTATTTTATTGTTTGTTTTATTTCTTCCTTTGTGGTTGGTTGTCTTTATTTTTAACCTTTTTTTTTTTTTTTTAAGTGAAGAGATTACTTTTTCTGATTGGTTTCTGAGATTCCTTTGTATAACAGGGATTTGTACCTCCTGCCATGTTTGCTGCAAATATTTTCCCTGTGTGATGTTTGCTTTTTAAATACATTTCTATTTTTTGAAGGACAAAACTCTAAAATTGTATGAAATAATAAAATCCACTTTTTTTATTTCCTTCATGTTTCTTCTCTTCTGACATTTTTTGCTTGAAAGTTCTTGCTTATATCAGGATTGATTAAATGTCACTCTGTTTTCTGGAGTTTGCTCACAGTTTCTTCTCTTACATCGGACTCTTTAGTCCACCTGAAATTTACTTTGGTGGCTACTGAGAGGTAGGGTTCCAATTTGATTTTTCATCCAATCTTCCAATTTCCCCATTAACATTTATTGAATAATCTATTGCTTTCTAATTGGTTTCCTTTTTCATATATTGGGTTCTTGCATAGGAGGGTTTATTTCAGGGTTTTCCATTAGCTTTTATTGATCTGTAATTACTGATTTTTCAGTCATACCAGGGGGACTCCATTACTCTACTTTTAAAATACATTTTAATAGTTAATAGAAAAAGTCCCCTTCGGTGGTCGTCTTTTCCAAAAAATTAGTGTTCTCACTTATTTAGTAAAACAGCCTCAGAATCAGTGGTTCCTCTCCCTTAAAATCTCTAATGTTGTGTTTTCTTTCTTCTCCATCAAATATATTAGAGGTTGGTGTCTTTTGGATGTATAAGTTATTTTTTGTTTTTTTTTTTAAATTTATTAATTTTTGTCTTTGTCTTTGTTATAAACTTAATATGCTCTCCTGAGGATTGTTCTGTTTTCTAATAAATTCCATTTATTTTCCTTTTTCATTTTATTTGTAACGTAAACTTCTTTTTTCTAAGTTATTGTAATGAAAACTTCTTTTTCATTACAAAAACTTAGAAACAGAGAAAAGAGAAAACCCTCTGATGGGACATGGTCACACAGCAATCCTTTTCCTCCATTTCTCCATCCTGTCAAAATTTTGAGTGCATGCACAGCGAGATTTTGGGTGCACACTGTGGTGTGTTCCAGTGTGTTCTTCAAACCACAGGGGCTGAGATCCAAACCATGGTCTGTCATGTTGGATCAGGCTCCTATGTATACGGCCTCTAACCACTGCACTACAGGACCAGTCCTATAATGAAAATCTTGGAGTATTTTTCATGAGTACAACTCTGACCACATTTTGAGTTTTGATATATAGGGTCATCACTGTAATTTTCTTTTCTTTTCAGAGAGACATTTTTGTTATAGGGCACATGTGCTCACCAGAGAGACAAAGAGAGACAGAGAGACAGAAAGCAAGAAATCACCCCCCAGGGGGGATGGTCATGCCACAATCCCTCTTCCTCCATTCTCCTCTTGGGATTTTGGGTACGCACGCACACACGTCCAGTGTGAGCTTTAAGCTGCCGGATCCTGAACTCGAACCATGGTCAACTATGTGGGAGTCCAGCAATGGAGCCGCTAGTCCAGCTGCTGGTTCCCATCACTGTCATTTTCTAAATAATCTTTTGGATTCTCTGACAATGCTTAAATGGATGAGATTGCTTTAAATATCACCCCTAAAAAGTTTCCTTTTAATTTTAGTTTTATGGGCTTGTGGTTAGAGAATACAGCCTGAACAATTTTTCTAATGTAATGAAAGGTGACTAAGAAGTCAATTGATTTTTGTAAATGTTCCTCAGATGCTTAAAAAGGAGATGTATTATTTGTTTATAGGCTATGGAGTTCAATATTTCCCAATTAATTAAATCATTTAATAATTCACATTCTCGATCTGTCTTTTACATTTGCATAAAAGTTCACAGTTTTACCGAATATGAACCTTTTGTTCACACTAAATGGTTTCTTTGGATCATTTAATGATTTTTGCTTTGAATTCAGCTTGGTTTAAAATGAGGGTTTCAACTCCATTGCACTCTGACTTGCACTTACTTAATAAGCCTTTGCTCTTCATTTATTTTTCTGGGTCTTTCTGTTTTAAGTACCTCTTTTGTAAATAGCTTGAAGTTAAATTTTGCTTTTAAATCCATCTAAGTAAGAGACATTATCCCGTAGGAGGGGCAGTGAACTCAGTTATGCTGATGGCTCTCAATTTTAAGTTTGGCTTTCTCTCATCTTATTTCATGCTTTCTGTTTTTCAATTCTTCCTCTACTTCTTGTATTTTTTTCTCTTGCCTATGTGGATTCTGATGATGTTCAGGTGGGAGTCATTCATTTCAGGTAGGGAAAACTGAGGCTATCAGACAGGGTGTTAAGAGCCCACAGTGTGACTTGAGGCACATTGCTTAATCTGTCTCAACTTCTTTATATGTAGAATGGGGATCCCACAGCCTCACCACCACACAGAGCTTTGGTATAGACAAAACGAAATAATATATGGCCAATGCTATGGTTATCGTTTCATTGTATTTAGAAAAATTCTACCTGCTGTTACCTTTAGATTTAAAATGATTCCAACCATATTTCTCTAATTCAAATTGAGTGACCAAGCTCCTTTTTAAATTTTCCTCCACATTAGATGGTAAGCTTAGCATGCTTTTACCAATCCCTTTCAGCCTTCTGCTCTCACATTTTTCATCTGAGAATCTGCAGTCCTTTAATTATTATTGAGTTATTCTTTTTATTTCATACATCTACAATTCTTTCCAGAATCTACTTTTTCTTTGACATGAGGATTTAGTTTTGCAATGATGCAAGATGCTGTCCACCTGTCCTTCTTTCACACCATTTAATTATGAAGATCTTAATTGTGATTCGTCCATTGGTTGACCCCTGTACAAGTTCCCCCCAAATATAGGTTGTTCAGGTCAGATGGCGGCCCAGCAGTAAAGTGCAATGCTGACCCACATGGGAGGGTTCTGGGTTTGTGTCTGGACACCTCCCTGAGTGAGTGAGGCACCCACATGCCCATGATCCAGGGCTGGTGAGGCTGGAGGTGGATCACAGTATCAAGATCTTGTTGGGGGTGCAGTTTCTTGTCTTTCTCTTTCTGTCTCTTTTTCTGAAGAAATAGATAATAAATTAAAAAAAAAAAAAAGATTTAAAAAAAAGTATAGGTTGTTTACCTTTTGAGCTCAGAAAACTCCAAGAATGACTTTGGGTCTTCTTTCGTTACCTCAGTTGAATGATGAAGTGGTTCACAAGCTTAAAATCCTGTGTCCTGGGGCCAGCAGGTGGCATGGTGGTCAAGGCACTAGACTCCCACGTGGCCGACTCCGTGGTCCAAGTTGCAGACCTGGCAGCTTGAAAATCAAGCCAACACATGTGTGTCCTCGCTCAAATTCTCAAATCCCAAGAGGAGAATGGAAAAGAAGGGATTGCAGGGTGGCCATCCCTCTGGGGGACGCTTTCTCACTTTCCCTCTCTCTCTCTCTCTCTGTCTCTCTCCAGCAAGTGTATGTTCTACCCTCCTGCCCAAAAAAAAACCCCTTGCGTCCTAATGTTTCTTAGAATTTAAGGTTCCTGGGACCAGCAGTTGGCATAATGGCTATGTTGCTGGACTCCCATGTGGTCGACCATGGTTCAAATCCCAGACCCAGTGGCTTAGACTCATGCCGGGCATGTGTGTGTGCGTGCCTAAGATCCTGAGAGGAGAATGGAGGAGAAGGGATTGCAGCATGGCCATCCCCCCTGAGGGTGATTTCTTGCTTCTGTCTTTCTGACAAGCGCACGTACCCTATAGCCAAAACCTCTTCAAAGGAAAAAAAAAAACATTTAAGGTTCCTAAGGAAAAGTCAGGCCTGTTACTTGTGTGCCTCTAGGACAGTTTAACCTTGTGATTTAATAAATTTTCCAGAAAAAATAATTTAAGATATGTATCTAGGTGTGATTCCCCCCACCCGTCTAACTGGAAAACAGAATTTTCTTTTTTTTTCTTTTTCTGAGAGGTTTTTGCTATAGGGCGCGTGCGCTTGCCAGACAGACAGAGAGAGACAGAGAGATAGAAAGCAAGAAATCACCCCCCAGAGGGGATGGCCACGCCGCAATCCCTTCTCCTCCATTCTCCTCTCGGGATCTTGGGCACGCACGCACACGCGCGTGGCGTGAGTTTAAGCCACCGAGTCCCGGATACAAACTGTGGTCAACTACGTGGAAGTCCAGGGACATAGCCATTACACTAACTGCTGGTCCCTAGAATTTTCTTTTTTAAACCATGCATTTATTTATTCTCTATTTGTAGTGATTTTCTTTTTCAAAAGAATTTTTTAAAATTTGGGACCAGCAGTTAGCGTAATGGCTATGTCACTGGACTCCCACGTAGTCGACCGTGGTTCAAGTCCCGGACCCAGTGGCTTAAAACTCACACCGGGCACGTGTGTGTGCGTGCCCAAGATCCCAAGAGGAGAATGGAGGAGAAGGGATTGCGGCATGGCCATCTCCCCTGGGGGGTGATTTCTCACTTTCTATCTCTCTGTCTGTCTGGTGAGCACACACACCCTATAGCAAAAAAAAACTCTAAAAAAATTTTTAAATTTTATTTTATCCATTATTATTATTTTGTAAGTTGACCAGAGAGAGAGAGAGGGAAAGTGAGAAAGCAAGCCACCAGGTCTGGGACACGAACTGTGGTTGGCCACGTGGGAGTCTATTGTCTAAACCACCACGCCACCTGCTGGCCCCTATTTGTACTGATTTTCAAGTCACCAGGTCCTAGACTCAAACCACAGTCTGCCATGAGGTAATCCAGCCCCTTAACCACCATGCCACCTGATCTCTTACTCCCTAGTTGCCCACAGCACATACACAAACCCCCACCTGGGACAATTCTGGAAGAGGTTTCTTCATGTCTCTTTTTGATTATGCTTTTATTCAAATGATTCTGGGTTCTTCTTCTGAAATAACTCTAATTCTTGAATTCTTCCTGGATTCTACAGCTTCCAGTTGAGTCCCATTCATCCTTTCTCTCATCCCTTCTGCATGACTGTCCTTCTTCTTCCTCATTTTCAAAAACTCAGTGCCCTCAGTATGGATTTGCTTTCTGCTAAAAACAATCGTAGGCTTTTGGAACTCTGTGCTTCTGTGAACCAGAAAGGTGTCATTTCAGCTCTGCCCAGTCTTCCCTATCTTAGAGATCGTATGTCCTCGCGCTGTTAGGGAGGGCCAAGAGCCTTCCAGTATTACTCGCTGTGTCTCAGAACTGAACGTTCTTTTGCGTCTTCAGGTTCTTTTCCTCTGCTCTGATGCTGCAGGATTTTCCCAACGTCCTCGTGCAGGATCCCCTCATGCGTGCCTGCCCCCGCGCCCCACCTGAAGTGATCTGTCAAGCCCTTGCCCGGGCGGCAGAGCCACCTTGGGCTGCTCCCCAGCCCCACAGGAAGCTGCCTTCTCATTTCTCCAGCAAAAGGGTGGGGTTCCTGGGTCTAGCACACTTCATCCCCTGTGACAGGCTACTTTCCCAACCTCACTAACTAGTCATTTAAAAGTTTTTTTATTATTATTTAAATTTTTGGTATAGGGCACATGTGCTCACCAGAGCGAGACAGACAGTGAGAGAGAGTGAGAAAGCAAGCTGCCAGGCCCAGGACTTGAACTGCAGTGGGCCATGTGAGAGTCCAGCACCTCAACCATCTCGCCACCTGCTGGCCCCAACTAACTAGTTTTAATCATTTAAACCAGGGTTTTATAAGCTTTTATTTATTTACTTACTTTAGATTTTTGCCATAGGGTACCTGTGCTCACCAGAGGCAGAGAGAGGGAAATAGGAAATCACTCCCTGGAGGGATGGCCACACCATCCTCCATTCTCCTCGGGATTCTGGGCCTGTATGCTCACGTGCCCCATGTATCCTTCAAGCCTTTGAACCTGGGACTTGAACCATGGAATGTGGAATCCAGTCAGCCATGTGGAATCCAGTGCCTTCACCACCACGTCACCTGCTGGCCCAGTCTGCAAACTTCTAAAATCATGGACTCCTACAAGTAAAAATGCTTGAGCATGTACCCTGCCCTGTTACACATAATCATAAACTGCAAACGTGCATTGCTTTCTGTTGCTATATTAAATACTAGTTGAGTTTAATTCTTTAAAGAGTTATTTTATTTAACTTTATTTATTTATTTACTTATTTTAATTTGACTAGAGAGGGAGAGAGAGAGAGAGAGAGAGAGCGAGCGAGCGAGCGGAGAAAGAGGGAAAGAGAGAAAGCAAGCCACCAGGACCAGGACTCAAACTGCAGTCGGCCATGTGGGAGTCTAGCACCCTTAACTACCACACCTCTGCTGGCCTCTGAGCTTAATTTTTTTTAGATAAAAATCACTATAAATAGAAGTTCAGGGGACCAGCAGCTGGTGTAATGGCTATGTCTCTGGACTCCCATGTAGTCAACCACAGTTTGAGTTCCGGACCCGGTGGCTTAAACTCACGCCAGGCGCGTGTGCGCCCAAGATCCTGAGAGGAGAATGGAGGAGAAGGGATTGCAGTATGGCCATCCCCCCTGGGGGGTGATTTCTCGCTTTCTGTCTCTCTGTCTCTATCTGTCTTCTGGTGAGCGCGTGCGCCCTATAGCAAAAACCTCTCAAAATAAATAAATAAATAAATAAATAAATAAATAAATAAATAAATAAATAAATAAATAAAATAAAAATGGTCAGCTCCTCTTCCCCATAGCATCTATGGGCCACGGTGCATGTGCTCCGCATTGGAGGTTGTACCTCTCATAAGGGGCCCCGTGAGAAACCACAGTTGTTACCCTTGCATGCTCAGCCTCTTTCCAGAGGAAGGGCTCTCTGCTCAGTCCCCAGGGCTCAAATCAGGGCTTTTGTCAACCCCGGCAGTGTGCTTCCTGCCTGGGGAACCTCCCTATGGTTTACTTGGAGTCATCCAGTCCCCTGCTAGAGGTGAAAGGGCCTCTAGGAAGGAGATAGGGAGGAAGGGGGTACCATGTTCTTGCCCCCCATGTCTGGTTGGGGCAGACGAGGGTGGAGCTCCCTTACGGTGGGACAGGAAGAATGGGCCACTTCCCCAGCTCTAGGGACCAGGTCTCCAGCATCCAATTTCTCATTAAAATATCAGGATGCAGGGTCGGCAGGTGGTGCGGAGGTTCAGACAGCTGGGTCTCACATGGCCAATTGCAAGTTAGACCCAGACCCAGATCCAGTGGCTCGTAAAACACACTGGGTGCATGTGCATGCATGCCCAAAATCCTAAAAGGAGACGGGAAGAGAAGGGGATGTGGTGTGGTCATCCCCCTTTGAGGAATAATTACTTCCCCTCTCTCTTTCTCTGTCTCTCTCTGGTGAGTACACGTGCCTTACCAAAACTAAATATATATATTGGCTCATCAGAAAAATCATGATATATTTTTCTATATTTTTCTATGCAAAAATGTGTCATGACTCTTCTGATGGCCAAGCATGTATGCATGTGTGTATATGTATATATACACATATACTGTATAAATGTATGCACATGTATGTATATGTATGTATGCATGTGCACGTGCATACATGTTATACTTATGTGTACCCGTGTGTATGTTTATACATACATATACATATTGTACACATGTGTATCTCTGTGTATATACATACATCCTGTGCATATGTATCTGCATGTATGTATACACATGCATACATGTTGTGCATATGTGTATCTGTATGTACATGTATACATGCATACATATTGTGCATATGTGTATCTGTATATGCATGCATGCATCTTGTGCATGCATGTATCTGTGTGTATATACATACATACTGTGCATATGTGTATCTCTGTGTACATATATACACACATACACATCGTGCATACGTGTATCTGTGTGTACATATATACATGCACATATATTTATATATGTGTACCTGTGTGTATGTATATGTATACATGCATACATACATATATATCAGGATGCAGAAAAAGATGAAGATTCACACCATCACAACCAAAAACCTGCTGAGACTCTGGAAGGCCCGAGACATCCTGTGTGCAGCACCTGGAGCCTCAGGAGGGAAGAGGCCAGGAAGGTCACTGAGAAAGCGGAGCTCGAGACAGTGATGCTCAGGGCACTTTATCACTGTCTGGGAGTCCTGGCGGCCCCTCCCAAGGAGATAAACGTACAAGCGGGAGCTGGCAGACCGTCACTTGGGGTGTGCCAGGAAAGCCGACTTCCCCAACCTGCTGCACGAGGCCCTGGGGCCTGCGCCGGTCTCTCCACTGCGAAGTTGCTTGGCGTTTGACAGTGTTTAATAAGGAGGTTCCTCAGATGGCCCTGGGAGGCCTGTGGGAGGCAGGCACACAGCCAGGAGACTCCCAGAGAACGCCGAGTGTACAACTGTCAGGCCTCAGAACCCATGATGTAATGCCCCACCCGGCTCCAAGGAAAACAAGCCTGCTGTTGTCGCTGCCCTCTCGGCAACCAGGCACTGCCCTCCCTACAGCGTGGCGGTTCTGTGTATTACTAACTCCCTCTCCCTCCCTGGGAGGAGGAAATGTGAAAAACTGTATTGTCACATGAAAGCCAGCCCCCGAAGCCAGCCTGAGATAGGAGAAATGTCTTTTAAAACACTTCTTGCTGAAGAGGGATTTCCATAGCAACTTCAGAAGTGTGTGTATACAAGAGATAAGTCCAGGCTGATGGAAGCCACCTGGAATTCGAATAAGCCCTGCTCTGGGCGTCGGCAGCCATGGAGTGTTTTAGAGCCTGCCGTGCTGCTGTGTTGCCCTGGGCAAGTCACTTTCCCTCTCTGAGTCCAAGGTGACCACAGGATCATTCAGATCAGGCCAAGAGATCAAGGTCATCTTGTCCACACCATCCTCCCGCCTTAGTCCAAGGTTTCAGTCTCCTGCTTCAAGTTTCTGTCTGGGCCCTGGTTAAGTCATTCCTGTCTCAAGGTCTCTGCCAATCTTATTATCTGACATTGGGGAAGACCAATGCTTATTTAAGCTTGAGGCTGGCCTAGGTAACATAGCAAGACCTGCCTTACCTTTCCCGAGTCACAGGGATTACAGGTGCATGCCCCAGTGCTCAGCCTTTTGGTCGGACCAGGCCTTGAACCTGGGCTTCCCATGTGAGCCCAACCTGCAGAGCACAGCATCTTGGTAGCATGTGCCACATGGCTGGGCCCTCTCCAGACATCTTTGTCTTATTGAATCTGTGCCGGGACACAGTGCATAGACGATTCGGTAAACACGGATGAGCTGATGAAGGAAGGGTGATCGCCAGTACCCGTGTAAATGACCCAGAATGCTTGACCTTTCTCACGTGAACATACTTTTACTCTATCTCAAAGGACCCTCATTTCAAAATGACTAAACTGAGGCCCAGAGAGGTTAAGAGCTTTGCCCAGGTTCTCACAGCTTCTTAGGGCCAGAATTCAGGTTTCTCAGAGCTTTAGACTGCACAAGTCAAATCAGGTTAAAGTCAAAGTCCAGAGCCAGCTCGAAAGGGAAAGGAGTCACAAAGAGCAGCGGAAGGGCGGGACAGAAGGAGGTAGTAACAGGGCCAGCAGGTTGCTTGGAGGTTAAGGTAGCTGGGATCACACCTGGCCAATTACATGGTTTGAGTCCCAGACCCAGCAGCTTGAAAAACAGGCCAGGCACCTATGTATGTGTGCCCAAAATCCTGAAAAGAGAATGAAGAAGGGATTGCAGTGTAGCCAACCCCCTGGGGGTTGATTTCTCACTTTTCTTCTAACTCTCTCTGTCTCCCTCTGGCAAGTGCACACATGTCCTATAGCAAGCTAAAAAAAGAAAGAAGAAGAAGAAGGAATAGTATTAGGTCATCAGGAAAGTGATGGCATATTTCGCTGTGCAAAAATGCACCATGCCTTTCCTGACAACTCAGAGTCCACCTTCAAGCCTTGATCATGGCTGCTCCAAGGGACCGCCATGTTCTGGTGGCCCCGATCTCTAATAGGCCACAGCCCCCTCTGTCCCACCAATGGCTTCTCTGAATCACTGCGCAGTCACCAGCCCTCTAAAATAATGTTTCCCAAAATATGTTCTATGGGTATGGTACTTCTCGAACTTCAAGACGCATACAAATCCCAGGGTGAACTTACTAACATGCAACTTCGCATTCAGTAAATTCCAGGGTGAGGCCTGAGTTTCTGCATTCTAAATTCCCAGTGATGCTGATGCTGCTGTTCTGTGGATCAAACTTTGGAGTAACAAGACATCAACCGTGTTGTGTGATGAAAGAAGTTTATGGGCAAATACTTTCGCAAAATCTAGACTAACCCAAACGAACCAGCTTCATTACCGTAGGACTCCTCAGAGCTTTAAAAAGCCAGTGAGCATCATTAATCTCCAAGCAGGAAGATCATACGGAAATTGCAGTGTTATACACGAGTAAAGGTTAATGATGGAACCAGAACGCTTTGATACATCAGTTTACAAAGAGCCAACAGAACATTGGGAATTATCTATGCATTTTCCCTGGCTTACCTTGCAAGGTTCCAGTGTCTGGATGCTCCAGCTCCCCATTAGCCCCAGCTCAGCCCTCCCCTTTTTCCCGTTTTCTCTCTAGAAATGTTTGGGAACAGGACTGTCCTCCCACCAGACCTACACCTCCCCGCCCTGCTCCTGGGCGCTTCCCTGTCCCGGTGGGGCTGTGTGCGCAGAAGAGACCTCGACCGCGGAAATACCTTTCGCAGACGCGGACGGTCCAGGCTGCGATGATCCACAGCGAGATGCTGAACACAAGCAGCACCGTGCCGGGGCAGATGGTCATGAGGGTCTTCATGACGAAGCGGGTGTTGAAGTTGATCTTGTTGAGGGCCCCGATGCTGCGGGAGGAGGCGTCGGTGAAGAGCTTGCTGTGCAGCAGCATGACGCGCGCGATCAGGTACAGGCGCAGGAACATGGGGATGGACAGGATGATGTCCACGTCCGCCTCGGCGCGCGAGGGCGTGTAGGAGAAGGCCAGGCGCGCCGTCCAGAAGAACTTGTACTCGCCGGGGATGGGGTGGATGGCGCACACCAGCATCTCCAGGCTGATGTAGAGGATGCGCTCGTAGGTCATGGCTATCCGCCAGTCGTCCGCGCCGTTGTCGATCACGAAGAGCTGGCGGACAGAGAGCCCGTTAGAGTGGCGGCAGCAGGGCCGAGGGAGAGGGGGGCTCAGGGCAGCCTGGTCTGGGGCGCTCCTCAGAGGGATGGGGAGTAGGGAGTGGACGGGCTAGCTGGGAGGCCCCGCTAAGACACTTCCACCCCTGGGGCCTCACTCCTCTCCTCTGTAAATTGCTTTCTGGAATACTGTGATTTATAAGAAGAAAAAAGGTATTAAGTTGTCACTGGTTCCCGTTTCCACAGTCCCCAAAGCCCTAGGAATTTCCAAAGTGGTAAGTGCCTTCTTGTCTGTTAATCAGAGACCTGGTGGCTGGGCCCCTGGCTAGCCTCAGGATGGGGGTGGCTGAGGGGGAGGGAAGGGACCTTGACACTTTCAGCCCCACCCTACACCCGCTCCCAGGGCAAAGGGGCTGAAGGCTGAGTTGATCACCAATGGCGGGTGATGCACTCAATCACGCCTACCTCATGAAGCCTCTACAAAGCCTCAGAAAGACAGGGTTTGGAGAACTCCCGGACTGTGGGACACTGGGAGGTTTCTGGAAGGTGGGAGCCAAAAGCAGGCACGGACGCTCTGTGCGCCTTCCGCCTTCCGTCACCTTTACCCTGTGCCCCTCTCCCATCTGCTGGGCACCTGCATCCTCTGCCACACCGTTATCACCAACCAATAAACATGAGCATGTCCTGGATAGCAAATTAGTCCTATCTGAGAGTGGGGTGGGGAACCCAGATTTGGAGCTGGTCAGTCAGAAGGGCAGGTGAAACAACCTGGGCTTGCTTGCATTAGAAGTAGGTGGCATTCGTATGGGACTGAGCCTTCAACTTGTGGGAGCTGATGCATGCCCAGGTGTCAGAGCTCAGTTAGACTGTAGGCTACTCTTGGGCCAGCCTGTGGTCTGGTGGTTAAAGGAGTAGGATCCCAGGTGGCTGACTGTGGTTCAAATCCTGGCTCTGGCAGCTTGAGAAACACGCTGGGCATACATACATGTGGGCCCAGAATCTCGACGGGATAGAGAAATCGAGGAAAAGGGATTGCAGAGTGACCACGCCCCATTGGGGGAGGGGTGATTTCTCCCTCTCTCTGTCTCTTTCTGGTGAGCTCACGCACCTTCTGGCAATAATATATATATATAGAGAGAGATTATTTTACATATAAAACTAATCCTGAATCCTGCATGACCGACTACATGGTTCGAGTGCCAGACCCAGCAGCTTGAAAAACATGCTGGGCACATGTGCATGCATGCCCAGAGTCCTGAAAGGAGAAAAGGAAAAGGGATTACAGCATGACCATCCCCCCTGGGGAGTGGTTTCTCACTTTCTCTCCCTCTCTCTCTCCCCCCCCCCCCCCCCCGCAAAAAGCACACATGCCTATTAGCAAAATTAAAAAAAAAATTTGTGGGCCACTCAGCTGGTGTCCACTGGAAGACTGCTTGGTGTATCGGGAACCCCCACACACACTTTGGTGACCAGAAATGACTATGCTAAAGAGTTGTGTAGTAGGAGAAGACAGCTGGGTTGGTTTCTTTCTACCATACACTTCCCAAGGCCCCTTCTAGCTCAAAGGTGCCAGGACCCAAATGGGCTGTTCACGACGGCGAGGGGGAGCAGTTCATCTGTATCAAAAACACATCCCTGAGCCCCTGCCAGGTGCCAAGCTGAGCCCTGGAGGGGGACGCGGAGATGAGAAGTGATGTTTCCTGCGTGAGTGAGCTCACAGGGCTGGTGCAGATCCCCGAGCCCCGCTCAGAAGGAGCCACCAGCGAGCGAGGGCTGGCAGTGCCATGCTTTCCGGCAGCGCGGTGGAGCGCTCGCGCCGTGGGCTCCGAAGCCAGGCTGCCTGAGCCTGACGCTAACGCTCTGTGATGGTGGGCCCCTGCGGAACCTCTCTGTGCCTCAGTGCCATTCCCTCCTCTGGGATGGGATAGCAGCCGTGGCACAGGTGGTCATGACGGGGCTGCAGTGGGTCAGCACATACCTGAGCATGGATTCCTGCCGGGCACCCGGCACACTCTATACAAGTATCAGCTGTGATTGTTTTCAACCTTGTTTTAAAATTTTATTTATTTATGCCATGAGAGCTAGAGACAGAGAGGAGGAAGGGTGATGTCATGGCGACCTCCCAGTAGGCTCTCCGTGCTGTGATCCAGCCCCGGTCTCCACTACCCAATCACAGGCACACTCGAGCATCCTGCATGCTCAAGGGGGGTCCCAGAACGTGAAGCCGGGGCCTTTCCTGTGCGGGCCCAGTCGCATCACTGCTGTGCTACCACCTGGCCCACATTTTTAGCGTGATCAAAACACGGAGGAGTCACAGCCTTTCTGTAAAGTGAGGGCTGGGCTCAGTGATGTCCAAGTGCCCTCCTGGCCCTAACCTTCCACAGTTCATGGTTTCTGCGGCCGCATCACGAGGATGCAGCCACTCAAACAAGCACCGCTGACACCTGCCGTGTCCAGCCAGGGCCCCAGGCTGGGGGTCACATATGGGGACCTCAAGGAAGGGCGACTGTAGATCCCACCATGTTTGATGACTGTGGAGGAGATGTCACCTTCTTCCCCTCTGTGGCCTCAGTTCCATATCTATGAAATGAGGGGCCTCTGGGGTCCCTAAAGTCCTGCCAGGGTGAGGCCCTAGCAGGGGCATGTGTTGAGTGTGGGGCCTCCTGGGAGGTGTGCCCCTGACTTCTGAGAGGCCATGGAGGTGTTTCCCATCACCCGCGTCCTCCCCACACCTGCCCTTGGCCCTCAGGCACCTCTCCCTGCCTGCCAGCTCACACGGCCCACTCAGGAGCCCCGGCCCACATGCTGCCTGCTCTAGAGCCACACAGAGCTGTGGCTTCCAAGGCCTCTTATGCTGGCCTTGGAGGAAGGAGGCAGTGTCCCATGGCCTAGCAAGAGCCGATGCTCTGGGGTGAGAGCCCGGGAAGAAAGGCACACCCACAGGGGAGCGGCCTGTGAACCCCGGAAAGGCCTTTCCGACTGCAAGGCTGGCAGGAAATCACAAAAGACATTAAGCTGGAGCGAGGTTGGGGGAGGGCATTTAACCTGGAAATATCCTCTCTGTACAGGGGGAGTGGCACAGGGGCTGGGTCAGTGAGGATCGGGGGCTGGTAGGTCAACCTCAGCCTTCCTTCCCTCCCACCTGACTCCCACAGGGGAACTAGGGGACAAGGACCCTTTACGTCTGCCCCACTGTCCCCATGACAGTCTGAGCCCAGGGAAGCTTCTGCTCTGCGTGGAAGTTCGTTCCCAGGCACCCTTCTCTTCTCCCTCCTCCTCTGCCTTCCCTAAGGCTTGCCATGCCCTGGTCACCCAGAACCCATGAGAGAACCCATGGTGACCAGGCCTGGGGCTCTTGAGGGCAAACCAAGATCCACCGGGGAATCTGCATCATGCCTGACACAAATTCAAGGCCAACATCTGAGTCATGTGACAGGGACCACAGGGTCTCTCAGCTGCCTCGCTCTGGGCTCTGCCATGCAGGGCAAGTTCCAGGCAGCTCAGGGGCCACTGGGCAAAAGGGGGCGGGGAGGTGAGCAGCCCTGTGTGGACTAGTCTCTGACCTTGCCAAACCTCAGTCTCCCCTCCCTCCACCCTGCAACAGCCGAAATGGGGAACACGTGAGCTGATGGGTGTGCGAGCGCTTCATGAACTGCACGGGCCGCTTGTGCATTTGCTCATTCAGTAAACGTGTGCTGAAGGCCTTCCATCTGGCAGGCGGAGGCAGGAGGGATCCAGGGACGAGCTAACCGGCTCTGAGCTCAGCTCTGCAATGAGGACGAAGACGGAGCTAGAGGGTGCTGGGGAGTGATTGGCCAAGGGCCCGACCCCATGGGGCTCTGAGCAGGAAGGCATCTCTGAGCAGGAGTGGCGACTCCGACAGCTCCCTCCCCAGGGCTGCCGAGCCGGGGTTTTCCCAGACCCAGGTTGATCCCATCAATGAGAAAGACTAATGGCCTCTCAAAGGGCTCCCTGTGCCCCTAACTGCTGCCCACCAGGCCACGCCATGGCAACGTGACTGCCTGGCCAAACTCTTCAAATATAAAATTAAAACCATCCCCCTGTAATAAAGGATCGCATCTGGTTACTATAGTAACTGGGATCACCCTGGGCAGGAGCTGAAGGAGTGAGTAACAGATTCCTCTGCCTGCCGGGTGGGGACAGGATTACATGCCATCTGAGAGGAAGACCAGGGTGCTGGTCTCAGGGCGGGGTCCCCGCCCCCCTCTATTTCAGTTTCCTAGTACAGGGCAGGCAGGGGCAACACAGGGCCTGGAGGTGGCAGTCGACAAGCTGACTGAAGTCTCCCCTTTCCAGTTGTTAGCTATGGGGTCTCAGGCCGATCCAAGACCTCTCTGAGCCTCTTCCCACATCTCTATCAGGAGAGTATTGACCATGACCCTGCCCACCTTGCAGGATGGGTGTGAGGATCCAACAAGACAGAGGGTTTTGTGGATCTGCAGGGTGGGACAATATGTCCCAGAAGATCCCATTGTAGTCCCATAGGAGGTCACCCCGCCATCTAGCTTCTGACCCTGGAGCCCCAGTTCTCCAAATGCAACCTTGTTCCCTTCAGATTTAGGGTAGATAATTCAGCATCCTTTTTGGTCCTCACGAAGCACAAACCCCAACTCCATATTGATTGTGTTTACTTGGCTTTTGTCCCCTTGGACCAGTGGTTCTCAAGCTGGCCGTACATTAGAATCACTTAGCAAGTTTGTTAAAAAACAAAACAAACAAACAAACAAAAAACCTGTGCCTAGGCCCATCCCAAACCACGTAACTCTCAATGTCTAGGAGTAAGGCCCTGGATTTTGGATTTTTCTTAAAGCTCTTGTGGTTATTCTGAAGTATAATCAGGGTTGGGGCCTACAAGTCACAGCTAGAGCTCCAGAGACAAAGGCTGTGGTGTCTCCAGTGCCCAGCCCAGATCATAGCATACAGCTGGTGTTCAATAAATACTTATTTATTGCATCAGTAACTGCAACTTACTGTGTGACTCTGAACAATGAATCTTTCCTCTCCTGGGCTCAGTTTCCTCTCTGTGGAATGAGGGAATGAGTTAGCTGATCCCCCTGAGTGCCTCCTGCTCTATGGAGCCGCAATTCTGTGGTTCTCCATAGACCCTCTTGCTGACAGCTCCCACCTCATGTGAGTTCTTGGTGCATATGAACTCCCTGGGGACAACTCTCTTGCCCAGTAGGGATGTAGTCAACAAATATAGTATGGAGGGTTATAGAAAGTTGCAATACCTCCTTCCAATGCCTAAGACGGTGGGCACTCAACAGAAGGTGGGTGATTAAAGGGGTGGGTAAGTAGATGACTGGGTTAGACAAAGAAAAGGACGGATGGCCCGTGATCCTTGTCAGCCACTTGAAATGCAAACTTCCGTAGGAAACTAATTCCTAAGCCCATGACTAACCAAAGATCTGAGGGTTCATCATGCCATAGAGAGAGGGCACCTCCTTACTCCTGAAGGGTGGTCCAATCTGGAATAAACTATCCCAGATGATCACCAAGTCTTAGAACATTCTAGAGCTAATTTAGAACCAGCTTTTTTCTTTCTTTCTTTCTTTCTTTCTTTCTTTCTTTCTTTCTTTTTTTTTTTTTTTTTTGAGAGAGAGAGAGAGATTTACTATAGGGTACGAGTACTCATCCGAGAGACAGAAAGCAAGAAATCACCCCCTGGGGGGAATGGCCATATCACCACAATCCCTTCTCCTCCATTTTCCCCTCGATATTTTGGGCACACACACACACACGCACCCGGTGTGATTTTGAAGTCACTGGGTCCAGGCCTTGAACCACTGTCAGCCATGTGGCAGTCCAGCAACATAACCATTACACCATCTGCTTGTCCCTGGAACCAGCATCTTGAGCAGTGCTGAACCAGAGGGGTCAGAGAAGCATGCAAGTAGCTCCACAAAGAACCACTCTCTCCATGGTTTGGTTTCAGTTGCACAGTCCTGGTTCTAAAATAGGTGACTCTTCACCTCTGATGGGTTGTGGAAAAGTACTTAGGTGATGTGGATAGAATCTAGAATGGGGCAGGGAGAACCAGAGCACCCTCGAGGGGTCTGCTCTGTGCTATCCCAGCGCAGGGGAAGCCTCAGAGGCTTGAGGCTGATGAACGAGCCTCCTCTTGACCTGGCCTAGGTTTACCCCTCATTCACTGGCTTCCTGGAGTAAGAAAGGAAAGCCACATCTCTAAGTTATAAGTCTTTCTGGCTTCTGAGCCTGTAATAATGATCTCACTCATATAGGGCACAGCTAGTCTGAAGATGTAATGCTTCTGGTCTCCTAAGTGTCCTACTCTAGTCTCAGATAGCACCTTGTGCAGAGATGGCTCCAAGATCAAATCTTTCTGCCTCTTAACAGTGGTTCAGAGAGCTTGCAGGATTTTCTGTCTGTTAGTATAATTCCAAGAGCTCTGAGAGGGAGATTATGCTCAACAGATCGATTCCAAACTTGCCTTTAAGGAGTTTATAATTAGAGAAAAAAGGAGAACCAACTCAATTCAACTCAACCCAACTGGACTCAATTCAGTAAAACGATTAGTTAGAACCAATGAGGTTAGGACACTGTGGGGTATAAATCGAATCGATCGTAAGTCTCATGAATCAGCTCGAACTCTCAAGTAGCTCTGGCACAAGAGAAGCATGATGAAGGTCCACCTGGGAATGTTTCTTGGGCAAAATAAGGTCAACAGTGTCTGGAAGGCATATAGCAAACAAACATGGTATGGGGCTTACAGAATAGCTGCACTTCCTCCCATCTCTTTTGCTTGCTTCCGTACATGTGACTCTGCCTCTCCTCCCAGCAAGAAAGGCACAGTCTACTTCTCCATTCCCGAGTGTGAAGTTGGCCATGTGACTTGCTTTGCCCAATGGGATATTAGAAAACATGATGCAGCCAAAGTTTGAAAAACGTCAGTGCTGTGGGGTTGATGATAGACACATGGGGCTCATGATAGACACGTGGCCTCATTCTCCCTGTCCTCCCAGCCTATAGCTAGAACCAACTGCCTCATTTGAGTAAGGCCATACTATACCAGCTTCATGATAGAAGCAGGTGAGACCAGCAGATGAACCATCACGCTGAGCCCAGCCCAGATTGCTGACCCACAGAATCATGAGCTAAACAATTATCTATAGTCTTAATCCATTATGTTGTGGGGGCCTTTGTTATGCAATGATACTGATATACACAAAACTAATTTATATGCCTAGCACATATATTAGAGTAGCGGGGTAATCTCCTTACCATGCCCAACATTTTCCTTTGGAATTCTCATGTCACCACCCCTAGAAGGAATCTCTACCCATCCCCACCCTCTGACCCTCACACAATTATCCAGCTGGCCAGTCTTTCTCAAGTAATGAAATGAGGAAGAGATCATGGTCAAGAGCCATTCCAGCACCCCCTCCACACTCTCACTAAAAGAGACATCATTCTAGCTATCAAAGAATAACAGAAAACATTTAAGAAGTTATTTGGCAAACAGATTAGTTATTTTGCTTACTAAGTGCTTTCTTACAGGTGAGAAAGTCAGTTCATAGACAGAAACAAGGAACAAAGGCAAACAGACTTTATGGAGAAGGAGAGTGGAGAAAGTCTGGAAACGATGAACATTTTTGACAAATTTGGGGGGTAACTTGATTAACTGGCAGCTGTCATGAAGGTCCGTGTGGGAATTTCACCTCTTGTTTTTCTGAAGTTTATTTCTTCCATTAGCAAAGAGAGAGAGAGAGACAGAGTCAGAGACAGAGAACACCCCCAACATGTTCCTGACACCCTGATTCACTTTCAGCTCCAGCTAGCCCTGACGACCATGTGGGTGCCCAGGACCTGCCTGCGTGAGTCAGCCTCACAGAGGGCGACATTTGATTGTGCTTTACCGCTGTCACCATTTGGCCCCCATTCCATCCTTGAATGACCCATTGGGGCCAAAGAAAACAATTTCAGTTATTTAGGGGTTCTCCAAAAACCTGTGAATTCTAGCTGTGGCACACTGGTGCATAATAGGTTCTCTAAAATTGGTCTACCCTTGGGGCCAGCACATGGTGTAGCTGTTGCGTCATTGGACTTCCACATGGCTGGCTGAGGGTTGAGTCCTGGACCTAGTGGCTTGACACTCACACCTGGCATGTGTGCGTATGTGCTCAAGATCCCGGAAGGAGAATGGAGGAGAAGGGACTTCAGTACGGCCATCCCCCCTGCAGGGTGATTTCTCACTTTCCCTCTCACTGTCTCTGTCTCTCTCTCCCTCAAGCACACATACCTATAGCAAAACCCTTACGAAAGAAAGAAAGAGAAAGAAAGAAAGAAAGAACCAGTCAACCCAACACCTCCACCTCAGTGAGACCAGGTCTGCTCAAAAGTTGGCCTCAGTAGAGTTTCTGACAGAGCAATCGTGTCATTTACCAGCTCACCATGGAGGCTGACATCTGGTCACTTCAAGACAGGTCAGTTCAAGTGGAATCTTGAGCTCACCATGTGGTAGCTGCAGGGCCTGGACAGGCCGATTTGATGGAAAGACGAGGAGACTCTCCAGAGCCTCCAGTGTCCACACGGCAGAGTGATGAGCTTCCGACCCTCTGGGCCTCTCCCACAGCCAACACAGAGGGGGACGCACACAGGGGACCTTGCCTTTTAAAATTTTTTTTCTCAGGGTGAATGAGTTTGGAGTTGGTGCATTGGATTCACCAGTTTTCCCCCATTGTAATTTGAAAGTCTTGAGGCCTTTCAGGTTCTTTATTTAAATAAAACATTTCATTAAAATGTTCTCAGCTATCAGGGAAGATCCAGCTTAGATATTTTCTAACTGACCTGAAAAACTTTCATTCTTTCACAACTATCCATTTTTCTAAATTAAAGGAGAGAAAATGGGAAAAGCCTTTTGTGTCACTACTATTCCCTCTTCGTGGGAGAAAAACTTCAGGGAAAATTTCCATCATTTTATATATATATCTATAATTATATACAGAAAAAAAGGAAAGGAAAGAATACAGATTTTCTTTAAAATCCAGATTTTCTTAAAATATATTATTAATATTGATACTATTTATATACGTGTGTGTATGAATTTTAACTCCCCAGAGTATATATTCTGCATGTACACCATTACTATGGGGGTTACCATGGAAACAACATCAAAAGTCCCGTAATACCTAATTAGGTTTCCCCAAGGACAAGGGCTGATTGCCAGTGATGAAACGCACTTCTGGGTTTGCAGTAACAGTTAACATAAAATTTTCAGTCATCAAATGCTCCAAGGAACTAGATGAAGAAAGGGAAGAAGAAGAAGAAGAAGAAAAAAAGCCAAGGTGGAAAAGAGATGGCTTTAAAAGAGACCAAATTAGTGAGCTTTGTCAGAAAAGTCTGTGATTCTGCCGTCAGCAAGATTCTTAGAGTGCTGGGGTCCATGCAAGCTTGCTCCGTCTTTCTGAGAAGAAGCTCACTCCCATCTGAAACTGCCTAATGTACTAGGGAGGAGGCCCAGGGCCATGTGTAATGTCCCACAGTGGTTCTTGGGTCTGGCTAGGAAAGGGTTCCCCTGAACGCCCTGGCGGAGTACACCTACAGCTTCTTGCACTAGGCATGGAAACCCAGAGAGACTTCAGAGCTGAAGTTTGGGATGCACAGTGACCACTAATGACCATAAATCTCTCCCCCTGTCTCCAGTACTTAGAGAAAGCCCAGTTACGGCATCTGAAGAAACTAGTATTTTCACCCATGTAACAAGCATTTCTTCATTTTTAATTTATTCATTCATTTATTTTAATTTGACCAGAGAGAGATACAGAGAGAGAGAGAGAAAGTGAAAAAGCAAGCCACCAGGTCTGGCAAGCCACCAGGTCTGGTACTTGAAGTATGATCAGTCATGTGGGAGTGTCCAGCACCTTAACCACCATGCCACTGGTTCCTAACAAGCATTTCTGGATCCCCAACCACAGCATCAGGGGGAAAAGAGCATTCTGACCATGTGTGTGTGGCAAGTCCCCCTCCCTCGCTGGACCTCAGATTCTGCATCTGTAATGTGAAAGGAAAGATTCTATTGGTGGTTTTCCATTTTCGCCTAGCTGTGGGGACATTTCTTCTAATGAGATTTTTCTTATTAGCCCAATATGGGAAATAAAACTCAGAGCTGTTCTAGCTTCAGCTAGGGCAGGGAAGAGCATTCAAGCACCAACTCACTCCCCTTCTCCTTCAGCTTAGACCTCTGTAGTGGCTCACAGGCTCTCCTTGAAGCTTTTGGTTGGGAAACGAACAGACGGACCAACCAGCCAATAGTTGGGATGAGGAACATGGTGTGGTGCTGGAAATCAAGGTGTTTGAGATCGAGGTCAAGAAGTGCTGATGGCACAGGCTTGGCACTCTATCCTGATCAGCTCGTTCATTCATTCATTCATTTATTCAGTACAGGTTGAGTCCCTGTTATTTGGCAATCCCATACTAAGTTTTAGGGCTAGAGCAAGAACAAGTGGACATGGCCCCTGTCCACATAGAGCTTACACTCTAGCAAAGGAAATAGGTAACAAATAGGTAAACCATTTTATTTCTGTGAGTAACACCTGCCAGAAAGAGAATAAGACAGACCAAAGGAAATGAGAGAGGTTGGACAGGAGGTGGTGCTGACTCACACTGGCAGCCAGGGCAGCGTTGGCTAAGGAGGGGCTTGTTGAGTGAAAGGTGAGTTTTGCAAAGGTATGCATTCCAGGCAGAGGGAATAGCATGTACAAAGGCCCCAAGGCAGGATGGAGCTTAGAGAGTTTGTAAGAAGAAAGAAAGAAGGCCAATGGGAGAAAGAAGAGAGCTCCAGATGACGGCAAGAAAGTAGCTGGACAGGTCCATGAAGGCTATGGGAGGTGATGCCTCAAAGGGCAGGGAGACCACAGGCCCACTCCCACCAAGTGGGACTGTGTGCGCTGTGTCGCACCTTCTCTTTAGCAAACTAAGAAGCAGTATCAATAATAACGATAAATTAAATAGATAATTCTTTAAAACATTTTATTTTCTCATAAGAACTCTGAGATCAGGGTGCTAGCATGGTGAGGTTCTGGTGAGGGCTCTTTTCCTAGTTTACAGACAGCTACCTTCTCACTGTGTCTTCATACGGCAGAGTGAGAGAGAGAGTATTCTCTTTTTATAAGGCCAGAGTCCTATGGGACTAGGGACTCACATGATCTTATTTACATTTATTTACCTTCTAAAGATCTTGTCTCCAGATTCAGTCACTTAGGGGGTTAGGGCCATGACACGAACTTGGAGAGGGGGAACATAGTTCGGTCTATGGCAGTGTCCTTATGTGTCAAAATCACCCAAAGCCAGGTGACGGGCTGAGCTAGGTGACCTTCCACATACCACACAGCGCCTCTGCAATCAGCCTGGAAGGAAGTCATACTGGGCGCGTTTTGCACGTGAAGAACCTGACACCAGAGAGGCTCCAGCTGCCCAGAGCCTGCAGCATTCTGTGTGGGTCCTGCCCCACGTCCCTGCACCGTCTAGACTGCCAAGCAGAATGGTCTATGTTGGGAACTGGCCAGCTTGGGCTTTACTTTGCTTTATTCTAAAGAAAGCTCAAGTCTACCCTTGAAATGTTCATTTTCAAAAACATCTTCACTGACCACAGAATTGATGCACAAGTAGAATAGGCCAGAGTTCTCTTCCGAGGGCCTGCACCACCCTGGGAAACTCACATGTGGTTAGCAATCGAGATGGATCTCTGTGGAACTAAGAGAATCCCCTTCATTCCTACAGGCAGACATCGTTCTCTCACTGTTCCCTTCCTCCTCGTGCCTACTCCCCTCCCTGCTCAGTGAAGAAATGTCTGTGAGGATCTGGTGGCAGAGTCCCAGGTGGGGAAGAGACCATCTTGGTGCAGGAGCTCACCTACACACCTAAGCACGTTTGCTCACGGACAAGGTTCCTTTTGGGCAAATTGGGGTGGGCTAGAGGAGACCAACACAGGGCCTTGGTTGCCTGCCCTAGAAATAAACAGGATTGGGGGCCAGCCAGTGGCATGGAGGTTAAAGTAGCTAGATCCCACATGACATTGCAGTTCGAGTCTCAGACCCAGCAGTTCGAAAATCATGCCAGTGTGTGTGTGACCAAAATTTTGAAAAGAGAATAGAGGAGCAGGGATTGTGGCGTGGCCATCCCCTCAGGGGGTAATGTCTCACTTTCCCTCTGCCCACTCCCCACCCTGTCTCTCTCCAGTTTCAGGAGAGGTGAGGAAGGCCGGGAGCCACTGTCTCTATCACCACCACCAATAGGAACCACGTGTGGCTCCTCTCCGTGTTCCAGGCCCGTGCTCGGTGCTTACGGACATCATCTCACTCAGTCCACAGCAGGGCTCTGGGAGAGGTATTCGTACTCCTGCTTTTCAGACAGGGAAGCAGAGGCATGGAGAGAGGGAGCGATTTGCTAAAGGGCACATAGATCCTAAGGGACAGAACTAGGCTCTAAAACCAGGCAGTGCCCCAAATCCGCTCTTAGCCACTGTGTCCTGGCCCCAGGCTGTGCCGGGCTCTTGGCGGGCTGGTCTCCTGGTACTAGCCCATCTGGGGCTGGGCTGGGGGGGTTCTGGTTCTCCATGTGCCATGGCAGATGGGGAGTGGAAGGCTTCTAAGCACCTGCTAAGTCTGGAGTAGGAGGAATCGTTTTCTCAGCAGGAAGTTTCTGATAAGTTTCCATTTCGTTCTGACACATGAAAGGCCCCTGCGAATGTTCTACACGGGGGCAGGGTGACAGAGTCACTGCAGAGGAGGAGCCAGAAGGTACTTTTGTTTGTTTATTTAATGATAGAAAGCAAGTGCGTGAGACAGAGAGAGAGAGAAAGCACCCCTGGTAGGGTCTCATCACGCCATTGCCCCCTTTGGCCCAGCCCTCCTGCCCCTCAGGATTAATGGTGCCCGTGTGCCTGGTATGCATTTCAGACTGGCCCAGGATTTGAACCTCAGTCTCCACATGGCTTCCTGCACTGCCCAGTGCTAGCCGTACCGCTTACCACTACACCACCAGGCTAGCCTTATCACTAACCACAGGCCAAGAGGGTGTCTTTAACAACTAGAAGAGGTTTTGGACCTTTTTTTTTTTTTTTTTTTTTTTTTTTTTTGAGAGGTTTTTGCTATAGGGCGCGTGCGCTCGCCAGACAGAAAAAGACATAGAGACAGAAAGCAAGAAATCACCCCCCAGGGGGGATGGCCACGCCGCAATCCCTTCTCCTCCATTCTCCTCTCGGGATCTTGGGCACACACGCACACGCGCCCGGCGTGAGTTTTAAGCCACCGGGTCTGGGACGCGAACCGCGGCAGACTACGTGGAAGTCCAGCGACATAGCCATTATGCTAACCACTGGTTCCCAAGGTTTTGGACCTTTGATCAGCCTGGGGGCTGAAGAACCGAGGTCGGAGCCAGGTGCTGGTGGTAGGAGGAAAGTGTTGCTTTTCCCCAACTGACTAAAATGCCCTTCAACTCGGGGCCCAGCTGAAAGCTTATCCCCTTGAGGGCTCTTTTCCTGATCTCCCCGTTGGAGGGGGACCACTGCACACAACAATGACAACACATTGGGTGTTTCTGACTTGTTTGCTCGAGTGTAAGCTTTTCTTTATAGCATCCCTTTTGGTGCTAGCAACAGCCCCATGAGAAAAGTGCTGTGATTATCTGTAGTTCGTGAATGAGCCAACTTCCCCAAGATCCTATAGCCAGGAAGTGATGAAGACAGAATTTAATCCAGAGTCCACACTCATATTAATGAGGGGATTTCAAAACGTTCTTGGAAAAAAGGAATTAAAGTACAACCATTTTGGTGCAAGAAATTTTGAAATCAATGCATAGTTTTTTCATAATATGTATTTTTGGAATCAACCTAAGTGCCCATCAAAAGATAAATGGATAAAGAAAATGTGGCACACACACACACACACACACACACACACACACAATAATATTTTTCGGCCATTAAAAAGGATGAAGCCCATGGAACCAGCAGATGGCATAGTGGTTACATTGCTGGACTCCCACATAGTTGACCGTAGTTCGAGTTCCGGACTTGGTGGCTTAAAACTTACTCCTGGTACGTGTGCATGTGTGCCCAAAATCCCAAGAGGAGAATAAAGAAGAAGGGATTGTGGTGTGGCCATCCCTCCGGGGAGTGATTTCTTGCTTTCTGTCTCTCTGTCTCTCCAGCAAGTATACGTACCCTAGAGCAAAAATTTCTTAAAAGACAAGAGGACGAAACCCTGTCACCTGAGGTTAGATGGGAGCATCTGAAGGGCATGATGTTAAGTGCAGTAAGCCAGGCACAGAGAGAGACACCCCACGCTTTCCCTTAGATACCGAAACTGAAAAAAACAAACAGCCACAAAAAAGCAGAGAGATGAAGAATGATTCGTAGAGGCTGGGAGGGTGGGAGGAGGAGGAGAATAGTAATGTTGGTTAATGGGAAGAGAATTGCAGATGGGTAAAAGGAACAATATCTAGTGTCATAAAATACAGCAGGGAGGGCCAGCAGGGGACATGGAGGTTAAGGTGCTGGATCCCACGTGGCTGACTGTGTAGTTCAAGTCCTGGACACAGCTGCTTGAAAATCATGCCAGGCACGTTCGGGTGTGTGCCCAAAATCCTGAGAGGAGAAGGGATTGTGGCACAGCTATCCTCCCCTAGGGGGTGATACCTCACTCCCACCTGCTCTTCTAGTGAGCACACAAGCCCTATAGCAAAAAAACTAAACTAATAATGACAGCACAGCAGGGTGAGTACAGCTAACAGCCCCTTGCGTGTCTCTCAGAGTAACTAACTGAGTGAAGAGAGGATTTTGAACGCTCCCTATACAAAGTAATGACACACGGTCGAGATAACGGACGTACAAATCACCCTGATTTAATCACCACACTTTTTATTCTTGCACTGAAAAAAAATCACATTGTACCCCCACAAATACGTACAATTTCTGTGCTAATAAAAATAAAAATAATAAAAGTTTAAAAAGTAGGATCAGGTGGTGGCACAGCAGAAATGCAACTGGATCATGCAGGAAAAGCCAGGGTCCCAGTCCTGAGACCTCCCTAGGTGATGAGCACACGCGGGCCGTGACCCCGACTGGCGGAGACCGGGATAGAGCATAGCGTGGACAGACCACAGTGTGAAGGTCCTCTCGGAAGGTCCCTCTCTCCTCCCTCTCTTCATCTGTCTGTCTCATGGAAGAAATAATTATACTTTTTTTTTTTTGAGAGGTTTTTGTTATAGGGTGTGTGTGCTTGTCAGAAAGAGACAGAGAGACAGCAACAAATTATCCCCCAGGGGGAATGGCCACACCATAATCCCTTTTCCTCCATTCTCCTCTTGGGATCTTGGGCACGCACACACACACTCGGTGTGAATTTAAGCCACCGGGTTCAGGACTGAAACCGCAGTCGACCACATGGGAATCCAGTGACATGGCCATTACGTTATCTGCTGGTCCCAGAAATAAACTTAAAAAAAAATTCTTTTAAACTAAAAATGTCAGGGCCAGCAGGTAGTATAGTGGTTAAGGTGCTGGACTCCCATGTGGTTGACTGTGGTTAGAGTGTCAGACACGGCGGCTTGAAACTCACTCCAGGCACATGTACATGTGCGCCCAAAATCCTAAGATGAGAACGAAGGAGAAGGGATCGCAGCGTGGCCATCCTCCTTGGGGAATGATTTCTCACTGTCTGTCTCTCTGGCCAACACATGAGCCCAAAGAGCAAAAATCTCTCTAGAAAAAAAATAAAAGCAAAGCCTAAAAACGTAATAATGTGCATTTTCCACGAGCGTTTTGAAGACCCCTCATCTGAAGCATTTATTTCTGCTTAAAACCTCTCCCTTGAGCACTCAGCTGAGCCGCTTCCACCTGCGCCCTTACCCAAGTGGGCGGGTCCACCTGTTTGTCGGCCTCCTTGCTAACAAGGAGTTGGTGAGGACAGGTCTCCTGGCCCCTGTGCTGCCACCGTGCCAGGCGCGCTCAGAAAACACAGGCTGCCCAAACAAATACGTAAATGCTTATGGCATCACAACTCCATCAACGTGACTGTCCAGAAAAAGATTTCAGTAGTTCACCATTTCTCTAATTCTCCCCTAGCAGAAGAGTCTTTTGTCATGTAGGCATGAGATAGAGAAAGAAATCAAGGAATGTTTTTAAAAGAATTTCTTATTTATAATGCTTTAAAAGATCGGAACAACATGAATACACAGCAGTAGAACAACCGCGGAATAAATGAGGGTACTCATACTATGGAACATTGTGTAGCTGGTTTTAAAAATGACATGGATCCATGTGTATTGACTTCAAAAATACTCATGACATATTGTTAAGTAAAAAAAGAAAACTGCAGTGTAACGGGTGTATGGTGTGATTCCTCTTTAAAAAAAAAAAAAAAAAAAAAAAAAAAAAAAACACCAACACATCAGAATAAAAATCCCCATACATGTTGGCATGTTTTGGCATCGGTACACAAAACAGGTGTGTTAATCATCTCTGGATAAACACCAAATTGGTACTGCTGTACCTCCTGGGAAGTGGGTGGGTGGGAGGGAAGGATTGATTATTTTCCCTTCGATAATTAGAACACACCTCTGTCTTAAAACAAGCCGATATCGCTGTTGTAATGTTTAAAACCCAATGGAGTATTTTTTTTTTAAAAGAATGGTCGTGAGAAAGCCACTCATGACGCCTAATGAGGACGTTTCAAGAATGGCCGTTCTTGGAGGGAAAACGAGCTCCTAAATCCTGTCATTTTCTACTTGGAGCTTTAAATTGCCCAGGAGCCCCCAGGATTTTGCGAGTGAAGCGCTGCTGGAAAGTGCTCATAGCTGGGACCCCCATAAAAGGCTTCGGTCCCCAGGCCAGCTCCATTATCAGCTCCATCACCCCTTCTGACTACACCACCCTGTGAGAAACAGCTCCAGGGCACAGAGATGAAACTGAAGGCACTGATTCCCAGGCCCACCTCTGCACACTGACTCTGCAGGCACCAAAGCCGTGCTCACCGCAGTGGCGTGAGAAGGGTGACCTCCTCAGCCCTGACAACATAAATCCTGCTCCAGGCCAGGGCAGTGGCCACAGTCACCCAGATGACAGCCGTTGACAAAGGCTCCCGGTGGGCAGAGCCTCTGTGTGTCAGGTACGGTACCTGGCTCCACGGGAGCACCGGAGATTAGGATGCAAGCTCCTGCAGAACCAGGAGAGGTGGTGCAGCGTTAGCGGCCACACGAATGAGGCTGAATCCGTAGGGAAGACCGAGGGCTCAGCCTGTGGGACAGCTGTGCATGCAGGGCACGCGCACCCACGATCCTCAGTGGCCTGGACAGCTGGGAGGAATGCGGGCTCATGGTGTGAGACCCTGTTAAGGATGCTTGTTTTTCTCTATCTTTCTCATGAAAAAAAGAAAGTGACCAGCAGGTGACTAGAGGCGGAGGGAGGGTGAGCAGACCTGCAGCTCAGGGCCCCATGCCACCGTGTCCTCCGTGTCTATTGCTGCTGACCCCGACCAGACACGAGGGGTCCTGCTCTGGGTCCCCCACACTAGAGGGCCTGGCTTGACCCCCTCCTTGGGCCACACTGCACCCCATGGAGCCAGAAGTCCACAGGGCCGAGGAGCCTCTCCCATCCCCACCTTTAACCGCCCTTTGGCTAGTTGGGGCCCCAGAGCTCCCTGCACTTACGAGAGCTTCCAGGGCCCACGCTGCCTCCTTTCCCACCCGTCCTCCCATGAGACCTCAGCTATGTGTCCCTGCACCTGAGAAGTGGCCCAGGGGCAGCTGGAAGAGGGATAGGAGGGGGCCTGGACCTGAGGCATCCACAAGAGTCCTCCGGGGAGGGATGAGGTGGGCGGGCTAGGGACTGAGCTGGGCTCCGGTGCCTCCATCTGAGGCTGGCTGCAGGCCCTGAAGCTCCCAGGTGGATCTGCCCACAATCCTTTCAGTCCCGAGCGTGTCACAGCTGCAGCAGCTGTATGCACACTGTGGTGAGGCCAGGCCCACAGAGCCCCGAGACCCCCTCGTAGTCAGCCTGTCCTACCGACATACGCCTTCTACGGCAGCCCCTGAGCTTACGGCTCGTTCTGAAGTGGGTCCTGCCGGACAAGGGTCTTACAGGAAGCACTGTAAAAGGGGGCTAGTGGCCTAGCCTTTGGGAAACGCTGCTCAGAGATTCGGTAGGCTCATTAGCATATCACATGCTCTGAGGCTTCCTAAAGAAAACCGCTCAGCTTTGAAATGCAGTTTCTCAAACATGTGACCACAACTTGTTTCGGAGTAATGTTCAAGGCAGGGTGAGGGCATGCATGCTGCTGAGACACATCCCTTCAAGCCTCTGTGCTTCATTTTAATGACATCCAACGACAATCTTCCTGAGAGGCACCCCAGACTCCCCTGCCGGGGAGCGGGTCTGAATCGGCTTCACTGGACTCCGGTCAAGGCTGTCAGCCGGACTGGCTCTGTCTGGGTCAGGAAGAACCCGTGTCCTGGCCTTTCCAGCTGCTAGAGGGGCCTGCCTTCCTCATCTCACAGCCCTGTCTCTCATCACTCAGAACATCTTCCTCTTCTGTGGTCAAATTTCCCCGCCTTCCTTTTCATAAGGACACTCGGAATTACATTCAGAACTCTCCCGGATAATCTGGGATAATCTCCCATCTCGAGGTCCTTAATTAAACCACATCTTCCTTTTTCTTTCTTCCTTTCTTTCTTCTTTTTAAAAAATTCCTAGAGGGCACTTGTGCTTGCCAGAGAGAGAGAGGGAAATAGTTCATGTGCCCAGTGTATTTTCCAAACCACAGGGACAGGATTCAAACCACACTGTCAGCCATGGAGAGTCCTGTTCCCTTAACCACAAAGCCACAGGGCTGGCCCCTAACTACGTCTTCCAAAGATCTTTTTGCCAGGATATTTGGAGATTAGGACATGAATATTTTGGGAGACTGTTAGTTGGTGATCTTAACCATTGGGTTCTGTCAACCTTCCCAACAGTTCTAGGGAGATGTGATTATCCTGTTTTACAGATTCGAAGACTAAGGCTCCAGGAGGTTGGCTGAACTGCCAAGGGTCACCCACATGGTAAATGGCACAGCTAGGGCTGGAACCAACATATGGGTGACTTGTCCTTCCTCCCCTAACCTGCTACTGGGGAGACGTCAGGACAGTTAGGGCCTGGGACTGCTGACGTTAGCCTGTAGACCAGGCCCTTCTGGCCTCTAACCCCACTGAAAACTGACGAGAGCTAGGAATGTGCTTATCCTAGGACAAGCTGCATTTACATGAGCACATCACAGTTTGTAGACAGCTGCTGGGCGCTCACAGGTAGATCTGGCCACTGCGAGCTCTTGAAAGCAGAGTCTCAAAGAGATATTATACATTGACATCCATTGTGGCATCACTCAAAATAGCCCAAAAGCAGAAGCAAGCCAAGGATCCATCTCTGGGTGACTGGATAAACAGAACGTGACACACACAATGGAATAGCACTCAACCCTAAAGAGGAAAGGAATTCTGACATTTGCTACCACGTGGACGGACCTCGAAGACATTATGCTAAGGGACATAAATCTGACACAAAAGGACAAATATGGTATGATTCCACTTACTCCAAGTCCTTAGCGGGGTCAGAGTCACAGAGACAGAAAGTAGGTAGCGGTTGCCGGGGTGGGCGGGGAAGGAGGAACAAAGAGCTGTTGTGTCAGGAGCACAGAATTCCAGCGTTACGGGGTGAAGAGTTCTGGAGACTGTTTGCCCAGCAGTGTGGGTACCCCTAACACAACCGAACGGTATGCATCAAATTGGTTAATGTGGTGAATTTGATACTATGTGTACCTCACTACAGTTAAGAAAAAGAGGTGACTTGCTCTGAATGGAGAGCTCTTGAAGGGCCAGGACCACAAGTCTGGTTGATTCTCGTGGCCGGTGCACGGTAGGGGCTCAACAGTGTCTGCTCATCACCACTGAACGGGTTCAGTGGGCACATCTGCAGCCTCTTCTGGTTGGGGGCTAGCACCTTGGGAAGCCCTCCACACCAGCAGTTAAACTTAGATGATGCCAGGACCAGCAGTTGGCGTAATGGCTATGTCACTGGACTCCCATGTAGTCAACCGGGGTTCTAGTCCCAGACCCGGTGGCTTAAACTCACTCCAGGCACGTGTGCATGTGTGCCCAAGATCCTGAGAGGAGAATGGAGGAGAAGGTATTGCGGCGTGGCCATCCCGGGTGGTGATTTCTCGTTTTCTATCTCTCTGTCTCTCTCTGTCTTTCTGGTGAACGCACACGCCCTATAGCAAAAACCTCTCCAAAATAAAAAAAAAAAATCTTAGACGATGCCAAGGTTGGTTAAAAACAAAAACAATAGGGCCAGTAGGTGGCATGGCAGTTAAGGCACTGGATCCCACATGGCAAACTGAGCAGTTCTAGTCCTGGACCCGAAGGCTTGAAAAACACACTAGGTACACGTGTGTTCATGCTCTAAATCCCAAGCGGAGAATGGAGAAGATGGGATTGCAGCGTGGCCATCCCCCCAGGGGCAATTTCTCACTTTCTGTCTCCCTCCCTCTGGCAAGCATACATGCCCTGTAGCATTAAACTAAAAAACAACAAAAGCAGTGAAAATTGAGAGAGGGAAGAGGCAGGCAGGATGGGAATAAATCCATTCGTCACTGTGGGGATGAATTGCGGTTCTCCCCACTTCTTGAAAGGAACCTTGAAAGGGGATGAGGGGTCCTGATGTTGATTTTCCAAACTATAGGCTCTCTCCAACTTGGGAGCAACTCCATGCCCCGCCATGGCTCTTTGACGGCTGTGTTCCTCTGTCGCCAAATGAATGGGGCTACAATACACTCGAGGATTTTTTTAACTTCTCTGCCGTTTGCATGAATTCGGGAGGACAAACCAAACCCACTCCAAGAGCTGATTCATGTTGCTTTGGGCATCATGCCAACCCTCAAACATCACCTCATCTGCCAACCTGTCTGAATATCCTGTCCTTCCACGGGGCCAAGAAGGTAACAAAGGAAACCAGGTCGTTGCAAAACAACTCCAGCCAGAGTGGCGGGCGTCATGTGTTTTGTGATCAATGGAGGGCAAAGGCGTCGGGGGTTCAGGACCGCGAGTGGGCAGAGCCATAAATCCTCTCAGCACTGTGTAAAATGGGAGGCGCTCACTGTGGGAATCTTGAAAGGGAACAAAGGGGCAGGATGCTGCTAATGGGTGTCCCTTTGCAGAGGGTCAGGTGACTCATGCAACACCCCAGCATGGTTTATCCCATCTGAGTCCCTCTCTCCTCCATGCTCCAACAAGCGCCCCAAATCTTCTTCTCTTTAATTGGAATGGTATTAAATAGCCTTTCAACCAGCAACAGAAGGAGGTGGGCTCTTAGTGGAGCCCAGTCTATAAATATAAAGTAACAATAGGAACCAGAATGTTCCACAGGAAAGCGGCAGGACTTGCCCTCCCCATACAGAGTACGGAGGATTTACACAGGGATTTCTGCAACCATCCTCACCAAGTAGAATCCCAGAATGGCAATAACAAGCTCATGAGTTTATTCAGGTAATTTCCAGGAGACATATTTCTCCTTCAAAGGGAAGGGAATGTGCATGTTTGTTACAGCCATCCCTTCTTCCAGTTTAACTAGTCCCTAACGGCTCCAAGGACAGCAAGAGGGATTTTGGTTAGGGAGATTGTCAAACCCCGAAGAAGGAGAGAAAGGGGAAGAAATTGGGGAAAGTCCTCTCAGGAAGTATTTTCTTTACTTTCTTTTTTTTTTTAAGATTTTTTTTTTTTTTTTTTTTTTTTTTTTTTTTTGCCTTTGGGTGCACGCGCTCACTGGAGACAGAGACAGTGAGAGAGAAAGTGAGAAATCACCCCTCAGGGAGGATGGCCATATTTCAATCCCTTCTCCTCCATTTTCTTCCCAGGATCTTGGGCACACATGCACACGTGCCTGGTATGATTTTCAAACTACCAGGTCTGGGACTAGAAAAGCAGTCAGCCATGTGGGAGTCCAGCAACTTAGCTGCTACACCATCTGCTGGTCCCATGTTTTCAAGACGAGCTCTGAACCTACCACTCTGGAAGAGGAAGGCCGTCCTGGAGACAGGTATGGATGCTGAAGCCCTGTCCAGGTTGTTTTTAATGAACTGCCTCACCTCGCTTGTGACCCAGGCAGAAGTTTGATGTTTCTCCTTGAAGGCTTCCCTGCACCCCTGCACTCCTTCAACCAGGCCTCCAGGGGCTGGCGGTGTGCATGGGTCCTTAATTTCCCAGCCAGATCAACGGGGGCTCCCTGGGCTGTGATCCCCAGCTTTGCACTGAGAGCAGGAAGCTCCTAACCTTACACCATTGCTCTAGGAACACACTCACCACAAACACCCAGAAGCCAGCCCTTCTATTCCAAATGGATACGGACAGTGCAATCGGGAAAGAAAGGGCTATTTTAAAAGCTGTAATAAATCACGTGCCAAGTGAGGTGTCAGACACGCCACCCAGGGAATAGAAGCCGGAGAGTGACAAGGGGAGTACGGAGCATGTTGAGTCGCACATGGCCTGGTTCTCTCTGCCGGGGCGAAGGCCCAGGGCCAATCTGCACCATTCCTGCCAGGGAGGCACCCGAATGTCTGCTGACACGGAAAAAGCTTATGCCTGGTTTCTATCCCTGCACCTTGAAACAAACAAAGGGATGGGAAAGGTTTGGGGGGCAGGGATGGAGGGTAGCAGGAAGGAGGGGCAGTAGACCCCAACACAGCCTAGAGACAAAGTCACCAGGCTTGGGAACTGGCACACCCCATTGGAAAGTTATGAATCACTAAAAAGATTACATTAATGAGAGTGATAATGTGAGCTTCAAATGATCAAGAAATCATTAAGAATACTTTTAATAAAGAAAAAATACAAATTAATGTAACTCTTATAACTTATTCAAGATGCCAGGGACTGATATCTAACTGTTGGGGGTAGGGTTGAGGCAGAAATAGGACAGGAGACGCCTGTGGTGAAATCCGTCTAAGGAAGGCCGGGGTAGTAATAGCTGACTTAGCCAAGGAAGGCCTAAGATCTGCAGTGAAAATCCCTACCTGCCCCAGATCCCAAAAGTCAGTGTGGGAAGTGGATCCGTTCCAGGGCGTGCAAACGCTCCAGGTGGGAGTGAACCCATCACCCCATCCCATCATCCCCCCACCTGCAGAGCCTTCATTCCTTCCCGATGCATCTGTCCTTGTCCTCATCCTCGGGTCCCAGGGCCGGCTGCACAGAGCCAGGGTTCTGCCCAGTAGCTTCCCCCTGTGCGGGATGGGGACAAATCATCTCCTCAGCCCCTCCTCTTCTGCAGCCCCCCAGCCCTCCTCTCCTGCCACGCCAGCCATCTTTCCTCTCCTTCCTCACACACAGCCTGTGCGTCTTCCCTTCACTCAGCGCCAAGTGAGCACCTACTCAGCCTCTGACTGGATCAACCTAAACTCCCTGTGGTGCTTATGACAATTGCAATTTTCATTGTTTGTGCAATTATCTGACTAGCGTGTGGCCTGCTACGAGACTGTGCGCAACTTGAGGGCAGAAGTTGTGGCGGAGAATCAAAGTGATTCCATCTTGAAGCTAATCCACCGTCCTGACCGACATTTGACCCCTTGGCTGCATGTCTAAGACTAGAATGTAGCCGAAGTGGGCGTAATAAACATGCCTATTACCTCATCCGTGGAGCGGCCGGCCGGGCCGATCATAACTAAGATATGTATTGATGCTGTACATTCTTCAAATACCTCCCTACAGGCACTCCCTGTCCTCTTGCATACAAGCCCCTCCCACGCTGGCTATGTAAGTGCATGCCCTTAGGGCGAAGGCGCAGGATTCATTCAGCTAGCTGCTGCCAAGGCCTCCTGCTGTCCATAAGTTCCTTAACCAACTCTCAATCAAGAAGCTGGATTTGACGCTCTCATTCTGTGGTCCCTGTGGAGGTCATTTCCCTTACACAGCCTCACCTCAGAACACAAGCCATATCCCTTTCCTTTTCTTTTCTTTTCTTTTCTTTTCTTTTCTTTTCTTTTCTTTTCTTTTCTTTTTTTTAAGAGAGAGATTTTTTGCTATAGGGCACGTGTGCTTGCCAGGGAGACAGAGAGATGGAAGAGAAATAACCCACTGGAGGGAACGGCCACTCTGTGATCCCTTCTCCTCTGTTCTCCTCTCAGGATTTTGGGCACACACGTACACATGCCCTGTGTGGGTTTTAAGCCAACAGGTCTAGAACTTGAACCGTGGTTGACTACGTGGGAGTCTAGCGATATAACCATTACACCACCTGCTGGTCCCAGGCCATGTCTGTTTCTAACACCATTGTTTCCCCAGACCCTGCCCTAAATACTAGGCGATTAATAAACACTTGATGAGGGGGGAAAAAGGCATACCTTATGGAGCCCCAGGACCAGGTAGGAGGGACCCTCTTTGGCCCTCCATGTATATGACTCCATTTAGTCTTTCCTACAAGACCAGTTATGTTAATAAAGAATTGGGTTTTCTAGTGGAAAACTCTCAGAGGAGAAAAGGCTTTGTTATGGTTTGAATTTCCCCTCCAAAACACACATGTTGAAATTTTAATTTCCATCATGATAGTATTAAGAAGTAGGACCTGTAAGAGATGATTAGATCATGAATACTCCATGTTCATGAACGGTTTAAAGCCATTATCAGGGGAGTGCTTTAGTTATCTCAGGAGTGGACTCCTGATAAAAACATGAGTTTAGCTGATTTCTTCTGTCTTGCCTGCTCATGATAATCTTCTACTTTTGGTTTTTTTTTTTTTTTTTTTTTTTTTTTGGAGAGGTTTTTGCTATAGGGAGCGTGCGCTTGCCAGAAAGACAGGGAGACAGAGAGACAGAAAGCGAGAAATCACCCCCCAGGGGTTGGCCACGCTGCAATTCCTTCTCCTCCATTCTCCTCTCAGGATCTTGGGCACGCACACACACACTCCTGGCATGAGTTTAAGCCACCATGTCTGGGACTCGAACCGTAATAGACTACATAGGAGTTCAGCGACATAGCCATTACGCTAACTGCTGGTCCCGACAACCTTCTACTTTCTGCCATAGATTCGTACCAAATGGCAGCACCAGACTCTTGGACTTCTTAGCCTCCAGAATTGTGAACCAAGTAAATTCTTGTTTTTCATAAATTATCCAGTCTATGGTACTCTACTGAGTCGTCGGAAAAGTCATGACACATTGCTGCATAGAAAAACATGGAAAAATACACTGTGTCTTTTCTGGTGACCCAATATTATAGCTGTAGAAAACAGCTGTGGAAGGTAATCCTTATTGAGCCTTAGTGTCTTTAACTATTGTCTTTTGAAATAGTAGATTATTCAGCTGTGTTAATGCCCGTAAGAAACAGGCATTATAGTCTATAGTGGAACCAGGGAGTTGCAGGAGCAGCAATATTACAGAGGTAGATTATTGCGCATTGAGGTAGCACAGGAGGGAGGAAGCATTTTCAACCATCAAGAAAGAATGCTGGATTGATTATTCATGTCTGTTCTGGGTGTAGCATGGGAGCTCAGTGGTATACCTATCACATATTGGCCACCCCTGCTTTGAGGAGGCAGGGAGCTCACTGTTCATTGACCTTCTAGAGAGCTCTTTCTTGCCCAGTCCCTGAGGACATAAGCTCTGTGCAAGAAATAAAGCCATTTCTTCACAGTTAGTGGCCATGGTTGGACTTCCCACAGCTGGATGGTCCCGTAAATAACCTATACTTAAGTCACTAAGGAAGGTGTTGTTTTAAATGTTTCACATTTTTTGCAAAAAATTATTTGGAATGGTGTTACAAACAGAATTCTTTGAAAGAATGACATACTAATATGCCCAGGGGAACAGAAGGACTGCAGTGCCCAAGTTCCAGTCTCTAGTCTTGTGATACTTGCACAGCTATTGGTTAAACAAAAAACTAAAGGTCTGGGATTAAGTTGCCTTTGTGTAATCTGGGAATCTACACCCCTTCTTTGGCATCTGAGAAGAGAATCTGGTCACCTGTCGATAGGCTGACTGCCTGAAAGAAAGCACTTTGGAGACCTAAGAGGGCACATAGGGCCACGCAGCAAAGCCACCACTGTGCCAATAGGACTGACTCCCCCCCAGCTGAGCACCACACGCAGTAGAGTCTTGCTTGGCAGGGAGGCTCAATTCCCGGTCTATCAGGTGAACGTCTGGAAGGATGGTGAGTGTTGTAATTCCCCCTTTTGCCAGATTCCCTGAGCCCCTCTATCAGATGCTATACAAGGATGGGGGATTCAGAGAAGCATTGGCCTGGGCTGCCCCCAGAGAACTCCTTAAAGTAAATGGAGGGATGTAATTTATGTGAAAGGCACCACTAGAGAGGCCAGCGTGCATGAGGCTCAGCGTGGGGACACTGAGTCAGGGAGGTCCGGAGGCTTCCTAGCACGGAGAAAACTCCAGAGGAAGGGCAGCATGTGCAAAGGCCCAGAGCTGCAGAACTGCAGGCCCCAGGAAGCTACAGGGCAGCTGGGGCAGTGTTCGAGGAGGAAGTGGCACCTCTATGGCTGCAGAGCATGGCAGGGCAGGTTCCCAGACCGCCCAAGATGCCACACGGAGGAGGCCAGACTGTGTTCTAAGGACAACGAGCTGCCGAGGAGTTTCAGACAAGAGGTGACAAGGAGTTTCAGACAAGGTCAGATGTGTGCATCTGTTGGATCCCTTGGCCGCAGTAAAGAAGGGGTGAGGTGAGGTCAAAGGTCAGAAGGCAGGGCACCAGTGAGAGGCTGTCCTGACAGTTCATGTGAGACCTGGTGTGGGGAGATGGGTGGGGGGGCAAGCGCCACTATCCAATGGCATCTAGTGCCTGCTGGGAGATATTCACCCAGCAGTGACAAGAAAGACCTCACACCCTTATTGCCACAGCCACGTTTGGTGGAGAGCCCCGCCTCATAGGCCCCTTTGCCCAGCCTCAGTGCCATATCTGAAGTCTCACCCTCCTCTGGTCTCCATAGCTCCTTGTTATGCATCTGTTTGCCTTGAATTATGGTCCCAGAACATCATCTCGCACTCCTGTCTGGGAACGGGGAAGGGAAGAGCTGGCATTCCCATGTCTCAGTGTCTGACACGTGACTGATGCCCCAACCATGTGCACGCATACAACCATACGCAGACCATATTCAAGCGCACATTTGTTTTCGTTTTTGTTCTGCTAGAGAGCACACGTGCCCACCAGAGAGAGAGAAAAGTGAGAACGCCCCTCCCATCCCACGTGGGATAGTCTCACTGCCATCCCGTCTCCATTTCTCTTCTCAGGATTTCTGCACACACACACGTGGCCGCCATGTTTTTCAAGCCTATGGGTATAGGACTTGAACCTGGATGGGATCGAGCTGACTTAACCACCACACTGTGGGCTGGCCCCTACATATGCTGTTTAACTGGATGAAAACAGAGGTGCACAGACTGCCCAAAGCCGCCCTTCATCTGGCTGCAAAGGCTCACAGTGAACTGGTTACACATCTGTGGTGTGGGAGCCACAGCAGGATTCCGGAACTGGTGGTGTCCATGACACAGCCGGGGTCAGCAGGGTCTCAGCTGGGAGCTGTGGGGAGAACCGAGCCCCTGCAGCTGTCAGCACGACAGCCCGGTGGTCACTGCACAGCAAGCACTTGCCAAGGTGTGCAAGGGCGCCGGTGGCACCTGTCAATCACGGGACAGGAAATGAGGCAGCGCCCAGAGGACAGGGTACATTGTTTCTGATTGTGTGACTTGTTTTCACGATAAGGAAAAGGTTTTTCAAATGAAGCTAATAGAATCAAGGCCACCATCAAACCGGAAATGAAAAAGGCATTGAGCTGGGGCGCAAGTGTATCAACCCGGTGTGCTGGTAGAAATGGGGCGTCCTCCGCCTGGCTTCAGAGGAGCCTGGGACAGACTGTGGTCTAGAAAAGCTGGCCTTGGGGCCAAGGGGGCATGGTGGTTAAGGTGTTGAATCCTACATGGCCAACTCCATGGTTCAAATCCCAGACCTGGCAGCTTGAAAATCACGCTGGGTACATGTGTGCCCAAAATCCCGAGGGGAGACTGGAAGAGAAGGTATGGCCATCCCCCCAGGGGGTGTTTCTCACTTTCCCTCTTACTGTCTTTCTGTCTCTGTCCAGCAAACACACATGCCCCATGGCAAAAATCTAAAACAGCTGGTAAGGACAGTACCATCTCACTCCTACGGAGACAGTCCCAGGAGGGGAGGGAAAAGGCCAGCGGAAGGACCCATGTCCCTTCAGGGAGCAGAGAGCAGTGAGACTCTCTAAAGGAGGCACAGGCCTGGCCTTGGGCTCCTGTCATGCTCATATTCGTGGTCACATTACCATGAACATGGAGGGCAGGGTTATCCCGATTCCCAGACATAGTCAAGGAGGGTAAATTAGAGTTCAATTCTGGGACCTCCCCTGACCAGCTGTGTGATCTCAGGCAAGTTAATTCCTTTCTCCAAGCCTGCTTTTCTAAGGATATAACATTGGAGCACACAGGGAAAGGAAATACTAATAGAAACAAATCTCACAATACAAAATCACGGTCTCAAAGAGGTCTTCCTAGAAACCCTAACCCTAATTACTTTCTCCATCTTTCGCCATTACACCCTGTTTCATTCACTGTCATCTGAACTGATGTCGACTTACTGGATTCTTTCCTTCCTACCGCCTGCCCCTGTGCCTCCCCATTAGGCTGAAGGCCCTATGAGGGCAGGGTTCACACCCTCCTTGTCTATCATTATGTCCCCAAAGCCAGGAACAGCATCCGCACCCTTTGCATGCCTTGGGGAATGACTCAACGGGGAACACAATGGTTGGCACGCCGCAGATGCTCCAGCAATGGCGGTCGGCATGACCCCAAGAGCTAGAAGGGACCAGAGGCGTCAACACCGGGCCCAGCTCTGCCTGATCACGTGCTGTGTGGCCCTGGGTGGGTCTCTGTCTGGTGAGGGGATGGTCTAATGCCCATTCCTGAGGCCTTCTCCAGCATGCTCTGGCTCTGGCTGTGATTCTCCGCGTGGACTCTGAACTGAACAGGGCCACAGGGAAGCCCAGCCTCTCGCTGGCACTGATGCATGTCACTTTCAGCTCCATGACTGCCTACACACCAACCTGAGTAGCCTGGGTGCAGGCCCTGGGAAGAGGGGGATGTTGGAAATAGCTTGCGGGCACCCCTTGCCCCACTCCCCTATGCCTTTGTCCTCTCTTGGACTTGCCAAGACTCATGTGTTAACCTCAGACCCATTTGGAAATGTAGGGAGGGACGGAGGGAGGGAGGAGGGAAACAGGTGGGCATCAGCATGCACCAGGCCCCACGCCAGGCTCTCTGACATGACCAGAGCCTGGGCAAGATCATTCCTCACGGATGAGGAGAGAGTGCATTTGTCACACCCAGAAAAGTAGCAAGTGACAAAGCAGGAAATGAAGCCAAGCCTTCTGACCCAAAGTTTCCTACACTGAAAATTTAGGTGAAGTTTAGACTTTAGGCCTTGAATGTCCTCCCCCAAATTCATGTGTTAAAATTTGGTTGTGGGCCAGCCTCATGGTACAGAAATTAAGCCCTGGGCATAGGAAGCTGGATGCCACGTGACCAACCATGGTTTGAATCCTGGCCCCAGCAACTTGGAAAAACATGCTGGGCATGTGTGCATGTGTCCCCAAAATCCTGACAGGATGGAGAAATGGAGGAAAAAGGATTGTAACATGACCACGCTTCCCTTGGGATACTTTCTCTGTCTCTGTCTCTCTCCAGTGAGCGCACATGCATTCTGGCCATTTTTTTAGAAAAGGGATTGGTTGTGACATGATTAAGAAGGTGAACCTTAGAATACTATGACAATGGCGTTGAAAGGGGGCCTCTGGAGATTAGGATTAAGGGCATTAGAGGGGGCTCATGATGGGCTCCTGGTGCATTTATAGGGAGAGGGAAGGCAATCAGAAGACAGACACGTGGACACCCATGCACGCACACATGCTCTCCTCAGGCTGCAGCCAGGAAACCCTCACCAGATGTGGCTCCTGGGCCTTGGTCCTCCCACCCTGAGATGAATAAACTTCTGTTCTTATAAATCACTCAGTTTCAGGTATTTTCTTTTCTTTGCAGCAGAACGGACTAGACCAGGCTGTGAATTCAGGCTGCACTCTAATTTATGGCAAGGATACACTAATTCGGAGCAGCCTCTACAGGAAGCATCGTTTAAACCAGTATAGTAATGACGACAATGACAGAGCTGACATCCACAGAGTATTCCCTAAAGGCGAGGTTGGCCACAGTGCCAAGTGCCCCAATTTTATCCTCACGATCCTCAGTGAGTTCACACAGAACTATACTCACTTTTCACATAAGGAACTCAAGGCCGAGAGCAACCGAGATCACACAGTAGGGAGTAGAGGAGCCGAAACCCAAGTCCTGGTCTAATAGCAGGCCTTCTGTCCTATCACCTTGCCATTCGGTGGGCAGACTGGTGAGACGACGCGGATGAATTAACATGTAATTACACAACACCAATTGTACTGGCGTATGTTCATGTAAGATACATACTGCTTAGGGCCAGCAGGTAACATGGTGGTGAAGGGTGCTGGACTCCCACATGGCTGACCACAGTTCGAGTCCCTGACCTGGCGGCTTGCTTTCTCACTTTTCTTCACTCTTTCTCTCTCTCTCTCTCACTCTGTCCCTCTCTGGTCAAATTAAAAGAAAGAAAGAAATAAGGTTACATAAAATAATTCTTAAAAAAAAAAAAAAGGTCCATATTACTACACAAACTACATACAATGAGGCATACTGATATAATACTCATCACGTGGTCAAAATAAGGTGGGCTCCAATCTCAGCCAGCACTGGTCAAGGGCTCAAGGTAGCTGTCTCTCATTGCACGAATGCACAGTGATGCCGGGTGTCCAGTGATCTGGGCTGGATGCTTCTGGAGACTTTCTCCGGGAACCATCAAAGAGGGTAGGCAGAGACTGCGAGGAACGTGGGCTGGTTGACCTGCGTTTGAAACCCGAGGACACTCCGTGCCCATAAAGTGAAGTGAGCAGGAGTGCATCCCCCCGCCGAGGGTCATGTGGGAATTTAGCCAGAAATGCCCTAAAGAGTGGCAGGAGAAAGAGCTGAGGGCGAAGAGGAGCCTCCATGGCCTCCTCCTGAGTATGCACGTGCCCTGGGGCGGGACTGGTGCTCAGCGACCTGGCCATGGCCCTGAGCTATGTGGGCAGCAGACCTGCAACAGCCTCGGCTGTAAGTGGAGGCCTTGTGTCAGTCCCCTCCTGTGCGGGAAGGAGTGACACACATGCAGGAGATGGCTCGGAAGAACTGCAGCATCCTGGACGAATGTAAGGGACCTGGATTCACGACGTTGTCATTGTCATTGTGCTATCTGGGATCACTAGGTCGCTTGTTCTTACAGAATGGGGCATTTAAGCATCTCATTCTGAAACAAAAGGGAACCTTGTCCCCCTTCTCCAACCCCTGCCTCCCTACTCCATCCCACAACAGATCACAGCCACTGCCTAGAATCCTGAGGACCCACCTGCCCTGCAGGAGGAGCTGTCAGTTCCTCTCCATCCGTCCATTCAATCACAGCTGGGTATTTACTGGCTCCCACAGCCGGGCCTCTGTGCTGATGTTAGAATGCCGTGGTGGCTACCCTGGCCTTACTCTGTCCTTGCAGAGGACCCGGGTGAGGAAGCAGGCTTGGGTGAGTGCTCGGGGCCAGTGTTTGTTAAGGGATTCCAGGACAGGGATCCAGACCAGGCCTTGTTATAACCTGGCCAGGACGTAGACACGTGGGGAAGATAGACATAGCCCCACCTGAGCAGACCAACACCGGTACCTCCTTCCTGGCACCAGTTAGCATGCCGGCCAACCTGAGAGGGGTCTTCCCGAGGCCCAGTGAGCTGGAATTCCTTCCCTAGACTCCAGGGTTCGCCAGGAGAGGCCCATTGGGAGGAAACAGATAAGACATAATACATTGGGACCAGCAGTTAGCATAATGGCTATGTCGCTGGACTCCCATGTAGCCAACCGTGGTTCCAGTAGCAGACCCAATGGCTTAAACTCATGCTGGGCGCGTGTGCGTGCGTGCCCAAGATCCCGAGAGGAGAATGGAGGAGAAGGGATTGCAGCGTGGTCATCCCCCTGGGGGGGGGGGGGTGATTTCTCACTTTCTCTCTTTCTGGCTAGTGCACGCGCCTTAGAGCAAAAAACGCTATAAAAAAAAAAAGACATGATACATCGAGTTGTCTTGGGCTTAAGCTGACCAGTAGACTCCAGCCTTATTATTTTTTTTTTCTTTTTGGAATGGGGGAGGTCAGGAGAGAAAGAGAGAGAGAGAGAGGGAAGACCCTTGCCCCACACTAGGGAGGCCCTTCCATCTTACACGGGAAGTCTTGCTTCTTTTTTCACTGTCCCTGACTAAAGAGAACCATTGATCCTGGCAAAACGGGAGAAAGCCCTTTACATGCTGAAATGAAGTGTCAGCATGCAATGACAGCTAAGGTCCCAAGATACCCCCACAGTCACTTTTTATTCTTTTCTATCCACAATCATTAGGGGAAAATCTCTCTGCAGCTTCTATAAAATCCATTCACTAGAGGGAAATAGATCAATGAGCGAGCCACAGCCCAGAGAGCCAGTGCAGAAGGCTCTGAAGCGAGCACATTCATTCTCCGCCCAGAGCCCACGCCGAAAGGACAAAGGATGCTCGCTCCCACCCCGTGAAAGAAGACTAGCCCAAAAAGTTCTTTAACTAGATATCTTTTTCTTATCTTTTATACAGCAAGAACAAAATCTCTTTCCCAGAGTGACATATCTTACACTTCAAACAAGTGCAACTTTTGCCACTTATTTTTAAGTGCACTTGCTTGCTAAAGTGATAGCAAAAAATCCAGGGGGAGGAAAAGAGAAGATGGTGGAGGCACAGCTGTTCCCATAGCTGGCATCTCTAGCCAACAGCTGCAGGACCTGGAAGAGGTTCCTGAGAAGAGCTGGGAGAGGACGTGCAACCCAAGTGTGAAAAACGCGACCTCCTGTGCTGTTTGCCTACATCAGATCCTGGGCGCTCCACGATCGGTCCTGGTAGCCTGGTGGGTGGGGCGGACACAAGGTACCAGCAGAGGAGCTGGACAAATCCACAAGAGCAGAGGCCTGAGAACCCAGCTCAGTTTGTCACCGAGTCTTGGTTGGACAAGTATTAGTACTGTCTGCACTCTGGGCGCCAGCAGTAGGGATACGATGATCCAATAGCAACCAAAATTAGAGCGGCCGCCATATTGAATTTATACCTGTACCAGTGCTTTCTGTGCGTTAGTTCATTCAACAGGCACCGCAACCCCTCAAGGAAGGGACTCTGTTTTACAGATTAGGAAACAAAGGCAGAGAGTCTTAAGCAACTAGCCCAAGGTAATATGGCCAGTAAAAGGCAGAGCTGAGATGTGTACCCAAATCCATTTGACTCTCAGCTAGAGCCAGACAAACCATCAACATGTATAAGGAAACTTTCATGAATACAGTGGAATTAAAGTGCAAATCTATCTTGGTGCAAACAAATTTTGAAATTCATGTAACTTCTTCCTAATACACATTTTCCATGAGCTTTTTGAAGACTCCCACTTTCGGAGCTTGTCAGTCAGGAAACGGGCCTGAGTTCAGCCACTCCTGTATGGAGAAGCACAAGCCACTGCCCTGCTGTCCAAGAGCTCCCTCTTGAGCTAGGAAGGAGGAAAGCTTGGGTGAATGTAGGGAGGGGGGACAGGTAAGTTCTGTCCCATGCCGAGAGGCCGCGGGACAGCTGGACAGGCGCAGAGCCCAGGAAGCACGGAGCCCAGTCATGCTGGGAGGCCTTGAAGTCCAAGCTCAGGGCTTTGGCTCTATCTAGAAGTCACCAAGGGGTAAGAGTGGGCACGTACAGGATGACCTACTCGAAGTTGTTTGAGGAAGATGAACAGATGCAGATGAATATAGATAGCTCAAGAATATGAGGCAAAACATGGTATTTGGGATATTACAGGGGAGAAAAATAGGATCCGTTCATCGAGCCCTCCAGCCAGGGCGAGGTATCAGACTCAACAGCACGAAGCCTGGCTCTCTCTGTGCGGCCCCACCTGCTACCAGGCATACATGGGGCGTCATGGGCGGTAGGACTGTGCCGCCCAGAACTCCGCCCGGGATTTTGGCTCTTGGGCTGAGGCTTCCTCCCTAATCTTACTCTCCAGCGGTGAGAGCCTTTTCACTTCGTTCTTCTGACCAGGCAGAAGGGAGAGGCCACTTGTGCTGCTGAGGCCCGCTGCGCGCTGTGTGCATGGTAATGACTCTGGCCCTCTCGGGCTCACCAACACTGGCCAAGTGCCTTTGGCTGGCATGGAGTATTTGCCATTGTGCTGCCTCTGCTCCAGCTACACGAACTGGCTTTGGTCACTGGCCAGGCCTTGAGAAGTGGTGCAGAAATCCCTTTGGGCCCCACCCCCAAGGAGCCCGAGTTCAATCTCTCTGTGCTGAATCCTAGAGACTCCAGCAGCCCAGGAACAAGAAGGGACATTTCTGGCCACCAGCAAGGCACACAGATGGCTCGGCAGGGCATTTGAGCACACCTCAGGCTACTGCAAACATTTTGTCTCAGTCAAGTCAAAGTCACAGTTGAAAAAAATGCGGCAGCAACAAGCAAGCTGCTCTACAGAGGGGGGTCTTGATGACATTTCTGGCAGAAAAGCCCCAGCAGTGAGGCGCCGGAGGAGCACGAGGTCAGGATTGACACCTGTCATTTTCGTAATGATCTGGTGTCATTATCTGCTCACAGTACACCTTTTATACACAAACATGCTCTCCACGTCTGCCTGCCTTGAGACAGTTTCTTCAAAACAAGAAAACCTGTCGTGTACACACCCTGCCCTCCTCCCCAGGCAGACATGAGATTTTGTCCTCCGAGCACCATGTTTTTCAGCGAGAAACGAAGGAGTGTTGAGCCCTGTTTTTAAGTTTGCTCAACCAAGCGGGATGGGAACTATGCCAGGGCATAAGGCGGCCCTGGGGCGGGCACAGCTGTTCCCACAGCTGGCAGAAGTGCCCGCAGCTGCTGTGGTGTCGGCCAACACCGAGCGAGCTGGTGATGGGGGAGATGTGCGATGGGGCTGTTGCTATTTGGCAGGAGGGGACAGCAAGAACATTTTGCACGGGGGGGATGAGCTCTCTCTAAAGAGCCTCGCACTCCAAGGACTCGCCCCCTACTTTCCCATGAACCCCAAGGAGAAGTTCACAGCATGAACGTTCCCATCTGGAAACATACCATCCCTCCCTTTGTGGGTTTTTCAGTCCCCCTCACTCTGCAAATCCATACTGCCCTCTTATGTTCCCTTTCATTTATTTGTTTGTTCATTTATTTATTTCTTTTTAAATTCTTGCTAGAGGGTGTGTACACTCACCAGAGAGAGACAGAGTCAGAGGGAGAGAGAGGGAAAGTGAGAAATCACCACCACCATCCCCCGGGAGGGATGGTCATACCACAATCCTTCTCCATTCTCCTCTCAGGATTTTGGGCATACAGGCACACATTTGGCATGATTTTCAAGCCTCCAGGTCCAGGACCCAAACTGTGTAGTTAGCCCGGTGGGCTCCAGCCCCCTTCACCACCACGCCACCTGCTGGCCCTTTTGTTCCCCTTTTAAAGAAAATTTGTTTTTTTCATGAGTCGTGGGGGAGGCGTCCCTAACACAGTCCCTGTGCGGTAACCCACCCCCAGCCTCAGCCAGATCACAGGCATTCAGTGAGGAGGTCTGTGTACACAGAGGCGGAGCCCTCCCCGTGGGTCAACCTGGTAGTTACTGCTGCAGCACAGTTAGGGCCCAGTCTGGGTTTGGAGTCGTCGTAGCCCCACCCCCTCATTTGAGTGACACAGCTCCCTCATTACCCTCTAAAGCTGGACCACAGCTGCCTGCTGGGATGTCCTGAGGGTGGGCCTACAAGGTTAAGCAGACAGACTGTTTCCTTCCAGAACACCCACCACCACCAGGAGCATTTGCAGCAAGAACTGGGTTGCCTCCCAACCTTTCAGATCCGTGAATTCATCAGCAAAGGACTCACCCAGCTGGAGAAGGGGGCTTTCTGGGGTGTTACAGCCACACCTTTGGAAGTGCACATGGCAGGGAGAAAACCCACTAGGATTTTATCAGGGCTGACCGCCTTCACATCCACGGTCCCATGTCTCCCCATCGTGGCGTTCTGACCTTTGTTACCCCACAGCGACGGTCCACTCCTGACCCTGGGCTGTGAGCAGCTGCCCACCCGTGTGACTCCTTTCCCTTCTCCTCCACAGCCCCATGCCCTCTCGGCACCGGGAGCTGGTCCAGGGCAGGGAATGCATCTCAGTCTTTCCTGTCCTGGCACTGAGCTGGCTGAAATGAATTGGATCCCACAGGGTTAGGATGAGATAGTGGTAATAGCGTGGGAGTAGGAGCAGTAACGCCAGCAAATGTGTACACGGCCCCCCGCCTGGTGCACACATAAAGCCATCAATTCCCACACCAGCCCTGGCTAGGTGCTAGTCTCTCCCTATTTTACAGATGAGGAAACTGAGGCAGAGAAGTGAAATAACTTGCCCCCAAGCTCAGTGAGGAACTGGCAAGGCTGGGATTGGAACCCAGGCAGTCTAGTTCCAGCATCTGATTCCTAATCATCACACAAATTGCCTTGCAAATTGGACCGATGTGAATTCCCTAAGATATAGCTCATTTTATATATATACTTACATACTTTGTGTGTCTGTGTGTGTGTGTGTGTGTGTGTATTTAAATTTGCCAGAGTGCATGTGTGCTCACTGGAGAGAGACAGAGAGAAGGGGAGAGAGAGGGGGAAAGTGAGAAAGCACTCCCCAGGGGGAATGGCCATGCCACAATCCCTTCTCCTCCATTCTTCTCTTGGGATCTGAGGCACAGACGTGCATGTACCCAGCGTGTTTCTCAAGCTGAAGAGTGTGGGACTCGAACCTCGGAGTCAGCCAGCACCTTAACTGCCAGGCCACCAGCTGGCCCAGCTCATATTTTCTGGGAACCCCTTTGTAGAAATACAGCCTGTGCAAAGAGGAAATTGATAAAATTCAATTCTGCAGCCAGCCACGCAAGAGGGACATGAGAGACCCTGGAGGATAACACACACATTCCCAAGTGGGAGGGTTCTCTGCATGCATCTGATGCCGCTCGGCAGGCAGCCAAGGTGCGAATCAGGGAGCGAGTGGAAAACCAGAAGACGTGGCCATTCAGGGAAAGGACCAGGAGCAAAGCCCCTGGTGCAGGGGTGTGTTCTGGGCACGGTGGAGTGAGACTGGGGACTTGTGGAGGTGGCGGACACGGCCTGGGCCCCGGATTAGTTCAGAGCAATGATGCTCACACTTCGATGCACTTCAGAATCATCCGGGGAGCTCAGGAAACTCCCTGTGCTCAATGTCTCCCCAAAGCAATTAAATCAGGATCGCGGGAGGGGGAACTCAGGCACTCGTTTCACATCTCCCCGGATGATTCCTACGTACAGCCACATTTGAGAGCCACTGGTTCAGAATCTACACGGCATGATTCACCAGCGAGGTCTCCATGGATTAAGATGATGAGTGGGGATTCAAACTGGGGGGGGTGGTGCTTTGGATCTCTCCTTCCTTCACCATGGTCAGCTTTGGGGGCATTTCATGGAAGTGTGTTTTCTCTGGTTTTCTAAGGGGTCGTTCGGGTGCTGGAAGATGTTAGATGGTGCAGCCCCAGTTCAAATTCCAGCCTTGCCACTTACCAGTGGCAAGACTTGGGCATGTTACTGAATAACCAAGCCGTTTGCTCATCTGTAAGGAGGAGAGCCAGAAAAGTGGCCCATCAAAATGTTCACATCCTGGTCCCCAGAACTTGTAAATAATATGTGACATAGCTAAGGGGAATTAAGGATGAAGATGGAATTTAGGTCGCTAATCAGCTGACTTTTAAAATAGGGAGATTATCTTGGATTACCTGTGTGGACACAATGCACTCAAAGGGGTCCCAAAGTGGGAGCAGGAAGGGCCAGCAAGTAGCATAGAGGTTACGGCACTTGGATCTCACATGACTGACTAGGTGGTTCAAGGCCCAGACCCAGTGTCTTAAAAACACAGCAGGCGGGAACCAGCAGTTAGCGTAATGGCTATGTCGCTGGACTCCCACGTAGTCGACCGCGGTTCGCGTCTCGGACCCGGTGGCTTACAACTCACGCCGGGCGCGTGTGCGTGCGTGCCCAGGATCCCGAGAGGAGAATGGAGGAGAAGGGATTGCGGCGTGACCATCCCCCCTGGGGGGTAATTTCTCGCTTTCTGTCTCTCTGTCTCTCTCTGTCTGTCTGGCGAGCGCACACGCCCTATAGCAAAAAAAAAACCTCTCCAAAAAAAAAAAAAAAAAAAACACAGCAGGCATGCCCAAAATTCCAAGAGGAGAATGAGGGAGAAGGGATTGTGGCATGGCCACTCCCTGGGGGCGGGGGGTGCTTTCTCACTTTCCCTCTCTCTGTATGTGTCCGTCTCTCTCCAGTGAGCACAAGCGACCTATGGCAAAAATTGTAAAGGGGGTGGGGGCGGCAGGGCAGGAGAGCCTGTGTCAGAGTGGTGTGATGAGAATGACAGGGCTAGCAGCTCTGGAAGCTGGAAAAGTCAAGGGCATGGATTCTCTTCTAGAGCTTCCAGGAACCAGCCCTGCCAACAATCCTAACTCACCAAGGCCCATTTTGGACATCTGACTCCCAGAACTACGTATGAGTTAACACCTCTGTGTTATGTTTGTGGTTGGTTGTTACAGCAGCAACAGGAAACTAATACAGCATGGTAGGAATCCACTGGGGCCAGTGAGAAAATTGAACAGGACAAATGTGGTGAAACACAGACCAACGTTCTTAGTGCTTCATAATCATTCGTTGCTATGATTGTCTCTTACTGTCGCCATCCTATTAGGGAGCTGACACCTCCAATGGTCTCTACAGCTCCTGTGGGGCAGCCAGCCTCTGTCCACCACCTCTAGACCCACTTCCAAGGAGTCTGAACAGCTCCATGTCCTGTGTGTCCACAATAAGCTTGGTTTCATGACCTGAGCTCTGGCTGGTGAGGACTGGTCAGTCTTTGCTGGACAGAATAAAGGGTGCCCTAGAGCCCCACGTGAGCCCCACGGTGCCCATGAACACTGCAGGATCTCACATGACTGACTAGGTCATGTGACTAGGTCATGACTTCCTGGCTCTGTTCATGAGAAACAACAGGAAGTTAGATGTGGGGTCTCAGGAGGGATGGCGAGGTGGGAAAGGAGGCCCGGGAAGTGTTCTTCCCCACCAGATAAGAAGGGACCGTGGGAATGGCCAGCTGTCCAAAGTGCCAAAGGCATGGAGTCCCTCAGTGGTGGCTGACAGCAGGCAGGAGCTAGACCACTGGCCAGAAGCCAAAGGCCTGGGCTCACATGGTGATCTCCCTGGCAAGGAGGATCCAAAGCCAGATACTCTCCAAAACGCCTCATCTGTGCCAGGCCCTGGTCAGCCATCTCAGCTCTCTATACCAGAGTGTGGCCAGTAGTCTCCTCTTAAACAGGGAAGGCCACAGACTCGGGGGAGCTCAGTGATTCACCCGAGGTCACTCATTAGACAGCAGCGGAGCTGAGATTTGAACTCTTGGTTCCAAACCTAGAACATTGCATGTCATCTTATGTTTCATTGGTTTTTTTGCGATTTTTTCCATAAAGGCCCAGTTCATGTTTCAGTCGTAACCGAGCTAATCCTGGGAGCGCGAGGACACAGCTGCTACGGACTATCAGTCTGCACGTCCTCCTTGAGATGTGCCAGGCATGGAAAGGAAGACGCTTCACAAAGCGCACAGCAGATGAGGGCCAGAGGGAATCTGGTGCCAGAGGAATAAATCTTGTGTCAGCTCAGGGCTGCCGTAATCACAGCTCTACATAATGTTCCCAAACCTTGGGTCTCCCGTGGACCCTGAAACCGACCAGGCAGGTGAGGGACGGTGCAGCCACTCCCCCCACCCCGTGGGGGCCCAAGGACTCCCGTCAAATTAGAAGGTTGCACCAGCACCGGGAACTAAATTTATCCTGAAAGGACACCCAGATCGGAATGTTCTCTGCTCCAAGAGAGCCTGTCCCTCATTGTCCTTCTCTTTCTTTTTCCAGAGCCAGGCAGCATTCGCTTTAAAATTCAGCCTTGTCAATTCAGCTTTAAGACCACACACGGCATCAGCCACAGCCACAGACACCACAGGCTTAGCTACAAAAGATGGGAAAGACCGAGCAAGGAAGGAGAGCGAAGGGGACACGGAGCTGGGGAGGGGGTGACGGGAGGGTTAGGTGAGACGGAGACTGATAAGAGGGTCAAAGGGAAACTGAGAAGAGGAAGAAACCTGATGGGGGGAGGGCAATACCAATCGCCAGCTCTGCAACCCCACAGCTGCTGAGCCAGTCGGCCCTGTGCTTGTCAGCTACCCCTTTCCAAGACACGCATCTCCAGCACCTTTAAGCCCACTCCACAGTGAGAAGCCCCCTGCCAGCTCTCGGTGACGTCGCTGCTGCAGGTGACAGCCAGGCCTTGACACTCTGGAAGGGTGGCAGTTTGGGCCACCCCATCAGACCTGCCAGGTGGAATCCTGCCGGCAAAGGAGAATGTAAACTCCCTGCCTTGGGGAGAAGCTAAGTCCCCAGGCTGCTGGGGAACGTGTATTTTTAGGTGTAGGCTTGGTTTGGGAACAATAAAAGGAGCAGAACTGTAAAATCCGAAGGTGCTTGAAGAGTCTGATCAGCGCAGCTCCTGCCGAACATCTGAAAGATCAGGCAGAGCACGGCAAACTCGGGCTCCCCACGAGGCCCGGCTCCGCCAGCGAGATCAGGAGCCTCGGGATTCTGGCCGGGAGGGTGCTTTTGCAATCCTCTGACTCATGAACAGGCATGTACCAGGTGGCTGTCATCTTTAATCCTAAAGGTCCCCCAAGGAGGGAGATTTTTTCAATTTTCCTTCTAGCCTAATCCTGGTTTTTAAAGTCAGAGTAGGTGCCAACGGCTGGGGGATCAGCCTCCACCATCGACATCTGTCTGCCCGGCCCACCCCACCTCGGCCTCGGTGGTGAACTGTGGACGTTCCCTCCATCTTACATAAAGGCTTCATCAGTGCAGATTGGAGACAAATGCCCTGGCTTCCCTACCTCCACTCCTCTCAGCAGATTGCCCACCTGAGTCCCTTCTCAGGTCTCCCTAAGGGACCGTCACTCCCCCTGGACCTGCGAGAACTCCGCCCGGCTGTCACAGCCCACCTCAGCTGCCCCACACGGCCCCATTCTCACTCCTGACGGGATGGACGTGCTTGCTGCGACCTTGTGCTCCGGTCCTGCAGCTCGGCGCTCGGAGCTTCAGCCCAGGCGTGCGAGTGTTTGCGTGCTTATCTCCCCATTAGATCACAAGCCCATTTAGGGCAGGGACCTTGCCGTGCCCACAGCGCCTGGCTCAGAACAAGCCTTCAATAGCTCTGTGTTGAATGAATTAATCACCTTTTGTCCAGTCCTCAGGGGAGGTGGAGAACAGTTGCTATTTCTAACAGCAGCAGGAAGACAAATACGGCCCTGCCCACTCGGCGGCAACTTCTCCCTGCTCTCAGATCAGTCAGGTTTCCAGTGCATTCTAGGCTGGAGGAAGGCCTACCCTGGTTGCAAAATGAGGGGGATGGTTCTCTTGGCAATAAGGCAGCCAGCAGGTGTCAGGGACATACCTGTCTCCCCGCCCACGTTCCTGCAGAGCTGCCACGTGGTACTGAGCTCAGTGGCGGCAGCTACCCTGCACCTGCCAGGTGGCTCCAGCACGGCCGGCAACTGATCTCTGGGTTGTGGCCGTCGCCAGTGAATCATGGGTCCACAGCCACGGCTCAACCCGGCAGCTGTGGCTGAGTAGTGTCTTTGGGAATGCAGGAGTCATGGTGGCGTGTGGCTGTGCACCCCCACTCCCCTGTGACACAGCAATCTCACCAGGCAGCCAAGCATGTCACTTTACAGGCCGTGAGTGACACAGAGACCGGGCCCAGCCCAAAGCTCCTGGCTCTCTCCCAGGCCTGAGCACCGCGCCACTCACCGAGCAGGTGTGGCGCTGGTGACCTGAGCGTGCAGCAGGACGACATGGGCCGGGGTGGGAAAGGACACGAGACCACACCCTGAGGGGAGGCCACGCGATCCTTAGAATGAAAAAGAATTGCAATTCCTTGACTCTTTTTCCTGTCCTCCATCCCTTCTGTCCAAAACAGCAAGTGTATGTCCCCAGTTGCCATGTCTGGCCTGACATTTGTATCAATGGCTTGGATGGAGCGATCACAGCCAGGCCTGTCCAGTGTGGGAGGACAGGTACCAGGGCCGCAGATGTGTCGTTGAGTGAGAGGCTACACCTGGGCAGATGAGTAGGAAGGCCCGGAATGTACGCGGAGACAGGGTCATAGGTGAGCGAAGGGTGTAGCTCTCGCCCCAAAAGTCAAATATGCAGCAAGAATGAGAGGAAGAGGGAGCAGGGGAGGGAGCCGATGGCGCGGTGCCTCGGTGGAGAAGACGGGTTTAGTAAACATCAGTCCAGCATGAACTAACAGGCTGCTGGGGAGGTCAGGAGGTGGGCGGGCCTCTGCACTGACCAGGCCACAGTGGTGTGTGGGGCTCCGTGGGCACCACACCCTGGACAGCGACAGAGGGGAGGCGGAGAGATGAGGCAGGCCCTGGCTCTGATGGCTGGACTGTCACCTTGAGATGGCGACTTTCTGTTCAGAGTGGCAGGATCAGGGTACAGACAGGACCACTAACAGTGCCAGGCAAGTGGGGGCATTTCATCTGCAGAAGAGAGGACCCTGGGGGTCCTGGGTCCAACTCAGAGGGCTGGGGTAGGAGCTTACTGCCCTTTACCATAGAACAGCCAGAAGGAGGGAGAAATACAGGTGGGGAAAGTGAGGAAGCTGCCCAGCCTGACCTGCCGGGCCCGGCCGTCTGAGGTATGGTGTCTGCAGGGAAGAGCAGACACAGCCAGGCAGTTGCTGGCTTAGGGACAGGGAGGGCCTGATGCTGGCCAGGGCCTGGAGGGGCCACTGTGGCTCCAGGCAAGCAGAAACTGGGCACGAGAAATAGGATCCAGCCCCTACAGGGCAAGGAGGCAAGAAAATCAGACCCAGCACAGAGCTCACCAGGCAGCCAGGCTTCAAGGAAGACACCAGCCTGGCAGGGATGGGGCAGTGGCAGGCGGGGCACCGAGGCAGGTCCTGGTTCTGATGGCTGGGACTGTCACGCTAACATGGCAGTTCTAATTCTCCGGGTCACGGGGCCTCAGCCCTGGGGCAAGCCTAGGACCCAAGAGGGGAGGACTACAGGGAAAGTAGGATGGGGCAGGGATTTCTAGCAGGCAGAGGAGCTGTCTGAGGGTGAGGCTGGGGTCCCTTCTGGGGGGTGGCTGGACGAGAGCCTCAGAAACTGCTGCAGGGTTGGGCCCACAGAGTCTGGGTTGCCTCAGCCCTGGGCTTCTCCACGTTTGCCCTCATTGCCCTGTTTTGGAAGGGAGTCCCAGAGATGCAGCCCACTTCTTCCAGTCCAGGCTTCTTGCAGGCCCTACAGGATCAGGGGGAGGAGAACTGGAGGACAGCACTCTCTCCCCAGAGAAGGGAAGCCCAGCGGGATCTGGCGTGGTCAGCCTGAGTCCCGCTCTGCCTCGCACCAGCCACATGAGTTTGAACACATCTCTTACCAGCTCTAAGCCTCAGTGGCCTTATCTATAAAATGGGATGATCGTCCCCCAGGCCTGCCATGAGGAATGGCTGAGGTAACAGGGTAAAGGCACGACCCCCAGCACTCGGAGATCAATGACTGGAGGTTGCCATTGTTACCAGTCGTGGGGTTACAGACCCCTTCCCAAGTCCAAACGTGGAACCAGAACCCCACCTGCGTATTAGGGTACAGGGGCAGAGCAAAGGGAAGTCCAGGGCTGACAGTCTGGAGGAAGTTCATGGAGGTGAGTGTACTAAGGAGGCCCTCCAAAGGCCTCGGTTACACAGGAAACAACAAAGTTGGAGAGGAGCTGATGAAGGGATGCCATTGCTGGGGAAACGCTGCAGTAAGATGCACGCATCACGTCGCCACCGTGGCTCTCGGGCCTACCACCTCCAGAAGCTGACCTGTGGCCAATGTGGCTGCCCTGCCAAGTGCCGGAGAAAGTGTGACCGGAATGCCACGGCTGAAAATACACCACCACCAGGACAGACTGAAGGAGGCGCCGACACATTGTATAAAAGAGGACAGCTGTTGTAGCGTCCAGTTCACCCAGAGAATTTCAATGGGCTGGCCCCGAGGCCTAGTGACTAAGGGAGCTAGTCCCACGTGGATGACCAAGGTTTGAATCCTGGCTGCAGTGGCTTGGAAAACATGCTGGGTGCACGTGTACACGTGTCCAAAATCCTGGCAGGAGGGAAAAATGGAGGACAGGGGACAGGAGACAGGGGACTGCAGCATGACAGTGCCCCTTTGGGGGATCTTCTCTCTCTCTCTCTCTCTCTCTCTCTCTTTCTCCAGTAAGTATGTGCACCCCCTGGCAACCAAAAATAAAAAAAGAATTTCAATAATTTGTCATGCAAAAAACGTTCTCATCTTCAAAAAATATTTTTTAAAAAGGAAAGAAAACGACAGAATTAAGGGCCAGGTGGTAACAGAGGGGTGACACCACTGAACCCATATGGGAGGCCCGGGGTTCACGTCCTGGGACCTCCCTATGCATGGTATGCCATGTCCTGTGAACGAGGCTGGCAAAAACTGGGGGTGCACCACGGCGTGAGGACCTTGTTGGGGGTGCCTCTCTCTTTCTCTCTCTCTCTCTCCTTCTTTCGTGGAAGAAATAAATAAATAAACTTAAAAAAAAAAAAAGCAAATGACAAAGTCAGCTCTGGAGAGAGCCGATGGGGACAGTTACACGATCATGTGGATTGCACACTAAACTGTGCACTTGAAAGAGTTAAAACGGTACATTTGATATTCTGTATTTTATCCCAATTTTTAAAAAAAAAATTTAAGTGACAAAATCACAGCCTGCAGCCAGGCCCCTAATCATAAACCCAGTGTCCTCCTGGACGTCCCGGGATTGAGTGGGAGGCTGTGTTCAGAGACAACAGAGTCCTGCTCGATCGAATGGCATTGAATTCTTTAACGCAAAGATAAACTGCGGATCGTCCATGTTTTTTCTTACCCAATTACTGAGTTTTGGAGAATTTGAGCAGTTGTGATTTTGTCATCTTTTCTCTTCAAAACAGGAAAATGTCATTTTACTAGATTCCTGCTCAACAGGAAACTAGAACTACCAGAATTTTCTTGGTAAGGACAATGCGATGAAAAGTATGCAGAAGTCCCCAAACACTCAAAATTCCACAGTGACTTCAGATTTCCCAAATCCTCAGAGAGTCAATTATCTTTAGCCCAGGCCTCGCCGGCTCCTGCAACCTGCCCGCCTTTCATTAGGCACAGGAGGGGCAGCCGTGAGACCACGAAGAGGTGGCCCCGCTGGGCACGTCACTGGGAGCGAGGCACCTGACTCCAGGTGCACGCTGGAACCCCCGTGGTGCTGTCAACACGCATGTCCCCAGGCAGTGGGGTTCACTAGCCCGTGGGGGGCCCAGGCAAAGCACAGGGGAGCCAAGCACATCCCTGCTTGAGAACTGCTGCCAGGAGGAAAAGATCGTCATTAAAAACCAGTAACAACAACAAGACCAAAAAGAATGAATCGACTCTAAAACAGCCACAGCAGGCACATGTTGGCTTGCGGGGAGGAGAATCTTCTATGAAGTCCAACACTCGTTCCCTGGTGACTTTGGAGAAGTGGGAGTTTGCATTCAAGGAAGCACTGAGCAAGGCAGCTCAGTCCCGTATTTAATCATCCTAAAAGCTTTAAAGTGTCTGACCAGTTTCTATTTGTAAGAGGCTCGAGAGAAGTCACCTTTAAACTGTGAGAAGCTGGAGCCAAAGGGCTGTGTTTTTGATTGTCGCCTATTTCACGTTTGAGGCTACGTGAGCAGAACGGCCAGCTCTGGTTCTGGGCAGAGAGGCAGGGCTTCAGAGAAAGGACAAAGCTGCCTGGACAGTCCCCCGCAAGGGCCTTCTGAATGCAAAAGTCAGTCCTTGCTCCCAAAGCCCGTGCACAGCACCCTCCCTGCGTTTCTCTCTCCTTGTGGCTGAGCGCCCTCGGGTATGGCGTCCTGGGTACCGTCAGAGGCCCCAGAGGTCATCCGGTCCAACCTGCCCACCTCACAGACAGCAAAACCGAGGCCGTGCTGGAACAAGCTCACCCATCGACCGGTGTCCCAGGCCAACCCAGGGCCCAGGCTCGTCCTCACGTGTACGGCGGCAGAGGCTAGCTGGGGTGCAGTCCCCCGCGGGGCAGGCCCTTGGCCGTTGCTTCTCAGGATCTTTTCATTCACGTAGCCGGCCGTGTTGGGACTGCGATTTCTTGTATCCTGAATTACACTGGAAGCTTCTTGAGAAGCGTGCCCACAGCCCCCTCACTTCACGCAGCCCAGGGTGAGGACAAGTGTGTGGTTTCCAAGGTAACGCAGAGCTGGGTGGATTCAGCCTCCTTTCCTCGAGGGGCCTTGTCTTGAGCCAGCAGAAGGAGGCCACTCCTTCCATTCACTAACACTCACTCCTCCCCAAACCTGTTTCCCCTCTGTCCCCCTGCCAGGGTTCAAGGGCAGAGGATACTCCCAACATCCTGGACCCCCAGAGTTGAGGAAGCTTCTGGAAGACTTGGCAGGAGCCCTGACAACTTGACTCTGAGGTCCGGGGCCATCCCTGCTGGTGGGTCAAGTCTCAACGTGCCTGGGGCAGGGTTTCACACCTGTTAGTGACACGGCACAAGCCCTGTCCAGAAGCATGACACAGGCTGGCATTTCCAAGGGACACCACAGATGGGAAATACAGGCAGGTGAGAAACCAGCCCCACTGTCACCCAGGGCCGGCCAGCCCATCGCCAGCCAGGGCCCAGGCAGAGTAGTGGCCACCACACCTGAGGAGAGGGCGGCAAGGCAGGAGAGGCCTCTTTGAGGCAGAGAGGGTTAACGCAAGTGTTTAAACATTTAGCAAATGAAGCCAAAATGTCACACCGAGACTGCCGGCTGGCGTGGTAACCATGGCAATCCGTGGCCAGCTGCAGAGCTGAGTGGAAAGGTGCTGGGACCGAGGGGAGCCCACCAAGGTGGCAGGGAGGCCACGGGGGCAGAGCTGGCTCACAGGGCCACCTGCAGAGACCCTCGGGCCCTGAGGATGGAAAAGACTTAGATCAGAAACCAGGGCTGTGGGCCTCAGCTCAGCCTCTCGGCCTCTACGGGCCCAGCTTTGTGCGTTTATTCATCCGGTCAGCTGCCCTCACTGACGACCCCGCTGTGCCAGGTGCCCTCTTGGCGGTGGGGTTACAGCGCCAAGTCCAATACAGCCCTTCCCTGCCCTCCACCACAGAGTCTCCGATGGAGAAGAGGGTATTGGCAAGAAATAGAACAAGGGGTACTTCAAAAAGTTCATGGAAAATGGAATTAAGGTACAAGTTTATTGGGTACAAAAACTCCAAATTCCAGAACCAGCTGGTGGCATGGAAGTTCAGGCAGCTGGAGCCCACATGGCCAGACCTGGCAGCTTGAAAAGCACACTGGGTGTGTGCGTGCACGTCTGTGTGCATGTGTGTGTGTGTGTGTGTGTGTGTGCCTAAAATCTTGATAGAATGGAGGAAAAGGGATTGTGGTGTGGCCATCCCTCCTGGGGATTGCCTTCTCACTCTCTCTCTCTCTCTCTCTCTCTCTCTCTCTCTCTCTCTCTGGTGAGTGCACATGCCCTGTAGCAAACATTTAAAAATTTTTGAAATCCATGCATAGCTTTTTTCATAACAGGCATTTCATGTGAACATTCTGAAGATGCCTGGCATTTACAGGGGCTGTAGCAATAGTGCAAATGGGCCCACATAGAAGGGGCCCGGTTTGCATCTCCGGCCTCCTATAATACAGCAGGAGTGCACCTGTGCCCATGGTCTGGGCTGGCCGAGGCTGGGTGAGGACCCTGCTAGGGATCCCTGTCTCCCTCTTGGAGAAAATAGATGAATAAACTCTTTTTAAAAATACTATTTGCAATCCAATGTGAGACATGCAATGACAGAGTAAGAGCCAATGCTAGGCCAGCTTCTAGAAGGGACCCAGCCCGGGGACAGGGGGCGGGGAGGCAGAAAGAGTTCCTGGAGGAGGAAATATCTATGCCAAAACCTACAAGGCAAGGAGGTGACGTCAGCCAGCCCAGCAAAGGGTCTGATAATCTATGTGAAAACACTCCAAAACACAAAGCAGTCGACGAGAGGCGGGGATACCATCATGCCTGAGGAGGCTGCTCGTGAATTTTCTGTCTTCAAAGAGCAGCCTGACCAGGACTTCATGGGTTCCTCCTGCTCGGGCCAAGTCGGTGGTGTAGTTCCCACTGGCCTCCTCTCGCTCTTCCTTTTCTGCAGCGCTCTGGCACAGGTAGGCCAGGTAGGGAGGCCAAGGCCCAGAGAAAAGCAAAATGGCAGTGAATCACCATAGAGCTGGGTCCCAGGCACAGTGACTGTCCCCTGGAACACACTCCCCTTTTCAACTTCCCGTACGTACTGTGACGATGAAGGGAGCGTTGATGAAAGTGGAGCAGGAAATAGAAACAACGTTGGAGAGAAGGCCGCCATCTTGTCAAGTGTTCCACTCCTCTAAACTATCTGAGCTCCCTCCTGCTCACCACAGCTGAGTTAAGAAAGTGATGTCCTAGACTAAGCCAGGCTGAGAGGTCTGCCTGGCAGCCTCGGGATCTCATTTCAATGAAGGCAGTTCAAACCCTTCAACCACCCAGCCCAAGACATCCATAGGAAATGTCTACCAGATGTCTGCAGAAGGACAGAGACCCCCAACACCAGGGGGGCAGGCAGCCTCCACCCCCCGTGGAGGACAGACATACGTTTCTCTTCTCTCCCACTCTCCTGAAATGCTCCAGGCCAGCTCTGTCCCCACCTACAGGGTCTCCACTCCTGGTGGCTACGAGGTTCCGTATCACTCCCCGTGAAACGTGCCCCAGCCCTCCTGGGAGAAATTCACTGCTCTCTCCTCTGCAGTCACTTGGTATTTCTCACACACACACACACACACACACACACACACCCTCATGTTATGGTGATTATGACCCCAGGTCACAGTGGATCAAGGTCTAGGGCAAGCATGTTCCAAAGGCAGGAATTGGGCCTAAATAATGTCTGGATTATCAGTTCCAGGCATAAAGTAGTCCTGTAGTGTTTATTGAATGAATGAATGAATTCAGAGAGGCCAGCACCTAGCTTGGCCATTACACCCCTCTGCCAGGTCACCTCATGGGTAAGTTCAGGATGCCACTTGAGCCCACCTTCTTGTACAGGAAGAGGAGAGGGCGAAGGCACCGAGAGAGACTCAGCCCAGCCATCGCGCCTGGTCCCTGATGGGAAGACGCCATGAACTCCTTTGGCAGTGGGACCTGAAACACCTGGATCAATGACACCTCCTGCATCGTGGACGCCAATGGCCCTGTGACAGCGCATTCTATACACCCAGGAGCATGCTCAGATCTATGGGACAATAATGCCACAGCAGGTGATCCCGTTATAATGCGAGCTGTCTCCTGAATATAATTTATGTCCCATAATTTGAAGTAATTTCCCTGTCCGCTGAGAACTCTACTGGTATTTAATTTAAAAATCCACTTTTATGTACCTAATAAATTAAAAGCCTCTCCTTTTTTTGGCCCCTTGTGTTTCAAATTCTTGACATTGAAGGCCCCTCTCTTGTCACCATCAGTGTGCTATTGTCCAGTTTAGAGAAGACTAGCATCCTCTGGAGGCCAGTGTGAGATCGTGGGGGGCACTGACACTCCCAAACGAGAGTGGGGATGGGGCCAGACGGCAGTGCAATAATAGACGTTGGAGCTCTGCAAGGCCATCCCACGTGAAGGGGGAGCTCCCCCTTCACGTCCTCACACCGCCTGAGCACACTGGGCACGCGAGTGCTCACAACCGGGGCTCAGGTTGGCGATGGATCACGTTAAGACTCTGTTGGGGGTGCTGTCTCTATCTTGCGCTGTCTCTCCTCTCGTGGAAGAAACAAACAAACAGAAGAGTGGATACCCACCCCATTGGTCTGATTGATGACTTTTATTATGAATAGGGACGATAATCAAATTAACGATTTTGAGGTTCCCATCCAGGCACTGGATGCCATGAACCCTGCCCGGCCTTCTGTCCTCTGCTGGCCTCACGTCATGCCCTGGTCTAAGTTAGCCAGTATTAATCAAGCACCACCTGGGTGTTGGGGCCTGCACCGCCAACACACCTTGGTTAAGGATACCAAGGCGCTGCTCCACGCCACACCTCCGACCACAGGCTCCGAGTCAGGCACTTCCCTCTAGGGCATTTGATCTTTCCCCATCTCCTGGATCAGAAACCGGGCCCTGCATTTCTCCTCCCTCTCCACTGGCTCCTTTCGGACAGTCAGTAGATACATGTGGTCTCTCCAAACTACAAAGACAGACGAGGCATCCCTCCCTCGGCCCTGCATCCTCTCCAGCTGCCACTCTCCTCCTCCTCCCTTCATAGCCAGACTTCCTAAACAGCACCCACACTCCCTGTCTCCTCTTTCTCTCCTGTCTCTCTTCACCTGGCCCCCTCCCCCACCACTGCCATTCTCAGTGACCTGGAGAGGAGCACGGTGGTCTCCCCAGGACCTAAAGCAAAGGACAAAAGCAATTCCAATTCCTGACCTCCCTGTGACCTCCTCTCCTCCCTCCTGAGCCTCCCTGGCTCCCTGATCACCCCTTCCCAGTCCCCTTCGTGAACTCCTCTTTCTCCACCCACTTCTCCTCCGCTGATATCCCTCCATGGATCTGTCCTACACCCGCCTCTCCTCTCACTGTCCCACCCTCATCCAGCTCTGGTCTCTGCACGTCCGGCCTCCAGCACCGTCCTGGATAACCGCCAGCCAGGTAACCCCCACACACAACCTCAAACTGAGCATGTCCAAAAATGAGCTCATTACCACACCCCCCTTGACCTCCTTCTGGGGTTTCAGTCCTCATGAACTAGCCACGGAGTTACCCAAGTCCCGGTACACTCCTCTTCTCCTGCAGATGGTCCCTCCCGCCTAACTGGTGCCCACGTCAGGTCAGTCTCACTTGCTATCACGTCCCGTCCCTCTCCTGTCCCCATTCTTGCTCTTGCTCTTGCTCTAGTGCGGGGCATCAGCATGCCTCAGCTGGAACATGCACCTGCCTTCCTACCTCTGCAATGGGCCCTGCCAACCTTCGCCTGCGGTGCGTGCACAGCCCTCTCTAAAATGCAAACCTGCCCTCCTCTCTCCCCAGCTGGCAACCCCTTTTTGAATCCTGTGGCTGCCTACAGGACATTCCAGAACTCTTCAGCCAGGCAAATAAGCTCCTACGGGTCCTGCCCACTTTCCACGGTGGACCCTCTCCCAGGAGCGTGCTTGAGTCGTTCCAATACACCCTGCATGTTCCCACTGCCGGGTCTTTGTTACCTTGAGACCTCTGCCTGGGACATCCTTCCACTCTGTCTGCCACACAAGCACGTGCCCGTCTGAGCTAAGGCGTTTTCACAGATGACCTAATTTGATGAGTTCAGCAAACTTTGTGGTAGGTACTGGGTGTTTTTTTATTTTTTTTTTTTCATTTTTAAGAATTACTTAATTTTATTTATCCTTATTATTTTTTTTTTAACTTGACCAGAGAGAGACAGATGGAAAGTAAGAAAGCAAGCCACCAGGGCCTGGACTTGAACCGCAGTCAGCCATGTGGGAGTCCAGTGCTTCAACCACCATGCCACCTATTACTAGTCCCGCTTTGCATAAAGGAAATAGACTAAGAGGGATTAAGGAACTTGCTAGGGGCCATCATGTATACTAAAATGTGACAAAGATCGTAATTTAGACCTGAGCTGAGCTGCTCTGAAGCCTGTGTTCTCAGCCACCAGCTGTCCTGCTGTCCAGGATGGCACAGAGACAGGAGGGAGAGCCGCAGACCCACTCCAGCTTGGCAACCCCTTGGAGAGGCCATGATGAGTTCAGGGTTTCTACTCTAGAGAACTGGGCGCCTGTCCCAGGCTCTGTCAGAGCAGAGCCCCATAGTACCTGCCTGATGAATGACTGAGCGAGGCGGAGGCCACTGGGGGAGAGAGGAGGAGCCCAGTGTTTCCATGCGGAGCCTGAGGACCTGCCCATGGCATCTGAAATGGGAGCCTGCAATCTGGGGTGAGGGACTGGCACTGCCAATGGATCGATAAGGATTGCGGAGTCACAGAACAGAAGCATAGCTTTTAGTCATTTTTGGAAAACAAACAGAATGTATTCTTTTCTGTACATTCATTTCTTTCTAGGACACACTGGCCTGAGGATAAGAGGTGCCTGAGGGGACAGGTAGTGGCACAATGGTAATGTGATTGAGCCGACATGGGAAAGACCCTGGGTTCAAGTCCCAGGACCTCCCTGGCACTCTGGGTGCACAAACATGTCTGTGATCTGGGCAGGTTGAGATGGTATGGGGAAGAGAGCAGCATGAAGACTGTGTTCGGGGTGCCTGTCTCTGTCTCTCCATCTCTCATACAAGGCATAAATGAATAGAGAAAAAAGAGAGAGAGAGATGACCCCCTCTTTGAAAGCTCTGTGCTCCAAAATGCCAAGAGAAGAGGAAAATAAGGAAAGATGGGACATCCCTCTTCAAATGACAGAGGCTGTCACATGGGAAACACAGGCACCTTCTTTTCCCCAGGGCTGAGGGCAAGTCTCAGTTCCCAGGGAGGCCATCTCCTCTTGGCAGAAGGCAGACTTTCCGAAGACAGCTCAGGAGGCAAGCCTCCTGCGAGGCAGGTGGCAGCACACAAGGGGCTGGTGGGGGTTCCTGCACTGGGCACAATGGTTTGAATGTGTCCCCTCCAAAATTCAGGTGTTGCCAATGTGATAGTATTAAGAGGTGGGACCTGTGAGAGGCAATTGCCACAAGGGCTCCTCCCTTGTGAATGGGATGAAGGCCCTTATAAAAGAGGCTTCATACAACATTCAGCCTCTTGGCCTTCTACCATCCTCCATGTGCAGACACGGTGTTCCCCCCCCTGGAGAACACAGCAATAAGGCTGCTTCCATCTGGGAAGCAGAGAGCAGCCCACACCAGACTAACAAACCTGCCGTGCCGTCACCTTCTTCTCAGACTTTCCAGCCTCCAGAAATGTCAGGACCATGAGAAATGAATTTCTGTTCCTTATAAATGGCCAAGTCTTGGCTATTTTGTTACACAGCACAAAACATACCGAGCCAGTGGGGGTCAGACAGAGTCACCTCAAACAAATTTCCAACCCTGAGGCTCTATGGCTTAAGCGAGAGCATGACTGAAAGCTGCCCAACAATGTTTCAGAATTCTTCTTCCTCAAAAAAAAAAAGCCATTGAAACTAACAAATAAGAATATTATTCTAGAAGGTCCCCCTCACAAGCATGTTGGGTCAGGGCCTGGGTGTGAACATCTGGGGTAGGGTTGGAGAGGTGGGGACAGTCTTTTGGTCCCTGCTGAAACTTAGCCAAGCGACTAGCAACTGTTGTGGATGAGGGAGGTGGTGAGTATATTCTTAACAAAAGCTCCTGACATCATCCCCAGAGATGTCACAGCCACACCCCATCCCTGCCCAGCACAGCAGATGAGAGGCAGCTGGTCCTTCCCCAGGGAAGGGAGTTTTCTTTTCTTTTTTCTTATTTAGATTTTTGCCACAGGGTGCATATCTCACTGGAGAGAGACAGAAAAGAGAGGGAAAATGAGAAATCACCTCCCAGAGTGGATGGCCATACCACAATCCCTTCTCAATTCTCCTTCATAATCCCTTCTCCTCAATTCTCTTGGGATTTTAGGCACACACTCACATGCACCTGGCCTGTTTCTCAAGCCACCAGGCCTGGGACTCAAACCATGGAGTTGGCCATGTGGGATGGAACACTTCAACCAGTACGCCACCCACTGGCCCCAGGAAGGGGAGTTTTCTAAGCACTTCCCTCTGGGTAGCCTGGCAGTCACACTCAGGATCACGTCTCCCTCCACTCTCAGGAGGCCGGTCCCCCAGCCAGCACAGCAGCCATACATAAATCAGATCAAACCCAGGGCGTTTAGGACCCCTGAATACAGGTGAGGACACAGAGGCCTGCAGCCACACAGCCAAGTCCTAGTGTAACCAGCTTTGGTCCAAACACTGCCCTTTGTCAGATACTGTAGGTCCCTAAAAATGCAAAGATGACATCATTGTCCCTGAGGTGGGAGAGAAAGACGCCAAAGAGAAAACTGCCTTGAGCTGGGCGAGATCCCTACAAGCCTTCTCTTCTGCTGACTCCCTGGATCCAAACCATTCCATTTCCCCTCACAGGAGGTCAACCATGAGCAGGAAAAACCGTACTGGGAAGGTAAGAGGTGCAGAAGGAGCAGGTGTCGGGGACCTCCCGATGAAGTGGTGGGTACAGGTGGATCAGGGGCTAGGAGTGCAGGTGGGACCAGGCCAGAGCAAGGAGGAAGCCCAGCTACTTGCCAGCACTGGGCAGTCTTGAAGTGACCATCCAGTGGGCCCAGCTGGTATGTGATGAAGCCCAGCTCGAAGCCATCCTAGGAAAGAGACCAAAGGTTCCACTTCATGAAAGTCCACTCTCTACTGGACACAGTTCCCCACCTTCTGAAGAGTTCAACAACGTGGGTGATGGGGAAACTGAGGCTCAGAGAAGTAGTTACCAGTCCAAGTTCATTATGGCTGAAGTGTCTGAGTTGGGACTCAATGCCACTGACTTCACTATTTCTCCAAACCATGAGTGCCGGGCCAAGAGAAGTGACCCAGATAATGTCACCCACTGCCCAGATTGGGGCTGAAACAGAGACTGGCCATGAACTAAAGATGGGACAAGGGGTACCTAGCCACGTGCTGGCACAGCCCTGCCACCAGGTCAGAAGTGTGTCACACTGCAGCCAGGCAGGGTCAGGGCTGAGGGTGCGGGCCCTGGAATGGGAGCAAGAACCCCAGGAGGATCAGAGAGAGGGCCTCTGGCTCCACCAACCCAATGCCCAGAGCAGAAAGAAGACGTCATCAGGCTTAGCAGGACCATGATGTGGGGCTGAGGCTGGGGACTGCTCCACCCCTTCTCCTCCTTCGTGCCTGGATCATAGCTGGGTGTGATGATTCTGACACTTTCCCACACAGGTCAGGGTGATACAGAGTACTACAGACTCCCCACAGACCGGGACTTGTGGATTCCCAGGTCTGAGGACCAGGGTCCCACGGCTGGTCTTGGCTCCTGCCCTCCTTGGTTCCTTGGCCCCATCCCTCCGTGCCAGTCCTCCCTGCCCCTTCCTGGGGTTGACTGGACAATGGTCAGGGCTAAAGGACCCTGGCTTTGTCTAGATCAGACCCCATGAAGGAAGACGCCTGCAGCGTCTAGAACTCTGAGCTTCTCCAGAAGCCAGAGTCCCGAGCCTAGACTAGCACCATCCAGTCGTCAGCAGAATGGAGCCCCGCCAAGGTAGCCAGAGCCCAGGCTTCTACATTCCAGGCAGTCACAGCGGCTCCTGGCACTTGGCAGAAAGCAGAACTGCTCCCTAGGAGGAGGAGGAGGAGGAGGAGGAGGAGGAGGAGAAAGTGGAGGAGCAGGAAGGACTCAAGCCTGAGTCTATGCGGCCGTGCTACCTTGAACTGCTGAGTAACAAAAGGAGCTGAATTTGCACAGTGGTGTGGTACAGAACTTCCCAGAACACTCTCCCAGACGCCCCTCATTCCCTCCTCAGCATAGCCCAGCAAAGCAAACAAAGTCTCCATGTCTTAGATGAGGAAACTGAGACAAGAAAGGTCACGGGCTGGCCAACACTGAGAGACAAGGTCATGGCCGAGGCTCGACCCCAGCTTTTCAGACTCTGAGTTCTGGTCTTTGTCAGTCTCTTGCTTGCTGCCCAGATGTGAATCTATCTACGTTCCTCTGGCCAAAGGGCTGGGATGGTGTCCAGATTCACATGCACATGAGGAAAAACATCTGGATGCTTTAGAACTACCCAGGTCCACAGCAGAGCAGGTTGGGGGAAGGACGGGGGTGGGGGGTCAGGGGGGAGACTAACACCATCACGAGATGATGCCTCACTCATGCTTGACGCCCCCGCCCCCAACCAAGCTGGAAGAGCACCCTGGAGGCCTGGCCAATGTTTCTCTGGTGCCAAGAAACAGAGGCCATCTCCACCACAGCAGACCTCCACCTGTCTAGAAATCGACACTGCCCAGCGTGGCAGTGGGAAAGTCCACGCCACTGGGAAATGCAGACTCCCTGAAGGTGTCTGTCCCTGTACGTGTGTGGAGGCAGGGACGCGCAGCAGGTGCGCCTCGTCCAGGGGACTGATTCAGTGGCTCGAGTTCAGAAAGGATTTAGCAAGAGATCAAAAAGGGAAAGCAACTCCTTGGGGCTCTCACCACACAATGGCATGCAAATGTGGGTCCTGAGCAGGACAGCCCCAACCGTGAGGCCACGCATTTGCCACAGCCTCACGCCTCCCTCTGCCATTACCGTCCACACCGGAAGAGAGGAGCCACGACCTTAGACACCATTGCATACAATCCCTCAAGTAGCTGCTTAGGGGTGGGCTTTTGGAGTGGGGACGGGCTCAGGCCAGAGCAAGGCGAAAGGCTCGACAGCCACGCACAGAGGGGGGCGGGTGGGGGCACCTACCTGGACTTCACGTGTGTGATAGGCGATGATCAAACCCAAGAGGATGATGGTGGACAGACTGATAAGGCATTTCAGGGCCAACGAAAACATGGAATCCTGTAGGAGAAATAAAAAAGGAGAATTAGGGCAGGCCAGGAAGGAGTGTATCATTTCACTCTGAGTTTTACAAAAGGAAAGGAGTGGGGACAAAGGAGAGACTGTCCCCAGCCCCTCCAAGGAGTAGGGTATAGCACAAAGTTATTCTGAGCCAGCCCAGAGCCCTGGATGGTGCGGGACCACCTCTCAGCAGCTGCCTGCATCCCAGGCCTCTGTTGTCTAGGGCTGCATCATATTTGCATTCCGGGGAAGAACCCGACTTGGGCATGATGGACGACGTTTGTTGTACATGGCTAGATTCAGCTCGCTGATGTGCTATTTAGAATTTCACCTCCATGCTCGTAAGTCATATGAACGTTAATTCTTTTTCTGCCGTTGTTATCTGGTTTGGGCATTGATATTATGCCAGCTCGGGCCTCTGTTTTCTCTTAACAAACCTGAACTGGAGGATTCCCAAGGTCCTTTCCACCTTTGACCATGCAGAGTCCTCTCGGGAATGAATGGGACTCCCTGGGCAGCTGCTCTCATCTCCTGGTTTAGCCACGGCAGGGGCAGCAGGGAGAGCAGGGGTGAGCACAGCAGAGGAGAGGGGTCCTGAGTAGGAGCAAGGCCTTGAGGGTCCCTTCAGTGAGGGGAGGGCCATGCACAACCTCCACTGCAGCCTTCTAGCCCCAGGGTAGCCTAGAACCTGCAGCCAGGTAGTTAGGGCGTGAGGGCTGGCGGGGAGAGGAGGGTGCAGACGTAGACTAAGGCCACTTGGAGCTGCGTGACCTCGGGCTGCTTACTCCACCGCTGCACTCCTTTGCCTCACGTGTCAGATGGGGATCGTTTGTTATTTTTTAAAAGAATTATTTTATTTAGCTTTATTTATTTATTTTTGACAAGAGAGGGACCGACTGAGAACGCGAGGGAAGTGAGACAGCAAGCCGCCTCGAATCGCTGTTGGCCATGTGGGAGTCCAGTGCCTTAACTACCACACCACCTGCCGGCCCCAGAGGGGAATTATGTCAGTACCCACCTCACAGGCCACTGTGACAAATAAAGGAATCAATTTATGTCAAGTGCCTAGGATAGTGCCTGGCTCTGTGAGTGTTAGCTACAATCATTCCATTCACTTCCTCTGCACGTCGGAGCATCTGGCCTGGGACGTGGGGCATCCCTGGGCACTTGGAAGCCCAGAAGCAGAGGTGGGGTCCAGTCCCAGAGGAAGATGAGAATGCAGCCCTAAGCAATGGCAGCCGTGACCCAGTGGCATTACTTACTGCCCGGCAACCATGTGCTGGGCCTGCAAGATGCCCGCCATGTAAGCAACAGCCCCTGTCCTCAAGGAGCTGGTAATCAGGTCAGTGGCCACTTTCACAGCTCCTTGCAGTTTACAAGGCAGTTTCACATCATCGTTCCCGTCCATTCCCGCACAATGCTTGGCCTTCATCCCAACTTTGACGTGCTGGGTGGAAGCCCTGAGGAGTGAGTGGCTTGTGCTAAGTTCTCAACCCGTCTAGCCCAGAGCCCTGTTCCCAAGCCCGCAGGCCCACTCCCAGTGGGAAACAGAGTAGAGAGGGAAGAAATGTCCATTTAAACAGACCTAGATGACAGCTTAAGGCAACGATGGAGGTATTTCAAAGGTAGAAAATAACGCCCAGAGAAACCTTTGGGAGAGCTAGGGGAGGTCCAGGGAGGGAGACGTCACTGCGGACAGGTGAGACACCGCAGATGGGAGACCCGGCAGAGGTCTGCAGAGTAGTCAATGCCGCCACTAGAGTGAGAGGAGGGCATGGGACTTGAACTAGGTAGTCCATGTGCTCCATCACCTTCTGTGGGCTGAGACGGGATGAAAGCAGCTCTCCCTGGTGTCCAGCAACCTTGCCGTTCATGTTTAGATACATGGATAGATACAGTTATTAAGGTCACTCTGTGCTAGGCACAAGCCAGCGCTAGAAATATAATGGAGAAGTAATGAAGTCATCCATTCATTCATTCACTCTTTCATAACAATTTAAGCCACTTCTCACTTGTGGAGCACCTCTTGGATATCCAACAGTATCCCTTTAGGATATCCTAGGTGCTGCAGGGTGTCCAGAGAGGGCCCCTGGCTAACAGAAGCTTCCGGTCTGTGTGCTTATACACGACTCAATCGCACTGTGCTACATGAGGTTGTCATGCTACAGGAAAAGGTCTCCGTTCTGTACTACCCACAAGACGGTCTACACGTAGGTCTCTTCCTGTAGCCTTTTCCACCCACAGTTTAATAAAGAACAGCCTGCAGTCCTGTACTCGGCCCACAATGTTTGGGGGTCTCCAAGGGGTAGCTGGTGCCACCCCGGTCCGTTGTGACCACGAAGAAAATCAGAACGTAGTTCCAGTCCTTAAGAAGGCTCTGATCTATAAAAGCACTCCTTGGGACCAGCAGTTGGAGTAATGACTATGTCACTGGACTACCATGTAGCCAACCGCGGTTCAAATCCCAGATCCGAAGGCTTAAACTCACGCCGGGCACGTGTGCGTGTGTGCCCAAGATCCCAAGAGGAGAATGGAGGAGAAAGGATTGCGGCGTGACCATCCCCCCCGGGGGGTGATTTCTCACTTTCTGTCTCTCTGTCTCTCTCTGTCTTTCTGGCGAGCACATGCACCCTATAGCAAAAACCTCTCAGAAAAAATAAATAAATAAATAAATAAAATAAAAAAGTACTCCTTAAGGGCCAGACCTGTGGTCCAGTGGTTAAGGGAGCTGGATCCCACATGACCAACCACAGTTCAAAACTTGGCCCTGGTTACCTGAAACACACACCAGGTACCTGTGTATAGGCACCCAAATTACCCACAGGATGGAAAAACGGAGGAGAAAAGATTGCAGCATGACCACACCTCATTGGAGGTTCTTTCTCCCTCTCCTTCTCTCTCTGCCACTCCATCTCTCTCTGGCGAGCTCATGGGTCCCTCGCAATTTAAAACAAAATGAAGCAAAGGAATACAAAAATAAAAAATACTGTGGAAGGGACCAGACAGTGGTGGGTTGCTAGAACACAGTATCTGAGCACAGGTGTGCCCAAGATCGGGGCTAGCCAAGGCTGGGGGCAAATTGTGGCATCGAGACCCTGCTGGGGTTCTGTTTCCCTCATTCACGGAATAAATAAATAAACTTTTTTAAAAAGAAAAAAAAACACTACTCAATGTCTGAAACACCACCCCATCCACAAGTCCTAGGCGAGGCTGAAGACAGCAGGTGGTGAGTTCAGGGACGCCCAGACTGTTCTAGGAAAACGGGGATGAACTGGGAACAACGCACAGGGTTTTCCAGCCAGAAATGACCATAACGTTCTTCTCAAAGGGGTCTGAAAACATCTGGGGTGCATCACACCTCCCCTGGGGAGGGTTTGGGAATCCTCTGCACATTCAACCTCTAATTTATTTCTCTTGGCAGAAACGAGCTGAAAGCAGAATCCAAATCCATTTCCATCATTCTTGGAGGAAGAGATGAAGGGAAAGGGGCCAAGTGACGTCTCCTCTCCTTTGAGCGTTTTCCTTTTGTCCTGAAATTCAAACTCTTTGCATTAAGAGAGGACTCCCACCTGCTCTGCGTTAACCAGAGCGGCCTCTTAGGTCAGCCCAGGCCCATGGGAAGACCGAACGGCACACAGATCACATACGGACAGAGACCCTAGATACTTTACAGATTGCCTCGTGTCCTCCATTGTATGTCAGCGAAAAAATAAAACCATCAACTTTTTAAAAAAATTTTTTCTGTTATAGGGTGCGTGCACTCACCGTAAAGAGACAGGAGAGAGAGAGGGAAAGTGAGAAAGCACCCCCTCGGGGTGGGGGATGGCCACGTAGCAACCCCTTCTCTTCATTCTGCTCTCGGGATTTGGGGCACACACACATATGTATCCAGTGTTTCAAGCTGCTGGGTCAAGGACTCGAACCGACAGTCAGCTGTGTGGGACCCAGCTGCCTTAACCTGCATGCCCCTGCTGGCCCCCATTAACCCATTTCTAATAGCTGGAAAACATGTCAAAGACATCTGACTGGACTAGAAATGTTTTCTATTTGTTAAAATGTTAAATTATCATCTTTTCTCTGCTGCCTGAACGCCAATGAAGCTTGAAATTGGTATGGTTCTTTGGATGATGGTGGCAACACAGGGCTGTCTAATTAGCCACATATCACATGGTGAGGCTCCTGTCACACCTGCTCTACCCCCACTACTGCAATCTAAGTACCAAAGAGGGGCGTGGGAGCTGGGAGTCCCGTGGTCAACTGGTCAACTCTTCTCCCCTGTGACTCGGAACTTTTCAACAACAGAGGAATACTCTTTAATGCACAGGAATGATATTCCACTCAATGAGAGTCATTTTTAAAGCTTTTTATTCTTAAGTCGCCCCCAAAATATTTGAGTAAGTAATTTGAAACCAGATGGTGGTAGACCACTACATAGCCACTGAAAACCACCTCTGTAGAGGGTATTTGAAGACATGGGGAAAGACTGGTGATATATTAAGTGAAAAACTCAGGTCTCAAAACTATACCTTTTCAACTTTTTTTTTTTTTTAATGGAGAATGAGACTTAAGTGTATCAAATAGCTCTAACGCTATGGAACAGTGGTAATAGGTTGCTCAGAAGAAGCCGGATCCTGCATGGTGACTATGGTTCAAATCCCTGGCCTGGGTCAGCCTCAAACACGCCGGGGAGGTGTGTGAGTGCTCACAGCTCAGTGGGCTACAAGGTCACAGCATGACCAAGCCCTCTGGAGGGTCTCTCTCTCTCTCTCTCTTCTGTTTCTCTCCTCTCTCTCTTGTGTGTGTGCACATGCTTTGTCACTAGAAAGAAAAAAGCATTCTGAAAAATGTATGAAGGGTCAGTAGGTGGCGTGGTGGTTAAGGCAGCTGCATCTCAATTGGCTGACTCCGCAGTTTAAGTCCCAGACTGGGTTGCTTGAGAAACATGCCCAGTGGGGGGTAGGAGGATAATGTATGTGTGTGCCTAAAATCCCGCAAGGAGAATGGAGGAGAAGGAATTGCACATAGCCATCCCCCCAGGGAGTGATTTCTCATTTTCCCTCTCTGTCTTTCTCCACACACACCCTATGGCAAAAAAAAATAAATAAATAAATAAATAAAATTTAAAAACTAAAAATAAAAAATAAGGTTTCAAACGTCCTAAGGGTACTAGGGAGTTTTTCTTATTGTCTGTCTTTTTTTCAAGATTTCTACAATGAAATTATATTATTTTTATAATTGTTAAAATTTGGTTTTTTAAAATCTGAACTCCAGACTGCTAGGAAGAGGCTTTCACATAGGTGGGGGGGACTCTTTTATTTGCAAGCACCCTGCTGGGACACAGGAAAACCCACAGCCTCTAGCCCGTCCTTTCAGTGGGGACAAACGGCATGAGGGGTCGCCCAGCGGTTGGCAGTAATGCAATGACCTGTGATGTGGGACTCACATGGGAAGGTCCCAAGTTCGAGTCCCAAGGCCTCCCTGTACCCCTGGACCTGTGACCTGGCTGGCCAAGGCTCGGGATGGATCACAGCATCGGGGTGAATCACAGCATAAGGCTGCTGTTCTCATTCCCTCTCTCTCTGCAATTACGAAATTAATAAACTAATAAACTTAAAAGAAAAAAAAATTAACGGACATGAAGCTCCAGCCTTCTAAATGTCATTCCATTCCCACGATGTCCATTTCCTATCATGCTGTAAAGCGGCACAGGACTGGCTGCAGTGCGCACTTACATGCGCCAAAGGTGAACTGGGGCCTGCCGTGGTCCTGGGGCTGGGCAGAGGGACTGACACCCACCTCGGGTCACTTTATTGCTTTGTTGAAGTCCCAGCCAGAACCCATGGAATCGAACATGCACACAGTGTTAACCCGTGACCACACGGGGCCCTGAGGACAACAGGTGCCTAGGAAGTGTTTCTTTTCTTTTTTTTTTTTTTTTTTTCTTTTTTTGGAGAGGTTTTTGCTATAGGGCGCGTGCGCTCGCCAGACAGACAGAGAGAGACAGAGAGACAGAAAGCAGGAAATCACCCCCCAGGGGGGATGGCCACGCCGCAATCCCTTCTCCTCCATTCTCCTCTCGGGATCTTGGGCACGCACGCACACGCGCCCGGCGTGAGTTTAAGCCACCGGGTCTGGGACTCGAACCGCGGTCGACTACGTGGGAGTCCAGCGACATAGCCATTACACTAACTGCTGGTCCCTAGGAAGTGTTTCTTAAGGCTAGAGCCTGGAAGTACATAATGGCAGGCCCCATACGCACTGGTGGGCCTGGGGAGTTACATCAGGTTATGCCATAGTGGCTGACCACCGTGGTGTCCACACACGGCGAAATCGCCTGACCGCTCATTTCTCAGAACGTCTCCCTGTTGTTATGCAACACATGACTGTCCTTGAGAATAGTCTTTAGATTTTTGTTTGCTTGTTTGATTTTAGGTTTTTGCCATAGAGCACGTGTGCTTGCTGGAGAGAGAGAGGCAGAGAGACAATGAGAGGGAAAGCAAGAGATCACCCCCTAGGGGGAATGGCCACACCACAATCCCTTCTCCCCTGTTCTCCTCTTGGGATCTCGGGTGTGCACGCACACACATTCGCCATGATTTTCAAGCCAGCAGGTTCTGGAGTCGGACTGCTGTCGGCCACATGGGAGGTCAGCACCTTAACCACCATGCCCCTGCTGGCCCCAGTGTTAGATTTTTATTCGTATTCATTAATTTATTGTTAATTGCCAGAGGGCATGTGCGCTCACTTGGGGGGGTGAGGGAGAAAGCACCCCCTAATGACCTGGTACGTAGGTGTCTTCCCATTTCTCCGTCCTGTCAGGATCTTGGGTACATGTGCTCAGCATGTTTTCAAACCACGGTCAGCCATGTGGGATCCACCTCTCTTAACCACAAGGCTACAAAGCTGGCCCCAGAGCTCCGATTCTGACCTAGTATCGTCTGAATGCCGATGTGTCCAGCCCCCAGGCTAGGCCTTCTACGCACTTTACCTCACACCCTCACCCTACGTTCTAGGTCAGTAATGACTCCATTTTACTGACGAAAAACTGGGGTCAGCAGGTGGTATGGTGGTTAAAGTGACTGGGTCTCACATGGCTGCCTCCACAGTTCAAGTCCCAGACACAGGGACTTAGAAAACACACCAGGCAGGGACCAGCAGTTGGCATAATGGCTATGTCACTGGACTCCCATGTAGTCGACCGCAGTTCGAGTCATGGACCCAGTGGCTTAAACTCACGCCAGGCACATGTGCGTGCGTGCCCAAGATCCCAAGAGGAGAATGGAGGAGAAGGGATTGCGGCGTGGCCATCCCCCCTGGGGCGTGATTTCTCACTTTCTGTCTCTCTCTTTCTTTCTGACGAGCGCATGCACCCTACAACAAAAACCTCTCCAAACAAACCAAAACAAAAAAAACACCACGCACATCTGTGTGCATGCCCAAAATCTTGAGAGGAAAATGAAGGAGAAGGAATTGAGGCACAGTCATTCCCCCAGGAGGTGATTTCTCACTCTCTCTCCCTACCACCTGCAGCAAGAACACACACGCTACAGTAAATTTAAAAAACAAGAAAGAAAGAAGAGGAAGGAAGGGAGGAAAGAGGAAGAAGGAAGGAAGGAAGGAAGGAAGGAAATGAAAAAACTGAAAATCAGAGAGGAAGTGACTTCACCAAGGTCATGCACTAGCCCAGATTTGGGCGACACACAGCACCAGATTTTTCAATACACCACGCTTCCCTCTGCCTTTCAAATGACCTAGGCTCTCGAGTGAGCTAGTGAGCTCCTGTTAGTCCAGTGGGACCGGCTATGCCTACCAAGGTGCTGCGAAGGAGATTCCCAGGAGGGAGGGGGATGAACCACACTCCTGAGTGCCCCCTGCCCTGCTCCCAGCTGTTAGCCGGCCTCCACAGTCCTGTGTCTAGTTGAGGACAATCACCTGCAGCAAAGCCCTGCTCTAGGGGCTGACCATGTCGGGGGGGGGGGGGGGGCGGCATCCACCTGTTTCTCAGGGGAGGAAAACGAGGCACTGAGAATCAGGCAACATATCCCAGGGCATGGCCAGCGAATGGCTCAGTCAGGATAGGAAGGAGCCAGGTGGTATACCCAGACCCTCCTCCGTCCCTGTCCCTGCTGGTGTACCAACACCCTGCCTGCCCGTCCAGTCCTGCAGGCCCTGTCGTTCCGGCAGGAGTTCTCTCACAGTCATGCCAGCCCCTCTCCCCGGCGGGCTGCAGAGTGTGATTGAGTGTGTTCCCAGCTTCCAAGCCAGCCTTATAAATTGCTCTCCCGGCCTGCTTCGAAGCTTCCAGATAGGCCAGAACTGTAATGATTACGGTAGATCTTCCCCAACTCCGAAGTTCTAAATGTGTTTTATTGTTTGGAACATTGAAAAAAACAGAAAACTATGCTCGCAGCCAGAGTCCTGGAGGGGCACTGAGATGAATGAAATATTAGCTTAACTGAGAAGCCAGGCTGGTGCCCCAAAGTGTGTGTGTGTGTGTGTGTGTGTGTGTGTGTCTACACACATATGTGATCCAGTCACAACTCTGTCTCTGGCTAGAACCCCTAAAAAGAAAGAAGCTATGACACCTAGAGTCTGTATGTACTGAATTAAGGTCTGATGTTTTTCTCTGACATCACTACGTTTTATGCATTTCATTTGGAAAAGAATAGATTTAGAAATCTTTTTGTTTAATAAGGTCAACTTTTCCTTCAATTTCTTGGACAGGCTCCAAAATTGATTTATATTCCGCATCGGCTTAATACTGTGGCTCTGTAATGGTTGTCCTAATTAGATACTCTTGCTAATTAATGCTATGCAAATTAAGCAGCCCCTCCCCCACTGGTGGGGAGGGTGCCATCCTGGTGGCTCTTCTCCAGGGAGACCGGCTCCTTTCCCGGACCTGGCACTTGCCCATCAGCCCCAAGCCCCAGCCTCCTGCTGCCCTCCCCTCTCAGTTCTTGATTTCTCCTTCTTATCTGTCACCGCATGCTCGCGCTCCGTGCAGGAGGAAGGCTTTTCCTCCCAGGTGGAGCTGCCTGCTTAATTACAGGCATCGGCTCTCCCAGCATCCTCAGAGAGACTTCCCAGTCTCGGAAGTCTGCCCCGGAATCCTATTCTGGCCACTTGTGGTCCAGAATGAAGCCAGACACCCCCTCACGCACACCCTGGACTGTCCATTCTGAGAGTAGGGGGAGAGGTGACATGGCCACAGTGGGAGGGGGTGGCCTGTGGCGGACCACAGAAAAGAAAGGAGAGGCTGTAAGGCCCGGAAGCTTCATCCGTGGTCCACGCCTGGCTCTGGACAGGTCATGCCACTCTCCTGTGACTCTTCACACCGTAGTCTCCCAGTAACGGCAGACACCCGGACTAAATGGTCCCTGGAGGTCGGCCAGGCCTAGGGGCCTCTAGCAGTGGGGACTCTCCAGGCGTGACTCACACACTAGTCCTGTGGACATCAACATTTCTTTTTTCTAATCCCTTTCTTATTTTATTTTTTTAAAGAATTATTTTATTTAACTTTATTTATTATTATTTTACTATTTCTGGAGAGAGAGAGAAAGTGAGAAAGCAAGCCACCAGGTCCAGGACTTGAAGCATGGTTGGCCATAGGGGAGTCCAGCACAGTTAACCACCACACCACCTGCCGGCCCCACTTATTTTATTGTTTAAAATATTTTCTTTTCTAGACAAGGTCTTGCTATATCCCAACCCTCCTGCCTCATCCTGAGTAGAACTATGCCTGATTGCACCTGACTTTTAGGGTGGGCCGGGAATCAAACCCAGACCTCTCACGTAGCCAAAGCCTGCGAGGAGCACCATCACTAGCATCAGCCAGTCAGCCCCACTGTAGCTGGCCCTCCCCAGGCATTTCTGCATGTGACAAAATGGTGGGTGTGAAACAGTCAGCTACAAAACTCATGCCATGTTCCCCTCAAACAGAACAAACGAGGCTCCTATTTTTTTTTTTTTTTAAGAGATATTTTTGCTATAGGGCATGTGCACTCGCCAGAAAGACAGAGAGACAGAAACGAGAAATCACCCTCCAAGGAGGATGGCCATGCTGCAATCCCTTCTTCTCCATTTTCCTCTCGGGATTTTGGGCACACACACACACAAACCCAGCAGAGTTACAAGTCACCGAGTCCTGGACTCGAACTGCAGTGGAACTGAGTGAACTGAGAGTCCAACGACGTAACCATTATGCCATCTGCTGGTCCCACAAGGCCCCTATTTTTAGCCAGGGGAGCTAACAAAGATTTTGATTATCTCTTTCTAGATAACGTGGCATTTGAAACCAAAAGGCCAAGATTCAAAGCAGATCCTTGCCGCTTACCTGTCGTGTGACATTGGACCAGTCTCTCAACCTCCCTGGGCCACTGGTTCCTTCTCTGTAGACAGGACAACCCTAACTTTACTTGGGTGGTGGGGGTGAGTTGAGAGTCCCTATGGGAAAAATCTCGTTCTTTTTTTCCACAAGAGTAAATGTTCACATTTTCTTGTAACCAAATACCTTGTCTCATCACACAGATGTCAGAGCAGCTGAACTCAGCCGGCCCCTGGCCTGCTGGGCTGTTGAATGCACCTCCAATATCAGCATTTTATAGTTTCAATTTCAGATACCTCCCACCCCCAGGTTCTTCCGAAAGATGCCTCGGACAGTTTACAGCACAATTTCAAAGATACCTCCCACCCCCAGGTTCTTCCGAAAGATGCCTCGGACAGTTTACAGCAGGCCAAATATTCAGGCACGCATCCATTCCCAGGACACGTGTTTAACTGAGAACTGAGCACGCCCAGGCAACGTGCTGGACCCCTGTCAAATACCAGGGAGACCCCGCTGCCCCCAGCTCCAACCTGCTGAGCCTGAATCTGCCTGAGAGCCCCCAGGAGCACACCCCGAGGATAGTGCCCTCTGCCCATCATCACCCCTTCAGCTTTACAGCTCAGGCAGTCAAAGGAGCAAGGTAAGGGGGTTCCTGGGGGACAAGTCGAGCTGGACAGTCAAGAGTGGGCAGAGGCCCAGACTGAGGGAGAAAGGCCTACAGGTGGTTCCTTTGCTTGAGTGACCAGGGCCTGGTGAGGTCCAAAGGAGATGGCCCTGGAGAGACACCTGAAGCTGACCCTGGGTGCTGAGTGTGAGGTGGCACATGCAGACTGGCCAGAGGGCAAAGGAGACTTCAAAGAGAGCCTTCTCCTATAAGCTACCATTTCCTGGCTCAGCACCAGGCTGTGTAGACCGGGAATGTGGGCGGCCTTCTGCTCAACGCCACCACAGCTGAGCCGCAAGCCCGGGCACTTCGGGCCAGGTTCAGGCTCCTTGTCTTTCCCAAGGCCCCAGGGGGGAGCTGGAGATGAAGCCGAACCTCACTGCTGCCTTTTCTGTATCCACTGTCCAGTGTTCGGGGCTCCTACTGGGAGCTCTCCTCCCAACCTCACCCTGCAGAAAGCTTGAGGCATGTACCCAGTGAGCAGCGAGCCGAGGCTGCATCATCCGACCTCTCTTCTCAGTCCCAGACGCCAGCGGGTCACATGAGCCAGCAGGCCAGCAGCAGGGGGGCTGACCCGTACCCATGAGCAGATGGCCTCTCAGAGCCTGTCCCCAGTGCTCCTGTGCCCCTCACCCTCTGTCTCAGCTGGGAGGGGCTATTGCCTGCCCCACACAGGGTCAGCTGGGCACCAAGAACCATGGCCCGCGTGGGCCCCACACCCCTCCTGAGGTTGACATGCCTGCCACCCTGCTAGCCCTGCCCAGGGGGAGGGGTATCTGGAGTGCATCTCCCCATCTATGCCCTGTCCCACTGACGTGGGTCACTCTCTCACCCACCACATTGTCAGCCCTGGAGGGCAAGATTTCCACCTGCCGTCTGTTCACGCCTAAGTCCCGACGCCTAGAACACCATCCTACACTGAGGAGGTCAACACACATTAGTTGAATATTGAATATTTGAAGGGAGGCAGCAAAATTCTGAGACATGCCACGTGGGCAGACACTTCCATCCTAAGTTTCCAAGCTCAAGGAGACTAAAGGGACATTCCAACGTCACGGTTGACCTATCGTGGAATGGCCATGGCCAGGCCCTGGACAGAGTGAGGCAGAACCTCGGAACAGCCCCAGGGGCCCTGTTAACAATCAAGACTTAGAAGCCTGGGGAGGCTCCGCCATATGCCCACCATCCCCAGGCAGGGAAGAGTGGAGGTTAGATTCGAACCTGAGTAAGTCTGGCCCAAAAATTTATGTCTTACCCTCTTGCTCCTGGTGGTTCTGGAGAGAATGTCATGACAGACAGGGTTGTAATCATCGAAAATCACCCTTCCAGGCCCAGCCTTCCTGGATAGACTCATTGCCTTTCTCGCCTGCTCCCCATCGAGGCCCCGTCATGCCACCATTCAACCTTGGTGGCTCAGTGGCATGAGAGATGGTGAACAGCCAGGAGCAGGGCTGAGGGCTTGCACCCTGCCTGCCAGTCTGGCCTGACATGGGCGGGGGGTAGTCTGAAAAGGATTTCGGAGGATAGAAAGCCACTGGTTTTGAAATGAAACTCGCCAAGTCAGGTTAACCTGGGGCATCCTCCCGACTGCCACTTTGTCACTCCCAGAAGGAGATAGAAACTGATGTCTGAGGGACACCATGCAGTTATTAACAAGGGCATTCAGGTCTGAGCAGAGGGTGGCCTGGTAATGTTCAGTGAAGCCAGCATGACCACCAGGACACCAATTAAGAGGAAATAACCCTCCCCAGGCCCTGGCTTTCTGCTGCGAGATGCCCCAAGGAAGGCAGGGGAAGGTCATTTGGGTCCTCCCAAAATATCAAGTCGGACGGGTCACCTCTTCAAGCCACAAACATAATGCCAATTAAGGAAATGGTTTCCTTTACAAGGTCCGGGCAGAGGGGAACTAGCGTATCATGAATTCTCTACCGCACGCTTGCTTATAATTATTTTCCTGCTCCACTTACGATATTGGCAAGGGTTCCGTGTGATTCAATCAAACATTTTATTACATGCTTGCCATGTGCCAGGCTCCGTGCTAAGTATGGGAGGTAGACAAAAGATGAAATCTTTTTTTTTTTTTTTTTTTTTTTTGGAGAGATTTTCACTATAGGGCGCGTGCGCTCACCAGACAGAGAGAGACATAGAGACAGAAAGCGAGAAATCACCCCCCAGGGGGGATGGTCACGCCGCAATTCCTTCTCCTCCATTCTCCTCTCGGGATCTTGGGCACGCACACGCACGCGCCCGGCGTGAATTTTAAGCCACCAGGTCTGGGACGCGAACCGCAGTCGACTATGTGGGAGTCCAGCAACTTAGCCATTACGCTAACTGCTGGTTCCAAGATGAAATCTTTTTTTTTTTTTTTAAGAATTATTTCTTAGAGCTGGCAAGTGGCATGGTGGTTGGGGACGCTGGACTCCCACATGGCCAACCACAGTTCGAGTCTCGGACCTGGTGGCTTGCTTTTTCTCTTCCTCTCTCTCTCTCTCTGTCTCTCTCTGATCAAATTGGAAAATAATAATGATAATAATAATAAATAAAGTTAAATAAAATAATTTAAAAAAACAATACTAACAAAATAACTTTTAAAAAAGAATTATTTCTTTATTTAATTCCATTTGTTATTATTATTTTTTACTTTGACCAGAGGCAGAGAGAGAGAGAGAAAGGAAAAATGAGAAAGCCAGCCACCAGGTCCGGGACTCGAACCACAGTTGGCCATATGGGAATCCAGCACCTTTAACCATCACACAACCTACCAGCCCCAGATGAAGTCATTCTATAGGAGGACAGCCAGTGACCTAGTGGTTAAGGCGGCTGGCTCTCTCACACGACTGACTCTGTGGTTTAAGTCCTGGACCTGGTGGCTTGAAAAACATGCCCAAAATCCCAAGGGAAGAATAGAGGAGAAGAGATTGCGATGTGGTCATCCTCCCAGGAGGTGATTTCTCACTTTCCTTCTATCTCTTTCTTTCTGCCTCTGTCCCTCTCTGGTGAGCACACACACCCTATAGCAAGCTGAAGAAGAAAAGAAGAGGAGGAGGAGGAGGAGGAGGAGGAGAAGGCAGTTCAGGCTTGGTACACTAAAAGCTGGCTCCCCAGGACTCTTCTGGACACACAGCCAGCACTAAACAAACGTTGGCTGGGTGAATAAATGTGGAGTGGTAAATAGAGCCTCAAATTTTGAGCTATAAACAGAGGGAGAGTGAAACGGCCCGGGACAGGGGATGGTACCTCCCTGCTCTAATAGGGAGTGTGGAGGTGGGACAAAGCCCCAGGCACCAAGAGCCCGGGTCCTTCTGGAAAGGAGGGACCTCTGCCCCATACCAGAGCAAGCATATCAGAATCTCTGCAGGTGAGTCCTGAACACTAACATTGTTTTAAGAATGATTTCTGCTATAGGGCACGTGCTCACCAGAGAGACAGAGACAGAAAGCAAGAACTCATCCTCCAGAGGGCATGGCCATGCCACAATCCCTTCTCCTCCATTCTCTTCTCAGGATTTTGGGCATGCACGTACACATGCTTGGTGTGCATTTTAAGCCGTCAGTTCCGGGACTCAAACCACAGTCTACTACATGGGAGTCCAGCGACATAGCCATTATGCTAACTGCTGGTCCCTAAACACTAACTTTTTAAAAAAATATCTCAGTGATTCCAATATGTGAGCCAAAATGAGAATTGTTGCTCTAGGGCACAAGAAAAAGTTCCAGAAGGCTGGGGTTGCCACGCAGCTTTGAGACATTGTCAAACAGATGGTCACACACACGAGTAGAGTGTCAGAATCCTGGAGTTGGAACGAAACCTAAAAGCCATCCGCTGATGGCAGATGGTGGTGCAGCGATAAAACACAGTATCTGCAATGCTGGCCAGTGGGAAGGTTCTGGGTTCGCATCTGGAGACCTCCCTGAGAGCACCAGGCGTTTGTGTGCCTGTGACCCAGGACTAGCTAAAACTGGGGATGGGCTGAGGCAGCTGCTGGGGTGCTATCTCCCTCTTTTCCTCTATCTCTCATGCACAAAAAAAAAAAAAAATTAAAAAAAAATAAAAAAGCTTTAATAAAAAGACATCTAGTTCAGCGGCCTGTGACTCTCCACCCAGTCTCTGCTTGAGCACCTCCAGAGGCAGGGAATTGACTTCCTCTCAAGGCAGCCCTTGGGTGACTCCACTATGTGGGATGGCTCTGACTCTTCAAAGATCTGCCTTCCATTTGCTCAGGCCCTCAGGCCCCAGTAGAGCTAAGCAAACCCAGTGCCTCATGGTTTCCTATGCTAATGCTCCCGCCCAGCGAGGCCCTCCCTGGGACACACCCACCGAGGAGTGCAGAACCGCGGGCCTGCAGGTGCCCTTGGAGACTGCCCGCCTTCCTCTTCTCGTTCTGCGTGAGGATGCTGAGGCCCAGGGAGGCTGGCTGCCCATCACCCAGCGGTCTGTGATGGAGCAAACCTTAGGCCCTGGGGTAGAAGCTCCCAGGTTCGTGCTCACAGGGGCTGGGATTTTTTCCTATTTATGGAAACACTGGGGGCCAGACAGTAGCACAGCAGTAAAATGTGATGCGCTTCGAGGGGACATGGGAAGGTTCCACAGACCTCCCTGAACACGCCAGGCACATGTGTGTGTGCCCATGATCTATCTGGGGCTGGCTAAAGCAGGGTGGGGTCGGCAGCATCAAGACCTTGTTAGGGGTTTTCTCTCTCTCTATCAATTGCTCATAGACAAAAGAAAGAAACTTAAAATAAGAAGGAAAGAAAATATAACAACCAGTCCCTAAACCCGTCTGTTCTCCGAAAGCCTGGACCCCTCCACTGGCAGTCACTGCCACGCTGTCAGGTAGTTGCTGTTTCCTTCCCCAGTCAACACCAGGTTCTCGGGCTCTCGGCCTCTCAGGCTCTCGCTCTCCTGCCATGGAGCCGCAGCCCAGGCCAGCCAGCAGTTTCATTACTCACCGAGCCAGAGAGCCCGGCAGCCCTCTCTGGCTTTGACGAATGCCTGCCCACCTGTCACTGTGCTTGGGCTTCTGCAGGTTCTGACGCCACCCCTTAGTCCCGGGGAGTGGGAGGCGCACATGGACGGTCTCTCGACCCATCCTAGGATCCATCCTAGCAGCGGGGGTGCAGAGTTCCAGTGAACAGCTGCACCTCCATTTGCCTCCCAGGTGAGGTCACTGTCCGAAGGCTACCCAGTTTGCTAACACCCAGAGGGGTTCTCCTTGCAAATTCTGCACCCCTCACCAAGGCCGCAGTCTCCCTATTTCACCCAGATTGCAGAGCCCTCATTTTCTTGAATGTTCTAGAATACTTGACACAAATGAATGTGCTTTCTGGATGACTTGCTTTGAAGTAGTTTTATTTTCTCTTATTAAAATCTGACTGGGGGGCCAGCCTCATGGCTGAGTGGCTAAAGGACCCGGATTCCACATGGCTGTCTGTGGTTTGAGTCCTGGCCCTGGTGGCTTGAAAAACATGCCAAGCACATGTACGTGCATGCCCCAAATCCCAACGGGATAGAGAAATGGAGGAGATGGGATTGTGGTGTAACCACACCCTACTGGGAGGTGCTTTCTCCCTTTCTACCTGTCTCTCTGTCTCTCTCTGTTAAGCACATGCTCCTTCTGGAAATTAAAAAAAGAAAAAATCTAATTGGGGTTGGGGAGCCAACTCCATACCACAGTGATGATGTACTGACAGGCTAGAGGACTGAGGAAGGGGATTGTGGTGGGACGGGCTTCGTGAAGGTGTCTCTCTCTTCCTCTCCCCAACCTCACATGTGCACATACACTATCATGAACTGGGGACGCCTAGTTGGGGCCCATCTGTGGTGGCACAGGCGGCGGGGCACTACTTCATGGTACTAGAAATACCTGAGCCACACGGGGACCCAGGGTCAGATCCTGCGTGGACCTGAACGTGCCAGGTGTGCCCATGTGTGCCATGATGCTGGCTGGCTGGGAGGCTAGGGGAGCATTGTGGTGTCGTAGGTCTCTGCCATGACAGAGGTGACCTCTCTCATGAAAGGAATAAATAAACTCTAAGAAGTATATTTGACCCTCAAACCAGTAAAACAGCAGGAAACCACTTGGCTCTACAGAAGCTGCTCCCAGCTAGACCGGTCTCCAGGCTAGACCCGAACCAGCCCAGCCAGGCTTGTTCTAGGCCTGGGCTACATCCCCCTATCCTGCCCTGGCCACGTACCCACAAGACACACACCGACTCCCGGATAACCTGCAGGAGCTGTGGTCGGCCAATTACAGGGAACAGCTGAATTCACCCTCAGACGCTACAACTGCAGTGTGAGTGTTGGTTCACGCCCCCTGACAGCCAGAGAGGGCCTGTGTTGGTCTCAGGGACACGAAGCGTGGCCTCCGACAGCTCCCCACCCTTCCTCTCTCCCCTCATCACCCCTCCAAGCCACCAGCCCTCTTTTCTCCCAACAGCCCCTGCCTCTGTGTCCTCCGGAGGCTGCTGCGGTGGCAGAAGCAACACTCCATCCTCACTTTCCAAGCTCGTCAGAGAATCCCAGGGGGGGCAAAGGCTGTCGGTCCCAGTGGACGCTCGGAGGCAAGTCCACTTCCATCCCCACGTTAGGCAAAATCACCCTCGTGCCTGGCAATGTTTGGGCTAAATGACAATTTTTAAGACACCCAGAAATCACATATGGTGAGAAAAACAACCACCTGGTAGGCCCCACAGACATCTCTGAAGGCTGTTCTGGAGTTTCCCAGATAAAGAACAGCCACCTCCATGTTTCCTAGCCATGTTTTCGTGCTTTCTGGAGGGCCCAAAGTTTGGGGGCAACATTGCCTCTTGCCCACGCCCATGCACACATCACGGCCTGGCCAAAGTCCTCCACCTTGACACTCAGACTTAGCTGCAAGGGGGCTTCTAGGTCATCTAGCCCAGCTCCCCCATTTCCAGGCAAGGAAATCAAGGCCCTGAGAGGGGCCAAAGCTACACAGCAGTAACAGAAAAGGCTTTGAGTGCCTTCAGTCTTGCAAGAGTGGAGCTGGTGTTTTTCCCATGTCCCCATTCTGCTTGTCCATCAGCCTGGAGGCTCCCGAAAGACACAGGGCCCTGTCTTTGTCCTCTCAGTCCTTTGCGGGTCCTGGAGTCAGGCTGGGGGAGTGAGCACTTCTGTTATGGCTCATTCAAGGACAAATCGGGAGAAATAATAATTACCTACTCCAGGTTTTCCATCTCCTTTTTGCTTAAAAGTACAAAAGCTTAAACATAAATAAAGGGAAATGGTCTGGAAAAATAACCAGTTGGCATGGAACTATTGGCACTTCAGCGCTGCATAAGAAGTAAAAATACTGTTTTTCAGAAACTCAGCACGGCCGGAGTGGTTAACTCCTAACCATTTGGCACAAACATTCCCAATTGTTTGGCATGTGATGGACGATGTTGATAGAAGTGGCGGAGACCAACACGGGCTATTAATAGGCCGAACGTGGCACTCATAACTCTCGCTCTCTCTCACTAGCTCTCTGGCACCAAATTTTGCCAACCTGCCTACCTTTTGCTTTGAGGTGCCATCAATTCCAGTAACAGGACACCAGGCAAGCCATGTCGCCTGCCCACATCTGAGCCAGATCGGCTGAGAACTCCGAAGAAAGCTGGGGGCGCAGGCCAACGTGGGCTGCTGGCCTGTGCAGAGCTTCAAGGAGGTTGCAAGGCGAGGAGGTCCCTTGGCTACTGCTTTCATCCCGCACAATGCATAAAGTAGGGTATCCGTGGCCTGTGGGTGGGGATCATGCAATTCCTCCATCTATGTTTTAATTCGTTGTTTTTTAAGTTTGCTATAGGGCACCTGTGCTTACCAGAGACAGAGAGACAGGGAAAGTGAAAAAACAAGCCACCAGGTCTGAGACTGCGGTCAGCCATGTGGAAGTCCAGGGCCTTGACCACCGCGCCACCTACTGGTCCAGTCCATGTATGTATTTTATCCACTCCTCTAAGAACTTGCGGCAGCCTCCTCTCAAGGCAGGAGCTCATCCCACCTTCATTAGTTAGTTCAAGGTAGAGTTATTTCAAGGCAGAAAGATCTCCTGGCTCTTGAAGGGTGCTGTTTCCAGGAATTGTCTTCAAATTCAAACTCTACGGGGATTCACCAAATACCTATGACTTGACAGGCCCTTCCCATCCATTCTCGTATCAGATCTTGCTCAACCCTCACAAAAATAAATTGCTGTCTGCACAGACAAGTGAGGAAACCGAGACACAGAGTGGTCACATAACTCACCAAAGTCACGTGGCAAGTAAGTGCAGGAGCTGGACCTAACATGCAAATCTTCTATGCCCAAGCCCAGGACTGGAGAAGGCTAGAGCCAAGCTGCTGCTGACACCAGGGCCCTGTGCTCTCCGTGGATCTGGTCACTGGCTCCCACCCACTGAAACCAGAGTGGCTGATCCTCTCCCTCGGGGCACCCATGGCTCCCACAGCCACAGAGCTCCCTGGTACCAGCCGACCGTCCTCTACCTGCACGGGGTCAGCCACCGAGGAAGCCAGGCCAGAGACTACAGCTGGACCGCTTGGCTCCATCCCCATCTTTGACATCTATTAAATGAGAGCACAAATCCTTCCTTCCTTCCAGAGTTGTTGTGAGGAAGACCAGATAATGACTGTGAAAATGTGCTACCAGCCAAGGGTTCCCGTGAGCTAAAAACGGCCTGTGCCTAGGGTGACAATCCACCCGTTTGTCCAGAAAAGTTTGGAGTGTGCCTGTGGTCTGGCATAATTATGAATGTGGCTAGAAACTACTAATAAAACACTCAAAATTGCCTCCGTTTAGACAACGAATCATGATCATCCTATATACATAGCATTTGCTGGCATGGAGTCTGAAAGAACTGGGGCCCTCTGTCCCATATCCCCCCGCTTCTTCACACACCTTGTGTTGCAGAGGGGTGGGCTGCAGTGAGCTCTTAGCAGACCCTTGGCCAGGCTCAGGGCAGGCATCATTTTGCTAGATCAAAGCAGTTATTAGTAGCCACTATTTTTAGCAAGACAAAGCCACAGTGCCTGGCTTCATTGCAATTGTATGTCACTCCTTTAAAGTTGATTCCATCAATTACAGACAATCACGGTCACGTGCCAGGCCTGCTTTAACCCTTGGCAGCTTGAATTTCTCAGCGCACAGGAGGCTGTAACCATGGAGAGGGCCGACTGTCAGAATACACTTGCTACTGAATCATTGTGTCTGGGACGTCAGCCTGGGCTTTCCTGTTTACGTAACTTGTTCTTCCTCGGTTTCCTATATGATCCCTGAGAGATAAGACGAGCCACTCCCATCTCACAGAGAAACTGAGGCTCAGAGTTCTTAAGCAGTGACTTAGGGTCACATAACTAGGAACCCCAATTCAGCTCACGTCATGTTGCCAGAACATTGCCAGGTCTTTCTCACAGGTCAGCAAGTGTGACCTGCGTGGGACGTGTCCCTCAGGCTTCAGTGGACTGACACGGACCCATAGTCAAGACAGGACAGCCCCTGAGGGCATCTGGAGGCAGGCTGCCAAATGTACCAGATGACACACGTCTGCCGGCGGAGCAGTCCTTCACCTTGAGAGCTGGCAGTGGCCTTACGACAGAAACAAAAACAACACGAAAACAACAAAGCTAAGAAGCTCCACAAGGAGTATGTCCACACCGGGGCAGGGGGTTGGAGGGATGCACACAAAGCAGAGGGCGGCCTCCAAGCCTTGGTGGTTAAAGGTAGTGCATAGGGAGCCAGATCCCACATGTCTGACCAGGGTTCGAATCCCAGCCCCAGTGACTTGGAAAACACATCAGCACCTGTATATGTGAGCCCAAAATCCGGACAGAAGGGAGGGATGGAGGAAAAAGGATTGTGGCATGACCACACCCCATGGAGGGGTGCTTTCTCTCTCTCTCTTTCTCTCTCTCTTTCTCTCTCTCTCCTCTCTCTGGTGAGCACACATGCCCTCTGGCAATTAAAGGAAAAGTAATACAAAATAAAATAATGCTAGAGACCCAGGACCTTCTTTCTTCCAGTGTTCAGTGGGAAGAGCAACCAGAGGCAGCTTTCCCGAGCCAGGAGAGGACGGGACTCCCTCAGGCCCCGTCAGGGTGTCTCAGTGGAGCCGGGAGAAGCCGGCAGAATGCTGCACTTCATATGCCAGTGCTGTTTATCTGGGCTCCTACCCCATCTACCAGGTCCTGCACCAGCAACACAGATCACCTAGCCTGAAGCCTCACTGTACAGATGAGGAAACAGGCACCAAGCAGAGGCAGTGAGCAGGCTACAACCCAGCACGCCAGGGCAGAGCGCAGAGGGAACTGGGCCCTTCTCCTCGGGGGCCCCTGGGCCTGCAGCCCGAGTCCCGCCTGGGGACCAGGAGGGGCTGCTCTTCCACCTCTCTCTCCTTCCTCCAGCCTCGCCTCACTCCCCTCACCCACATTCTCTCCCTCTCGCACTGTTTCTGTTTCCGGGAACCGGGTCTGAGATTGCCAGCCTGGCCGGTCTGAATGAAGCCAGGCTGAGCCCTGGACCCAACAGCCCTAGAGCTCCTGCTGGGAGGCCTCCCCAGACTGGGCTGCTCTGGGGCGGGTCTCGGTCTGTTCGTCTCTCTGCCCCCATCACTGCACACAGTAGGTATGCGGTAAGTACTTGATGAATGAATGAATGCAATACCATGCCGGCCTCTCAAGGAGAGGAGACTGGAGCAGAACTACTCCACTACAGCTCTGCTCACTCAGGTGGCAAATAGCACTTGGAGTTGCGGGGATGAAATCTGAGTCACCTTTAATTTCCTCATTCCACTGCCTAAACAGATACTTATTTGTTTAGAACCCATTGTTTAAGCCTTTAAATCTAACAGCTGTGTTCAGAGACCGAGGAAAACAGAAGCCCCAGCCAAGCCGGGCTGCCATTCCTCACCCGGGCTGCCATTCCTCACCCGAGCAGCTCCGGCTTGGAGCCTGGGAGAGGGACGGCAGCGGGACAGAGAGCTCGGGGGAGGCCTGTCAGTCCAGTCAGACGTGCTGCAGCCCCCAGCACCCACTGCTGGCGACAACTGGCTGAGCTTGAACTCCGGAGCAGAGCACAAGAAGAGGCTGCCCCAGCAAATCCACCAACGCCCCTCCACAAAACGATGTCGCTGGCTATCGGGCGGCAATCCTGCATCAGCTGTCCCTTGTCACCTGGGGGTGAGGTGGAAGGAGGGTTAGGCCCAGGGAATGAATTGTCTTATTGAAGAAATGAAGAAGGGACCCAGGGCTGAGCGCTGTGGAGTCATGGCTGGGGTCAGGGGAAGGAAGGTGTCTGCTGGGTGGAGCACTAGCCAGCTGCCAGGGTCAGAGGGCACGTTCCTCCCGGAGAACTCACCTCTCTCCCTCCAGCTGCCAGCAGCTACTGCTTGTGGTGGGATAGCCACCTAGGGGACAGCAGCCAGAAGGGCCAGAAGCAGATGGACAAGTACAGATGAAGAGTGTGGGGTCGTGGGGGGGTGCTCATGGCATAGAGAATGTCGGGCTGGGTCAGATCTTAGAGTCCCCCCATTTTACAGGCCAGGACATTGAGGCCTAGCCTCGGCCAAGGTCACCTTGCTAGGAGACACAGATCTGGAATCTAGAGCTAGAACCTGGCCTCCTAAACCCCCAACTGCAGTGCCCCTCCTGCTGCGCCATCTTGGATCCCACAGCGAGTAAGTTACAACTCACTGTGATGTTCACTCTGTGGAGCCCTCTGGCAGCTCCCCCCCAGCCTCTGGGATACAGCAGACCCCCGCAGGGAGGCTGGCCCACCTCCCCACCCCGCTGAGAAGCATTCCCGCTCCTCTGAAATGCTCCACCCTTGTGCTTGCAGGACCAGGACCATCTCCCCTCTTGGCCTGTCACCTTCCCAGTCCCCTCTCAGAGCTGCCGCGCGCTCACCACTCTGCCCCATCCTGCAGAGCCTCCCCCAGGCTGCCCCCTCCCTGCACAGGGGCGTCTCTGGGAGACATATGAAGTGTCTGTTTACCAGGCTGCTAGCTCTTCGAGTGTGGGAACCAGGTCTTTGTCATCTTGCTGTTTCTCCCCACCCCCAGCTCTGAGCAGCTATGTGAGAAAAACTCCATTAATGTTTGTGGAATTAATTATCAAATTAAGGAGTGAATGAACCCTGGGCAGCTTTGATAGCGGCTTATTCCCTGTGAGCTACTGAACCCGCAGAAGGGCCAGCGCCGCTCTGGACAGTCTTTGACCTCCGGTTTTCTTTTGGCTCTCCCTCCCTCCCCAGGTTGGAGGTAGTAGGGCCCTGGCCACAACCAAGTCATGTGAGGTGTGACTCCACCGTGCAAACAGCCACCGTGATCCAGGGCACCCAAGTAACAGTCCCTGGTGACACTGATGCGCTGACAGGGATAGCAGAGCAGCAGGGCTGGTTACAGAGGTCACTTATCCAGGAAATGAGCCCCTCACGGAGCCACTGCCGTGGAGTACAAGTACGCGGCAATTAGCAGCCCTCGGGGAGCGGAGTGCGTCGTGCACCTGCCCCTCCACCCTGTGGCTGCTCCAAGGCTCTGGATCCCCAGCACTGAGGGCTCTAAGTGATGTGATTTTATAGATCATTTACCTTCCAATCTCTGTTTTCCCTACATGAGATGCAAACAAGATATTTGCACCTGGTTTCTATCCCCTGAGCACCACCAACTGGTAGGTTGGGAAGGGGCCCACACAGCAAGACAACAGCAGGGGCAAAGCCTGGGGTTGGGAAAGACACACTGGCCAACACAAAGTCGTCCATCCACACCCAGGGATGAGAGCTGGCCCACACAGAGAAGGCCCCGCAGGATGTCCCTGGGCTCGGATCCCAGCTCAGTTCTCACATGACAAGGTGAGGGCTTCCTGCCACTTGCTGGGAGCAGACCTGGCCACGGAGCATCTGAGCCTTTCCAAAGCAGTCCTCAGCCACCCCCAGGAGCATTTCTGGGGGCTCTGGCCGCCAGCAGAGGATCACAGAGACAAACACAGACGGGACACGGTGCCGGGAGCCACATACCAGAGCTGCTTCTCAGCCGCCCGCCCGTGGTTCTCACAGGGCACCCGGCTACTAGCGACTTGCCAGAGCAGGGAAGGGGCAGGCTGAGGGGCAGTGGGCGGGTCCAGGGGCTCAGGGCCCAGGGAACCAGGGATTTCGAAGACTCAGCGAGGAACCTGGCAGGAAAGCACCGGAAATTATACTGACTCCATTCGGTTTGACTCCTTGCCTCTTGCAATTTATCTAGTATTTCCTAAAAGGTCACCGGGTGGTGATTTCAATATTGTAAAATTTGTAGAGATGCTCTAAAAGAAATGTACAAATTTCACAGGTTTACGCTGGCTTAAAAGTAATATATTTTATTAAAAGCATCTATTCTGGGTGCACTTTGGAGAGGATTTGGCAACTGATTGGTTAGAGATCCAAAAAGCCTTGTGCTATTAAAAGATTCGCTGTGTTTTTTTTTTGGGTGGTAAAAAGGAATCGAAATCAAAGGCATTTGCAAAGGTACGGTTGGTGGAGGAAAAAGTGGCGTGTGTGATCACAAAATGCTGTCGCCTCGCAGTTCCCCAGCCGGAGCTGGGTACAGCCGACACTGATGAAGAGCGGGGGGCTGCCCAGCACCCCGAGAAGGCTTCTACCTCCTGAAATCTCACAGGCCCCTTCTCACTTCCCTCTCACCGCTGCTCATTAGCTAAATCCAATCTTTGTCAGTCAAAGGAAAATAAACAGGAAGCAATCACCTGAAGGGAAAGAGAGTCCTCCAATCCAGACAAAAACGGCCTCTACGCAAACACCTCTCCCCCAGCCCACTCAGGACGCTCTGCTTCTCTCCCAACAGCAGAGCCATTTCCTTCCTGCAGGCCCAGTGATGCACAACTTCCTGTTGGGACAGCAGAGGGATTTGGGGAACTGTGTCCTTCCTCACAGCCTCCAGTCAGGTTTGCAGCTCTCAGAAGGTGCCACGGAGCAGGCCTCAGAACCCCTCCCCCGCATCTGCTCCCCCACGCCCTCCCCCAGCGCCCCAGGTCAGGCCACCGAATCTGTGGTGCACGGCAGGGCAGCGTCTCCCAGAGCCAAGGTGGGGACCAGCACTTCTATCCTCAAAGCCACCAGGAGGGGACAGCCCGCATGGTTTTTGCTCCCCTCCCAGCCTAATCAGGCCAGCCCTAGAGCGTGCAAATGGGGATGGAGTAAGGTGGAGCTTTTCAGGGTGAAGATAAGCCACTGACAGCGCCCCAGGGTTAGCACTCAGGGCAAGCCCACCTCAGAGGAAAAATGAAAACCTCCCTCCCCACCAGACCCTCCAGGAGAGGCTCCACTCCAAGTCCCTTATCTGAAATGCTTAGAATCAGAAGTGTTTCTGATCTCGGGACCAGCAGTTAGTGTAATGGCTAATGTCGCTGGACTCCCACGTAGTCGACTGCGGTTCGAGTCCTGGACCTGGTGGCTTAAACTCACGCCGGGCGCATGTGCGTGCGTGCCCAAGATCCCGAGAGGAGAATGGAGGAGAAAGGATTGCGGCGTGGTCATTCCCCCTGGGGGTGATTTCTTGCTTTCTGTCTCTCTGTCTCTCTCTGTCTTTCTGGAGAGCACACGTGCCCTATAGTGAAAACCTCTCCAAGAAAAAAATTTAAAAAAAAAAATAGTGTTTCTCATCTCAGACTTTTTGCAGATTTTAGAATATTTCGTATATATACAATGAGCTATCTTAGGGACGAAACCCAAATCTAAACACTCAAATCATTTGTGTTTCATATGTACCTTAGACACAGCCTAAAGGGGGTTTTTTACAGTATTTTTGCATTGCAGCATTTTGACTGAGCCCCATCACATGAAGTCAGGTATGGAATTTTCCACTTGTAGCTTCATGTTAGTGCTCAAAAAGTTTTGGATTCGGAAACATTTCGGATTTCAGAATTCCAAATTGGGGATGCTCAGCCTGTATTGAGTTCTCTTCAGCCCCTGTTTCCTTCAATCCCCAACAACCCCTCTAAGAGTGATTCCTAAACTTTGCCACACATAGTATCACCCAGAAGCTTCTTTAAAATCCTGATAAATCAATCAACTCAGGAGGTTAGAAGCTAGGAGCTTTTGTTTCCACATTCTTTAAAGACCTCCGCGAGTGATTTCAAAATGTAGCAAAGTTTGGGAACCACTGAAGAAAATGCTATAAATGCCCATTTTATGAATAAGGAAACCAACATTCAGAGAGGTTAAGTCACTTGCCTGAAAGCACACAGCGCATAAACAATGAGTTAGGATTTTAGTTAACACCTCTGTGATTCCAGCATGGAGCCCCTCTCTCTCCAAACTCTGTGCACAGTCTCCAGGTACAGGTCTCCCTAGTCCACGCTCACCCCCCGTCAGGGCTTCTCCATGCACACCAGCCATGAGCAGGAACGGGGATGTGCAGGGCAGGCGGGAGGGTGTGTGTGCACCTCTCGGGGGTGATGGGACCAGCAGGCTTGTCCCTTCCTCTGCCATTTAGGTCAGCACGGAGCAGAGCCCTGAGGGTTAAGGCGGCTGATCCCACAGGCTGATCCCCCTCCCTGCAGGGAGGGCTGGTGTGAGGGAAGCACACACAGGAGTGTGGGTGTGTGGGTGAGCTCACCCTCAAGCAGGGGTGACGTAGAGGGCAGGGGCCCGGGGAGAGAGCAAGGGAGGGGGGCCTCCAGGAAAGCTCCGAGCCCAAACCTCAGCGGTGGCCCTGCGACTTCACAGGCTGTGTGACCTGAGGAAAGTCTTTTTCCCTCTCTGGGCCTGATTTCCTCTCTACTACATGGGGTGGGACCACACAATCTCGGGTCCCCCCAGTCCTGTCCTCTGTGTGCCCACCTGCATATGGCAGCTCTCATCTTGGGTCCAAGTGGGAACAGCTGCACCCTCACCCAGGCGGACAGAGACCACACAGCTCAGGCCCCACAGGCCTGGGCTCTCAGGGCAGCCAGACCAGGGAGGCCAGTGCGCCTGCTGAATATTTGGGGGTAGAGAGGAGCCTCTGGGGCAGCTCCTCATACTGGCCCCACCTGCCGGCCCAGCCATGAGCCCCTGCGTGGGACTGGAGCCAAAGTCTGCCAGCCCCAGCTCTCCTGGTGGCACCCCAAGAGTGGGCAGGAGGCCACTGGGGGCATTATCCTGCTGGCCTGGCACCCCTACTCCCCTCCCCTCCCACTAACCTGCAACTTCCCTGAGTTCCTGAGGAATCCAGCCTCCCCTCCATGGCTCACTCAGGGGCCTCACCCTCTGCCAGCCCTCCCTGGCCCTCCTGGACACACTGAGGTTCCCTGTGCCATTTCTGCTCCTGGCTCCGCTCGCCCCCTGCACACGCCGCACTGTGCCACACCACGCCACGGCCACCACCTGCTTATGCTTCAAGGCAAGGGGTGGGTCTGACTCAACAGAGACAGCAAAGCCTCGTGGTCGGAGAACGGGCTCTGGAGTCCGAAGACCTGCCCTAGGATCCTACTTTGCCACCTCCCGGCCATGTGGCCAAGCCTCAACTCCCTCATCCATAAGATGGGGCAAAAGCAGAGACTTCATGAAATTGTCACAAACACGAAACGGGATGACACATGTAAATGAGCGGCTCAGCACAGCCAGGAGCCCAGTTAATGAGGGCTGCGAGTCCTGTATCCCTGTGGCCCTCGGGTCTGGCCTGAGCCCCGGCGTGTAGAGCTACGTGCTTAACGAGTAGGTTGGGGCCAGCCTGCGGCGTGGGGGGTTAAGGCAGCTGACCCCACAGACTGACTGCAGGTCAAGTCCAGGACACACCAGGCACATGTGTGCATAACCAAAACCCCGAGAGGTGAACGAGGGAGAAGGGATTTCAGTATGACCATCACCCATGGGGGCTGCTTTCTCACTTCCCTTCTCTCTCTCTCTCCCCGGTGAGCTCACACGCCCTCTGGAAAATTAAAATAAAGAACAACGTGGAACTGAGCTGAACTCCAGCCTGTGTGCAGCCTTGCCCACCTGCTCAGCCTCTCCAGGGGTTGGATATGGTCCTGCCCCTGCCCACCCTGAACAAAGGCTGCTCCCTGCATCCCTCCACTTCCCTCCAGCAATAATGCTGCCCCTGGGACCAGCAGTTAGTGTAATGGCTATGTTGCTGAACTCCCACGTAGCCGACCACGGTTCAAGTCCCAGACCTGGTGGCTTAAACTCACACCAGTCACGTGTGTGTGCGTGTGCCCAAGATCCCGAGAGGAGAATGGAGGAGAAGGGATTGCAGGTGGCCATCCCCCCCGGGGGGTGATTTCTCACTTTCTGTCTCTCTCTCTCTCTGTCTGGCGAGCACACGCGCCCTATAACAAAAACCTCTCCAAAATAAATAAATAAATAAATAATGCTGCCCCTTCCCTGGACAAGAAGCTGCCCCATTCAGAGAAGCAACAGTGCTTTCAGGGAAACCCGCGCAGCCGCCATAGCTGGCTCCCAGCACCCTTCAGCCAGAGCCCCCCACAACCTTCAGCTTCCCAGCAGCACCTACTGGGAGCCATCAGTCCCATCCCAGGCTCTGCCCTGGTCGGATCTAACATCCTAAGATTAGCAAGGGCTCGCACTCTGGGAGGGAAATGCAGCAGGTGGAGGCCCTAACAGTCAGAGGGGGAAACCCTTCCACGCAGTGGGCAGAACGGCCAGAGAGACACCAGGCAGGCCAGGGCGGATGGGAGGTCTCTCCTCCAGACACGTCCTCATCCTCGCTCCCCATAAAGCCTGAGAAAAAGGCACTTGGCAAGAGTTACAATTCCAGACGGCACTTAACGAAGTCCAGCGCCTCAGCAAGACAGAAATAATGACCCGGGGGACTTCTCCAGGAAAGCTGTCTGTACGTGGAGGGGCGGCTGGGAGACTTAATGAAGCCAGTTCCGCATGAAAGGCAGGCACGGCGCGGCTGCCCCAGCCCAGCCTCGGTGGTGCCCTTGGACTGGGAGGGGCGGCCGCTCTGCCAGGCCGCGCAGGGACAGGCGCTGGCCACCAGGAAAGGCTGAAAGAGCACCCTCAGGACCTGCAGGGATCTGGGGAAGGAGGTTCCACTGTACAGACCTGAGCAGGGAACCTCACCCCTACCCCTTCCCGTCCCCAGCCCTCCTCCAGTCCCTCCATTATGCAAATCGTTGACTGTGTGGATTTGCATAATTCATGCATTATTAGTACCCATTCTTGTCAGGCTTTTAAACTTTATAAAGCAATTTTGCTACCTTTAATGGAGAGTAAGAGACAAGGTTCTAGAGAGAGATTTCCTGTCCTTTTTTCATTCAATGCAAAAAAAGGTCTCTAAATCTTAACTTAGGGAGAGTTAGTGACAGAAATGATTTCCCATTGGAAACGTGACTACTTAGTTGACACTTTGGCCAAGAGGCTATCTGGGCCCTGAGTGCCAGTACCTAGCGCCCAGCCACGTCTCTTACAACTGCAGACCGTGGTCCTCGGCACGGCTGGAAAGGGACACTGCACTGTGAAGTCCCTGGGGGCTCCTGGGTGATTCGAGCACAAAACCGTCACTCCACGTTTGTACTTCTTTTTGTTTTACGAAGTGCTTTTACTTCACTCTCTTTCTCAACCCCACAATAAGCCTACCAGGTTGGAAAAGAACACTTTTACCCCCATTTCAGAGATGAGCAAACTGGGGCCCTCGAAGTGCGAGCTACTCACCGGAGATCAAACCTAGGCGCTCACACTCTTTCCTCCACACCAGGCGGGCGACACCTTGCCACTCCTCCGCCCCTCCGCACCCGGGATAGACACCACAAGTCAATCGAGCAGTCTTCCCACCCCGCTCCGATGGCTCAGACAGCACCTCAGAATCCTCAACCCAGCCCTACTGGCGGCTAGAAGCAATTGTACAGAGCTGCCACCCAGAAGAAACCTGTTTGCTATTCCTGCGTATTTCCTGCCAACTCCTCAGCATCCAGCCAACAGTGACGGCGCCGGGAGTTTCTGGGAAGCGCCTGTGGCTAAGCTTAGCCCGGCTGCTCAGACCCAGAAGCCCCAGACGGCACCCAGGCACCCGCTCACTGCTTCTGAATGGGCTCCAGATGGGACCAGCCACGGCTGCGTCCGGAGAGAGCCAGACCCTACACACCAAGAGGGCTCTACTCTTCTCATCGCAGGGGCCCGGCCGCAGGGGACCCCTGAGGCCCACCTGCACGGCTGCACTGCCGCACACCTGCTTCCGGAGCAGCGAGACCAAAGGTGTCTGCTTCTGCAATAGAGACCTGGCCTTGCCGTGCTGGCACGGGGCTCGCAGAGGGGTTCAGCTAGAAAAGGCACCGACACTGCCAGCCCCTCCCCAACACCCTACACTCACACACACACACACACACACACACACACTCACTGCCCTGGGGCCCAGTGCCAGCCAGCCCCAAGGACACCCCTCTCTTCCATACATCCAGAGCCCCCTCCAGCTGAGACAGGGATACGTCCACAATCCTTCCACATGGGCTCTTCCGCAGCCCTGCACGGAAACCTCTTTAAATGAGAGCAATAAAATCTTCAAAGTGGGGGGGCCAGACAGAGGCACAGCAGTAAAACGTGATGCTCTGCAATGCAGACCCACATGGGAATGTTCTGGGTTCGTATCAGAGAGAAGGAGAGACAGGGAGATAGAGAGACAGCACCCCAACAGGGTCTTGACACCATGATCAGACCCCAGCCTCGGCCAGCACAGAAGAAGGGCACTCGCATGCCCAGGGTATTCAGAGAGTCTCGAGATGCAAGCGGGGACTTTCCCACATGCATGCACACTTTACTGTGAGAGTGCTTCTGGCCCCCCAAATTTTTAAAATTAAATAAAACCACATAGACTGCCATTCTGAGGGCTGGCCTATATGGCCTGGTGGTTGAGAGAGCCAGATCCCACGTGGCCAACTGCACAATTCAAATTCTGGACCCGGTGGCTTAAAAAGCCACCATGCATGCTTACATGCCCCAAATCCTGAGAGGGTGGAGAAATGGAGGAGAAGAGGAGTGCTTTCTCCCACTCCATCTCTCTCTTTCTCTCTGTCTCTCTCTGGTGAGCGCACATGCCCTCTGGCAAAGTTTTTTCAAGTGCTTATTTTAAATCTCCTGCACCTTCTTGCTATCAGGGTGAGAAATCTCATCTCGAAGCCCCCACCCACTCCCCAGCCCACAGGGTAGCTCTGGCGCCTTTCTTCTTTATGTCAAGAGGCCAGAACCCTCTTGGAGGACAGAAAGCAGCCTACGGGTCCCAGAGGACAGGTGGCACAGTGCCCGCACCGGCCCCCACAGCCAGCACCAGCACAGCCGCCCTGGCCGGCGGGCTCTCCTGCAGCCATCGACTCTGGCTTCCTGCCAGACCCAAGAGAGATGGGACACACCATCTTCCTGCCTACATCCAAGGGGCCTACACAGTGTTTCCTCCAGGCTGAGGCCACAGCTGTCACCGCCACCCCTTACATCTCCACACAAACCCCTCCACCCTCACTTCGCGGTAAGGCCTCCTCCCCGTCTCCCTGGTCTCCAGGGCCCCGAATCCACACTGCCTCTGCAGTGATCAATGGGCCCATTCTCCAAATCAACCAGGGCTGCCACTGCCAGAGGTCCAGGAGTCCCCTCCACACATTTATACCCCTAAGGCTCTTTCCCGGAGGGCCATTAGGCAGCGGCACACCGAGCCACGGGTGGGAGTGTCTGTCCCCACAGGAGGAGTGTTTTATCCCTGACTGCGTCAGGAAGCACTGGTACATGATGGTAATAAAGAGCAGGCTGATTTTAATCAGTTGTATTTACTTTTCTACACTCTATACCGACGACACACCCCTCACTGCCTGCTCCTGTATCCGACTGACCCCAGCCTTGGCACACCACTGCCCTTCGGCGGCCTCGGCCGGCTTCCATAGGCAGGGCACATGTCTGCAGAGGAGGGAGCGAAAGAAGGCCCAAGAGGGCCCCGGAGCGGAGGAAGGCTCCAGTCTGTGTGAGCGCCACTCTTTCTGCACTGCCATGGTTGGGGGTGGCGAGGCATTTAGGGACTGCCCTTTAGGGACTTCTAGTACTTATTCAAGGAGGAGCGTTGTTTATTTAGTGCTCTGCACGGCCTGGAGCTGTTCATCCATCTAGATCCATCAAGAGGCTGTGAGGTGGGCATCAGCACCCCCTACACCCCCACCACCCCCCTGCAACCAAGCCCGACCTCCTGTCGCCATCACCCTCACACACAGGTAGTCGATGAAGTAATCCTGCTTGTAAGTGGAGCCAAGAGCCGGATGGGGCCTGCCTGAGCCCTCAGCGGCCAGCCTTTGCCCCAGCACCCCGACCTGCTCCCAGCCCAACCTGCCCTCGCCCACAATTTGCCAGAATCCCTGTGTGCAGACCCTGTCACCTCCCACCTCCTGGAACCCCGACAGCTCAGAAGCATCACAGCCCCCTCTACAGCTGAGGACACGCCCTAGGTGAGCCTGCACATCTGTCATGCCGGCGGGGACAGTCCGAGCCAGCACGAGCTCTGGGTCAGAGATCCCAAGCCCCAGGCTCTTTCCTCTCTGGAGGTTGAGCTGGACCAGGACCCCAGGGAGCCCGGGAGCCTCTGGGAACCGCCATCACAGAGGGAGCCCCTGAGGGCCCAGGGTGTCACCTGCAAGGCAAGGCCAGAGGCTGGGCTGGCCATGGTGACCTGCAGTCCCACTGGGTCTGCCAGCAGGGAGGCTGGAGTTCTGGAAAGTGGATTCTGAGGTGGATAACAAGGGTCATGTATGTGAAGCACACCATGGGGAGACCCCAGGCTTCTGCTGGATATCCTCCTGGGAGTCCCCCGGCCCCTCAGAGCCAGCATGGCCCACCTCAAGTTCACCATCTCAAGTGCCTCCCAGCTCTTCTCTCCTTCAAAGGCAACGCGCACCCCTGCCTCTCCCCACCCACTGCGGCCAGTCCATCACCACGTCTTGCCAGTTAAAAGCAGTGGCCGCTTACTGGGCTAGGACCGTTACATCTGTGTCATCAGCCCTCCCGCACCGCCACCCGTGGGCCTAGCCTCATTACCCCACTCCACACACACCGAGACTGAGGCTCGTGGAGAGCAGGCAACGCACCCAACCACTCAGTCATTCCCTGAGCTATGCAAGCCAGCCAAGGGCAGCCGACTCCCCAGTGCAGTTCCTCCCATGTCCGTTCCTCCCGTAACCCGGAAAACAGGCAGGGAGAGAGGATATCCTATCTCCCTGGGCTCGGCAGGAAGCCAGCACTGAGGGTCACAGGAGAGGCCCGGCTAGGTATGCTGGTGTTGGCTAACATGGCCGCTGTGCCGCCCACTCTCTAGGACCCACAGGCCACCTGACTCCTCTCGCTTTCCATCCTCCATGAAAGGGCAGGTTTGGGTGGGGGCGGGGGGGCATGGCCACAGCACTTGTACACACCTGGTGGGCCCAGGGTGGGGAAACGCAAAGCCCCCAAGCCCCCTGCCTGCCCAGAGGACCCCGCTCCATACTTTCCCTTTCCTCACCCCGCCTGGATCGAGCCTTCATTTTCCCATCCAGAACTATCACAGTAACCTGCCCCTAGCTGCCTCCCTCCACGACCTCCCTCCGCTCTGCGGCTGGGTCACTGCCCTGCTCAAGTACGTGAGGGCTTCAAAACGCTCCTGCAAGTTGTGTCCTAGGACGAAACCATGGGGTCGGCCCTGTGGCCTCCATACTTAAGGGAGCCAGCTCCCACATGGCCGACCACAGTTCAAATCCTGGTCCTGGTGACTTGAGAAGCATGCCGGGTACATGTCCGTGCCCTACCTCCCAACAGCACAGAGAAACAGAGAAGGGATTTGCCGTGATCACACTCCATTAGGGGTGCTTCCCCCCTCCCTCTCTGTCTTCTCTGTCACCCTGACTTTCTCTGGGGAGCACACATCCCTCTGGCAATTAAAAAATAAATAAACTTAAGAAAAAGAAAGAGAAAACTATGCATAGATTTTGATTTTTTTTTTCATACCAAAACAAACTTATACTTTCATTCTATTATTCCATGAGCGTTTTGAAGTCCCCTTATACCTTCCATTGTACCCTGCACCTTTAAACAAAAGTGCAGACTCCTCAGCCTACCATGCAAACCCCCCTGGTCAGGGGCCCATGTCCCTTTCTAATCCTCTTCTCGTCACTTCAGGAAAACCTGCCCACCCCTAAGAGCACCGGCACTCGCTAACTTTAGGGTCTGTCCTCCTGTTCCTGCAGCTCAGAAAACTCTTCTCTTTTTGCTTACTTAGGCCCTCTGTTCCTTCAAAGCCCAGCTCTAACCCCACTGCTTCTAAGAAGCTGCCAGCATTAATATTTGCAGCAAGCCCTCCCCTGACATCGTAGCTCTTCATGGTGCTTGTCACAGTCGGCCCTGCTCAGAGTCACAGCAGCCGAACAGCCCCTCAGCCATCTATTTCCGTCTCTGCATCTCCCAGCATCTCCGGGGCCACAGCTTGGCACAGAACGGGCATCGGGAAGGTCTGCCCAGCCGTGTCCTCAGAGCTCCGCTAAACTGATGCGACCTTTCCCCGACAGCACACCCTGTCTTTCCCTGGGGCTGGTCCTAGAGCTCAGAACAAAGGTTTGCCCCACGAGGCGGTCACTGGGGAATCCTTGCCCACTCACCTCCAAAGGATTCGAGCGAGGCCCGGGCTGGCACACTCAGCTCTTTCTGCCCCTGCAGGAAATCTGCCACTCAACCCGCTCTGTCTCCCACTCACACAGCACAGAAATAATAGCCCTGCATTTTCCTGCAAATTCCATCTTCCACAAATGGAGACGTTAGCTCCACCTGTTCAAGGAAACACAAAACAAGAAGCCAGATGGAGCAGGCCTGGAAGAATGGCTGCGGCCTTGCGGGGCCGAAGGGGCTTCTGGGCAATCCCCCTCCTAAAGTTACCGCCAGTGCAGGGCTAGAAAGTTGATCGTCTCCCCACCTCCTGTTGCCAGCACGTCAGAGCTGACTAAGCACTTTCCCCACACCGGCTCCAGCTTGGTTCCCAGCCCAGCTCCGCCCTGTGTAGACACCACTGCCCCACTCACAGAGAGACCTCCAGGAACGGAAAGACATGGAGACTAGACACAAAGAGAAGAGTCCAGGAGACCAGACACGGCAAGGCTGACCCACGTGGGAAGGTTCCAGGTTCACGTCTGGAGACCTCCCTGAGTACACTGGGCATGCATGCCCCCATGATCCAAGCTGACTGAGGCTAGGGGTGGATTGTGGCAGGAGATCTTGTCAGGGGTGCTATCTCTCTGTCTCTATATATCTCTCTCATTCATGGGATAAATAATACACTTTTTTTCCGGGGGGGGGGGGGAGGTTTTTGCTATAGGGCGCATGCGCTCGCCAGAAAGACAGAGAGAGACAGAGACAGAAAGCATGAAATCACCCCTCAGGGGGGATGGCCATGCCTCAATCCCTTCTCTTCCATTCTCCTCTTGTGATCTTGGGAACGCACACACACACACACCCAGCGTGAGTTTAAGCCACCGGGTCTGGGTCTCAAACCACGGTCAACTACATGGGAGTCCAGCGGCATAGCCATTATGCCAACTGCTGGTCCCAATAATAAACTTTTTTAAAAAGAAAGAAAAGACTCCAGGGAGGCATGAGGAGTCAGGACTTAAACCCAGGTCTTCTGACTCCGGGGCCAGAGTCCTCAAGGATAAAGGGTGTCCCCTTGGACAGGGGGTAAAGGAAGGTGAGGCTCTGGAATGGCGCTGCAGTTGATAAAGTCCTCACGTCTGTCTTCTTGTTACCCTTGAAAGCAGCCTCTGCCCATGAGTCATCTAATGCAGGGCTTCTCCACCCCAGGCCACTGACATGGGGACCAGGTAGTCCTTTGTTGTAGGGGCACCCCTCACCTCCATCACCACATGTCTGTATTACCCCTCCCTGTGTGTGCTGACCCGAATGTCTCCAGACACTGCTGCGTGGCCCCTGTGGGGCAAGTTCACCCAGATGAGAAGCCCTGGCCCAAAGGCACAGTCAGACCCCGGGTCTCAGCAAAGGGAGGAGAACTCCTCACTAGTCTCATCCCCACCCAGGCGCCTGCCTCGATCTAACTCCTGCTATCTGTTGGGGATGCCTGGCCCCGTGTCAGTTCAGGTGTTCCGTTCCACACTGGCCCCATCCATTCCAAGGGCAGAGCTGGCCTGCCCATAGATATTCCCTAGCTTTGACATGGACAGAGGAAAAGAATCAATATTCCCTGAGAACCCATGCTGAGCAAGCGTTAAGTCACCAAGCTGAGGTCACTGGCCAACATGCCTTCACGGAACTCAGCACCCCACGCAACACCGGGCAGAGGGACTCCAGGTCCCCGGGTTGGGGTTAAGGGAGCTGGATCCCCATGGCCAACTGCAGGTTGAATACCAGCCCTGAGGTTTGAAAGCACATCAAGTGCAGGCGCGTGTGTGCCCAGAATCCCAGCAGGAAGGAGAAATGCAGAAGAGATTGCACTGTGACCACGGCCCACTGGGGGTGCTTGCTCCTACTTTTTCTCTCTCTCTCTGGTGAACCAACATGCCATCTGTCAATTGAAAAAAAAATAAGGATGAAATTCCTAGTCATGCAGCTAACCAGTCAGGTTCCAGTTTTGAACCCAGGTCCAAAGGCTGCCCAAGCAGACGACCTTGGTCTATAAGCCCCACGACCCTCACTCCCAAGGCCCAGGCCCCAGCAGCAGACACTGGCAGGGCTGGAAGAAGACCGTAAAGGCCATTCCTGTTCCCTTTCCCCACTCTCCTCCAAGCTCCAAAGGAAACAGGTGCAGTGGCTTCTCTGCAGGGTCCTTCAGCCCTGAGCACTCTGTGGGCCCTGGACACTCAGTGACACAGTTAGTGTCATCACCACAGAGGCTGCTGAGACCCTGCCTGGAGTCCTCACCTCCCCAGCCACAAGACCTGAGAAGTCGCCCCACCTCTCCAGGCTCATGAATCCCCCTCACCCCACGCACGTGGAGTTGAAGGGGCTGGACAATCAGGAATGTGTGTCTTTAGAGGTGCGTATTACTTTAGTAACTTTCCATAACATCCGGTTTCCCAGCCATGATGGGAAAGTTGATCATGTATGACTCTTTAATCATCACACAGCTCTGGGGTCAGACAGAGCAGGAAGATTTGACCTTGAAATGTGGACTGACCCAGAAAGACCCAGCCACTTGTCCTGACCCCAGGGAATGAACACCAGTGGTGTGAGTGGCACAGATAACTTATTTTCACTTTCAAAAAAGTGGCCAGGCAGGCCAGGAACTGTTCTCTGGGATCAACAGGACCCTCTCCCCACCCACTTCATGGGGTAGGGGCCGAGGCAGATGTCTTCCATGGCCCCAAGTGCCATCCTGTGACCTCTCATAACCTCTGAGGCACATGCGACCCCACTGAATTGCATACCTCAGAAATCCAGCTGCAAACTCCCCATCTTCCCCAAGCCCAAACTGCTTCCCCCAGTGAACAGAAACTCCATCTTCCCAATTCCTTAGTCCAAAAGTCTTGGCCTCGTCCTTGACTTCCCCTCCTCTCACCGCCTCCCCTTTTCCCCACCACTCTGCATTCCATTCATCAGGAACACTCTCCTTTCAAAGGCTCCAAGGACACAACCACTTTAAAAAAAAAAAAAAAAAAAAAAGATTCATGGTAGAACACATGTGTGCGTGCACGTGAGAGAGAAACAGAGCAGCACCTTGCACAAGGGCTCAGCGCGCCATGGTCCCCTTCCTCCAGCCCTCCAGCTCCTCGAGATCATGAGCTCAGAGTGCCTGGGGTTCACCGGGCCAGGGATGCAAACCCACGGTCACCACGTGGCTTCCACACTGCAGTCCAGCACACTGCTGACTGCGTCCTGAGACTGGGCCCCGGCCTCTGTAACATCTCACTGCCACCGGCCAGCTTCAGGGCACCACCTCTCCCACCTGCACGTCCCCACATCCTCTTGACAGGCCCCCTTACTCCCACCTACGCTGTCTGCCCCCAACTCTGTAGCCAACGGGATCTCAGTAAAAGCTAAGTCAGATCTTGTCACTTCTCTCCTCCGAGCCCTCCGCAGGCTCCCATGTCACCCAGGGTAAAAGCCACACTCCTCACAAGGGTCTACAAAGCCCTGTGGAGTCTGTCCTGCCTCCTCTCTGACCATGCGAGCCCTGCCTCCTGACCCCTGCACGCTCCCCATCACTCACTGACTCAGCCCCACGGGCCCCTCACAGCCCAAGAGCTGCGGGCGCTGCCCAGAATGGTAGATGCTGGCCATGCAATGGAACCATAAAATGCCTTCCATGTAGGGGCCAGCAGACAGCGTAGCAGTTACGTAGCTGAACTCACATGGCCAACCACAGTTGGAGTCCCAGACCTGGTGGTTTGAAACTCACATCAGGCACATGTGTGTGCATGCCCAAGATCCCAGGAGGAGAATGGAGGAGAAGAGATTGTGGCATGGCCATCCCCCCCCCCCCCCGAGGGGTAACTTCTCACTTCTCTCTCTGTCTCTGTCTCTCCCCCACCCCTTACCCCACATCTCCCCACCCCTACACACCAGCCAGGAAGCACATATGCCCTAAGGCAAAAACCTCTACCAAAAAAAAAAAAAAAAAGCCTTTTATTTTCATTTAAATCTAAATACCAATACTGCATTCATTTATCAGAAAACTTTCAAGTATGTTTTCAGTGTGTGAGTCTGCCCTCTTAACTGTAAATGTTACGAACTGTAAATACACATCAGGTATTCCCAGTGAACATTTAGTGTCTAATTGAAATATGCTGTAAGGGGAAGAAATGCGCTGGATTTCAAAGACTGAGCATGAAAAATAGAACACAAAATATCTTGTTAATAATTTGTTACATCGAGTCACATTGTAATGATAGTATTTTTGTCCCTGTCCAGTTACATTTAAAGCATAATCACATTTTTCTTTTTCCTCTTTAAATTATAACTAGTAGGATATTTTAAATGACAGAAGTGGCTTGCATTCTATTTCTATTGTCCAGCGCTGCCCAGACCATGCCAGGAATAATCCTGCACCAGGCCTGCACCATGGTTATTTTCTCTTCCCCACATGGCTGGCTCCCTCACCAACCTCAGAGCTTTCATCAGATATCACCTCTGTGAGGCCTTCCCTGAGCACATGCACTCCCAGAGCGAGACAGAGAGAGGGTGGGGGAAAGCACCCCCAGGGGAGTGGTCACACCACAATCCCTTCTCCTGCACTTCCCCTCCATGCCAGGACTTTGGGCATGAATGCACGTGCATCTCGAGTGTCTTTCAAGCTGCCAGGACTGGGAGTTGAACCACATGGTTTGCCTTGAGGGATCTAGCTGCCTTAACCAACAGGCCATGGGCTGGCTCTCCTTGAGCACTTACTTAAAATCACTACCCAGCAGTTAGCGTAATGGCTATGTCGCTGGATTCCCACGTAGTCGACCGCGGTTCGCGTCCCGGACCCGGTGGCTTAGAACTCACGCCGGGCACGTGTGCGTGCGTGCCCAAGATCTCAAGAGGAGAATGGAGGAGAAGGGATTGCGGCGTGGCCATTCCCCCTGGGGGGTGATTTCTCGCTTTCTGTCTCTCTGTCTTTGTCTGTGTGGCGAGCGCACGCGCCCTATGGCGAAAACCTCTCAAAAAAAAAAAAAACTCCTTGCCGTCCCATCCCATCTTTTTTTCTGTTCACTGCTCTTAGCATCATCCAACAAAATTCATGATTAACTTATAGAGTTCCCCATTGGATTTGCTTACTAAAATGTAAATTCCCAAGGACAAGGATTTTTACCTATGGCACTTAGAAATATACTGACACATAGTAGGTCTTCAAGAACTATTTGTTGAATGAGGACGACTTTCTGTTGTTTCTGCCTAGGTGCCCTCCTCAGTCAAAGGTTTCTCAAGGGCAGAGCCTGGCACATAGTAGGTGCTTCAACATACACTACTGAATAGCAGGCTGATTCTGATACCAGGATCTTTGGGGAAACAGGAACAACTTAGCTGAGTCATCCCAGGGAAGGCAAACACCAGTGCTTGTTTTGGACACTCTCTCCCCCGTGCGCCCCCAGGAAAGCTCCCCGTTAGCCCAACAGCCTGGAATACCTCGGGGAAGGTACACTTTCTTTCCTTTCCATCGATTTTTGTTCTCCCAGTGAGAAGACAAATCTGTTTCCCCTCGCCAGAAGGCCTCGAGCCACGGCTACTTACATTATAGTAATTAAATCCCTGCTGCTAGGAGGGTTCCGAGACAAACAGGCCTCATGCCAAGGGCTGGCCTGCAGGGAGGAGGCAGCGGGAGGGAGGCTGGCCAGAAGGGCCTGTCTCTCAGCTGTCTCCTGATAGTGAGGAAATCCACTTAGCCACAATGTCTTCACAGGTTTTCACTTGCAAGACAGGAAGATAAAGCCTGCCAGCCCACCCCTCCGAGGTACACCCACCCCCAGCCATGGCGAAGCAACTCACTTAGCCTGGGAGGTCGAGGTTTCCTTCCAGGTCACTCAGATTCCATCTGATCTTCACCACCTTCCCAAAGACAGCCAGAGGAGGCATCTTCCTCCTCCTCGAGCTCACTTCTCTCACTCTCCATGCCCAGGCCAGGGCTTTTCTCTTCACCCACAAGCTCAGCTGACCTTTCCCGGATGTTTGGCATGGGCCGAACTCCAGGCCACAGGCCTTCCACAGAGCAGTATCTCATTTAATCCTCACAACAGCCCCAGCAATTGCGCTGGGACTGACCTGCAAGGAAACTCCAAATCAACTTCCCAAGGCCACCCGGCCAAGAAGCGACAGAGCCAGGACCAAAACCTAAGCCTGTCCAGTGTGACAGCCTGTTCTAACGCCAGGCAGAGGATGGCCTGGGAGACAGAGAGGAGGGGCTGATGAAAGACACGAAAGTCAGACAGACCTGCAGGAGGAGGAGGGCCGCTTAACGGACAGAGGAACAGGAGATAAGTCTCGGGCCTGTGGGTCAAAGGCAGGCCACGTGTGTGTAGTTTCACCTCCTGTAAAACTCACATGGTCCCTGGCATTGCTGGTTCAATGCCATCCTCCCCGACCAGGCTGTGAGCCCCATGTCTGTTCAGAGCAAAGCCCCTGAGCCTATCAGAACCTCCGACACAGAGGAGGCCCTCCTGGGTGGTTATCAGCTCTAGGTGGAAGGCTTGAGAAGCAGAGGCAGATGCAGGGGCAGGTGGGGAGCAGGGTCCTGGGGTGGACACAGAGAGGGTCCACAGAGGAGAGGGGCAGAAGGCCCGAGAATGTGCAGAAACCTGGCCGCGTTGGGACCATGAGGGCCCAGAAGGTCCCACGGGCGAGGGGCTCATCCCAGTCCTCCGAGTTTTGGTGGATACACCTGCATTTGGAGGTTTCAGGGTTACATGAGAAACTAACAATAACAACAGCCGGCATGTGCCAAGCCCCTCCCCCGTACCCTCGCTGAGGCTTGTCTCCTTCACTCTTCATGATACCCGTGCCCTCCTGTGGGGAGGGAGGGACGCCATCGCCCCATTTATAGACCTGGAGACTGAGGCACACACAGATCAGTTTCTGCAACACAGTTGCACGGCCAGGAAGCCAAGGAGCTGAGCACCAAGCACGTGCTGTAGGGCTCAGCAGACCTCCCCCACCAGGGCCGCAGGAGACCGTCCTCAGCCCCAGAGCCCAGCCTCCCCCTGTCTGTCAAGCTACCCAAGGCTCAAAAAGCCTCAGCATCGAAACTGACCACGTCCCCTCCCCTTTTCCCATCCACCCCACTGAGGCTGGCAGGACAGTGAAGGTGGCACGGATAAGCGGGTAGGAGGGGCAAGGCAGAGAGCTTTCTGGCTTGAGAGAGCCCAGTAAGGGGGTGATCCACAAAAGCATGTCTACCACACAGGGCATGGGCTTTAGAGACACTCAACTGGATTCAAACCCCAAGCCCATCCCTTCCTAGCTGAGTGCCCTTGGGCAAGTCACGTAACCTCTCTGAGCCCTGGGTCTGTCACCTGTGAAATGAAATGGGAGTAACTATATCCACCTCACAGGGTTGCCGTGAGCGTCTAATGAGATGAGGCGTGGAAACCATATACAGGTTGTGCTTTCCTAATTCAAAAATCCAAAATCTGGGACCAGCAGTTAGCATAATGGCTATGTCACTGAACTCCCACGTAGCCAACCACAGTTCGAGTCCCAGACCCGGTGGCTTAAACTCAAGCCAGGTGCGTGTACGTGCGTGCCCAAGATCCTGAGAGGAGAATGGAAGAGAAGGGATTGCAGTGTGGCCGTCCCCCCCGGGGGGGGTGATTTCTCACTTTCTCTCTCTCTGTCTCTCTCTGTCTGTCTGGCGAGCACACGCACCCTATAGCAAAAACCTCTCCAAAAAAAAAAAATCCAAAATCTGAAATGCTCCCAAATCCATAACTTTTGGGGTACCAACATGATGCCACAAGTAGAAAATTCCACACCTGATCTCATGTGACAGGTTGCAGTCAAAATGCCGCAATACAAAAAGATCGTATGAAACTGCTTTCAGGCTGTGTAAGGAGAGCATAAGACGAAGGCGACTCTCATGTTCAGACGTGGGTCTCCTCTCCAAGAAACCTTATTATGTATATGCAAAGATCCCAAAGTCTGAAAAAACCTGAAATCGGAAACACTTCTGGTCTCAAGCATTTTGAATAAGGGACACTTGACCTGTCGTAGGCCCTTAATAAATATTCATTTCCTCCTCCTCCCTCATCTGTCCCCTCTCACTCATGAGTAAGACCCAGTGTTGCGACAGAGTCCTTTTGATGCAGCAGGAAAGATGTTTCCATTTTACGAGAGCAGTGCATGCTCCCCGGCTGCCGAGGACAGAGCGTTATATATGATCCCATCTACCGGCAAGGAAGCCCTCGTGACTCAACCTCCATCCCAGCCTCGCTCTTGGCTTACATCAATTTCATTTCACTCTTGAGGGATCTTTCAGCACTGGCGCCCAGCGTGGACCCAGACTCGCGTCTCATGCCAAAATGCCCTCCCAGCCCGCTCAGCACCGCTACGTCTCCAGAGCAGGGAAAGCATCTTGGCAGTACCAAAGTACCGGTCCAGCCCAGAACAGAAGGGGCCAGGCACTGTGGGCCCAGCCAGAAAGAACCTTGTAGGATCCCAAGGCCACCAGCTCTCTAAAGCAACAACCATCAACCCCCACAGACGAGAGACCCCTGGGTCTGTCCTGCATTGACTCCTCCAGCTCCACCCTCAGCAAGGGGAGCGAAATCTCACCTTCCAGATAAAGAGGCCGCTGCTGAGGCCACACTGCTCAACAGCCAGAACTTGAACCGGGTCTGTGCTCGGGAAGAGTCAGCAGAGAGCAGCACCCGTGGTTGGGAGAGGTCCCCACAGCTGACTCTGGTCCTCGAGGACACAGACACTCTCAGAACCCGGAACAGAACCACAGGGGTGTTCAGGATATGCTTAGGGAGGTGGGGTGGGAGGGGAATAAAGGACAGAAAGAATTAAAACCCAGAAGTCCTGGATTCCAGCTGCTCCTTTGCCACTACCAAGGCTGAGTGGCCTTGAACAAGCCACATGATGTCTCTGGGCCAGAGAGTCCTGGAAGGAGGACAGTCATGCTCTGGGTTTCTTAGAGAGGTAGGAGGTATGAGCAGGGTCCATGCCCACCCAGGCCGGCCTGCCTGGCTGGGTCCTGGAGCTTGGCCATTGCGGGGGGAGGAGCCATTCTACCCCCAGCTGTCCTCAGAGGCCTCTCTGGGGCCCCCACCAAAACCATGCAGCCCTGGGTCTTCCACAGGATGGCCTAACCCAGAGCAACATGCCTGCCCTAAGCCCTCACCTTGGGAAGGTGACATTATACATGTTGGTGGCCCCAGGCATTCCACAAGTGAAAGCAACTTGGGGGTGCTAACGTCTCACCTACTGGAAGCCAGAATAAAATAAAAATGGCTAAGGCCAAATTTGCTCAAATCCTAAATCTTTTTTTTTTTTTTTTTTTTTGAGAAATTGATTTTTGCTATCGCATGTGTGCACTCCCTGGAGAGACAGAGAGACAGACAGCAAGAAATCACCCTCAGGGGTGATAGCCACATCATGATCCCTTCTCCTCCATTCTTCTCTCAGGATTTTGGGCACGCACATACATGTGCCTGGTGTGAGTTTTAAGTCCCTGGGTCTAGGACTCAAACTGCAGTTGACTCTGGGGGAGTCCAATGTAACCATTATGCGATCTGCTGGCCCTCAAATCGTAAACCTCCAAAGGGAGGACGGACTCTGCACAAGTCCCTGTGGGTGGACCTCCACAAGGACAAGGCGCTAAGAGAAACTGCCGCGTGGGGGCAGCCGGAGGTGTGTGGCTGCCAGCTGGCCACTTACCCACCATTAGCAAATGTGGTATGTTCTCACCAGCTCAGGGCAATGTGGATATCCCCACTTGCAAATGGGGAAACTGAGACTCAGAGAGTCTGAATAACCAAGGAGCAGGCCAGCACTGGCACCCAGCTCAGGGTCTTCCCGCCTCACCACGGGGCCTCTTTCAGTTCAAAGTCACTTGCAGGTCAGCAAGGAGAGGAGGCACCGTTGACCTCATCCTTGCCTCTTCCACCCTACCTGCTGGGTGACCTTGGGCAGGGCCCTCACCCTCATGGGCTTCTCCAACTACAACCTGAACACCAAACAACTCGTCCTTCCAGATGCCACCTCATAGGCCCAGGAGCTGCCTGCGACCTCTCACGGTAGGCGCCAGCTCACTCAGCCCCTGCAAGGAGCGTCCTTTAAGCCAGCTTTCTTGTTCATGTGACACCGAGCAGCACTCCTGTCCTTTAAGAGCAATGCCCAACAAGCTGACTCGAAAATAACAGATGCCAATTTGCATTTCATTTCACACATTATTTGCATGTTGTTCATCTAGTACCACCAGGGCTCTGCTCGGAATACAACCCCGGTTACCTTGCAACCAGGCCTTGTGGAAAAATAAATAAATAAATAAATAAATAAGTGACTTCCATGCAAGTCAAGCCCTGTCTCCTGGCACGTCCCTCCCCTGCTGCTGCTCTGGGTGTCCCTTGGTGTCTGGCTGGGAGTCACCAACTGCTCCAGCCCTGGAGCCCCAGTGGGTTCAAGGGGCAGAAAGAACCTTTCGAGTTCAAGAAAACACTCTGTGTCAAGTCTTGAAGGGAAGTGTGTTCTCTTGGTGCCACGCCGACCAGTACGCATGGCTTTTCCTCCTGGTTCGGTCCAGGCCGCCTCCTGGTTGGCCCTCCTTCTTCTTGGTGTAGCCCACTCTCTCAGTCTCTTTCTCCCTGGTCATCATGTGTCCCCTGACCTTCTTCCAGGCCTCCCAGCCCCTGCCCTGGCCCTACTGGCTTATTTTCGTTCTCATTCCACCTGTCCGGTCTGCGTGTCCACACTCAGTCGGCCATGCCAAGCCCGGCTTGCTGCCGGGGTTAGAATAACTGGGCGCTGTGGAGCAAGGAGACTCCAGAAGTCCTTCGCCCACTGAAGCCCATCCGGAAGCATGCTTGATGGCGTGACACCCGAGTAAGTGTGCTCCACTCTGCGGAGCCCCCTTCTCCTGACAAGGACACACAGCCTTCTCCCACAACAAGCAGCGGGGGGTGGAGGGGCAAACACGCGAGTCCCTCCAGTCTCCATCCCCCCATGGCACCTTCCAACAGCTGCTCTAGTACAAGGGGACTTCGAAAAGTTATAGGAAAATGGGATTAAAGTACAAACTTATTTTGATATAAAAATAATTTGAAATCCATGCATAACTTTTTTTCATAATAGGTACTTTTCATGAGCTTTTTGAAGAACACCCCCCCACCCCCATGTAGAAGCAGCAGATACTGAGGCTCAGTAAATGCCCGCTCTGTACTGGGTGCTAATGCTGTAGGTAAGGGATATGGTTCCTTTCTCTTTTTTTTCCTTTTTCTTTTTTTCGGTTTTTGTTTTTGTCAAGGGTGCATGCACTCTCCAGAGAGAGACAGAGAGAGGGAAAGTGAGAAATCAACCCCTGGGGGGATGGCCATGCTGCAATCCCTTTTCCTCCATTCTCCTCTCAGGATTTTGAGCACGCACACACATGTGCCTGGTGTGATTTTCGAGGTGCCGGGTCTGAGGCTCAAACCATGTTGACCATGTAGGAATCCAGTACCTCAACCACACCACCTGCTGGCCCCATGATTCCCTCCAAACACACAAGGAAACCGGCTCCGATTCAGTAAATTCCCCAGGGACCCACCACTGGCAAGGCTCTAAATCAGAATTTGAACACAGATCCCAAGCCCTTAACGATCATGCCAGTTAAAATGACCTCTGAGAAAGAACACGAGGCCGTCAGGGCTGAGGCCATGGGATCGCAGGTGCTAACCAAACATTAAACCCGTCACAGTGGAATCACGCCCGAGGCGTGAACTCTTCCGTCTCTGCTCAGAACCTCAGGCTGAGACCAGCCCGAGCACCCTTCTCAGTCCTCCTCCCCACCCTCCCTGCCCCAGTGCATGCCATACGCCATAGGGGAAGGGACTTCGAACTGTCCCCACGCCTGCCGCATGCCCGACATGCTCTGCCCTCCACCCCGGCTCCCACGTTCTCACACTCTGAAGGGACCTTCCCACCCTGGCTTGTCTACTTCTGCAGGAGCACCCCGTCCTGCAGGGAGCCTCCCTGACACCCCAGCCTGGGCTCCTGTCTCCTTCCTCAGTGCTCCCCAGCACCAACAGCAGAAACTGCAGCCCGGCCAGGACAAGGCTGTCTGGGAGCACGCCTGACGCCCCTCAAGAACATGTGCTATGTGACGGAGCATGAGCTGGAATCGGGTTACAAAGCCTTGGGCCAGGAAGGAAGTTGAGAAACAGAAGTCCAGAGAGATGAAAGAACTTAACCAAGGTCACACAGCAAGCTGTTCCTCCTGCACTAAATGCCCCCAAGAGACCTAAACCAAGGCGCAAGGCACAGGTAGGGAAGTAGGAAAGTGGGACTGAAGCAAAAAATTCTAGAACCAAGACAGGAGAAGCCCTTAGCAGTCCCCTCACTCAAATCCCCAGCAGAGTTTTGGAGTGGGTTTAGAACCAGGAAACCAGCATTGACTAGAGCACTGAGCTCTCATTCTAGAATCATCTTTCCTGAGACAGGCACCTGGACTAAGTGACGAAACCCTACAGCTCAATTTTCTCATCTGTGGATAGAGTTGAGGGCCAGGTGGGAGGTCGTGAAGGACAACAGGCACAAAAACACCTTGGAAGAGAGAACACCCCAGGCCCACGACGGTGGCCCTCACAAGCAGCCACCGAGCCCGTGCTGGAGGAGAAAGGGGACTGAGTGAAGAGCCAGGTGGCTGAGGGGTGACGGCCGTGCACAGTGAACGCCCAGGCTGAGGGTCCCGCTGGGGTGGGAGTGGAGGGTGGGGGCGTGCCATGGGGCTGTGACGGGGAAGTACTACCAGCCCCACAGGAAGGGCTGAGGCGGGGCCTGTTCGCAATCTCCCCTGAGCCCAGGCTACCCAGTGGCCGTCCCCCAAACACTGTTCCTCTGGGCACCCGCTCCGGTATCTCCCCCACTCCATTAAGCCCACCCCACCCACCTCTCAGGAGTGCTCCCGGTCCAGCATTTTCATCATGGATCTCAGGCCCAGAAGCCTTGACTTGTCTCTTAGGAACATAACTGGGGCGCTGGACAGTGGCCCAACCGTAAAGCACGGTGCCTGCACACATGGGTAGGTTCCAGGTGCATGGCCACCGACCCCCTGAGAACCATGGGACACTCGTGCCCACGATCTGAGGCTGGCTGAGGCTGGAGATAGGCCACAGCATCGAGTCCCTGCTGGGGGTGCCTGTCTCTCTCTCTCTCTCTCTCTCTCTCTCTGTCTCTTCCACTCATGGAAGAAATAAACAACTTTTTTTAATGAATGTAAGCAATTTAGCTAGCAGCAGCACGCGAGGGAAAGGGCGTGAACTCGGGAGCCAAAGGGCCTGGAGTTTTATCTCAGTGCCACCACCCACCAGCGCTGTCAGCTTGTCCTGGTGACTTCATCAACAAAGCAGGCCACGAGCACCTGCTTCTAGGACTCAGGTGTGAGGCCAGCCCAGAGCTCCACAAACGGCCTCGGCCTTGCCCTCCCTGTCACTCAGCAACACCCGTGGGCCCCGTGGGGTGCTGGCGTGAAGACGAGGCAGCGTGGTCCCTGCTCCCAGCCCCTCCTCCCTTCTCCCTGGCAGATCCCAGCTGAGCTCCTGGGGGTGGAATGACAGGGTGGGGGAGGGGGCACCTAAAAACCCATTAGCCTCCTCCGGACTTTCCTCACCAGAAGAAAAAGCACTAGAATTTTCCTCCCCACGGCTCTTGAGAACAGCACAGTCTTAGAATTCCCCACCCTCATTATTTAAAGAGGAATAGGTGGCTTCCCCCCCCCCCTTCTCTCTCTCTCTCTCTCTCTTTCTCTCTCTCTCTCCCCCTTTGGGATTTTGAAAGAAAGAGAAGAAAAACAGCAACGAGTGAACGTGCTGGTCTGCCTGTCACCGAGCTGAGTAAAGTGGTATTTCATCCACACACAGCCGCCCTCACAACCCCACACTCACACTCACACACTCGTTGTCTGCCCCCAGCGTGCTTTACAAACAACTGCCACAGAACCGGAGCTCTCTGAGCTGACTCGATGTTCCCATCCAGGCCTCAGGGTCACTACAGAGGTTCCTCGAATCTCTTCTTATTTTTGCTTTTCTTTCTCTTACATTTTTAAAGCAGATCTTTTGACCATGGCCTTACAAATCTCCCCTCCTGAAAGCTCAATAAGGGAAATGCAAGGCCATCGAATAGCTTTCTAATTAACCTGTGTGGGAGACAAATGTCCCAGTCATTATGGCCGGCGCCCAGCGCCCAGTAACACCACCCGTGGGGAAGGGAAGCCCGGATGTGTTCTGAAGTCTTTCCCCAGGACAGTTATAAATAGTGTGATGACAGGCAAAGGGTACGCATACACAAAAAGTTAGCCGTCCCCCCTGTGGGTTACAAACCTTTGACTCATATGCAGACTGTCCACACAGATTAGAAATAAAGTCACTGCCACCCTGGGGTGGGGGCGAAGGGCCTGTTTTTACACTGCGAGCTGCTCTGGCCCTCTCAGCCGGCTCACTCAGTGAGACCCGGAAAGATAAAACGTGTGCCTGGTGCCCTGCAGCCGACTCGCAGGGTCCTGCCTGCTGTCCTGCCTTCTGCAGCCCACGGGGAGGGTCCACGGGAAAGGGTCAGTCCTGGGACCAGCAGTTAGTGTAATGGCTATGTCACTGAACTCCCATGTGGTCGACCACGGTTCGCATCCCGGACCCAGTGGCTTAAAACTCACGCCGGGCGCGTGTGCGTGCGTGCCTGCCTAAGATCCCGAGAGGAGAATGGAGGAGAAGGGATTGCGGCGTGGCCATCCCCCCTGGGGGGTGATTTCTCGCTTTCTGTCTCTCTGTCTCTCTCTGTCTGTCTGGCGAGCACACGCGCCCTATAGCCAGAAAAAAAAAAAAAAAAAAAAAAAAAAAAAAAAAAAAAAAAAACTCTCAAAAAAATTAAAAAAAAAAAGAAAGAAAAAAAGGGTCAGTCCTATCCCACATGTCTGAGAATGCGGACACCAAGGTCCCGGAGGGTCTTCTCAAAACAACCAGGGCAACCTCCAACAGCCACCTGCAGCCCGAGTGGCACTTGGGTCAGAGCAGAAGGTGCAGACCATCCGCCCAGCCACACTGGCTGCTCTCAGCCCTTCTGCAGACAAGACCTCCATGCCTGGAAAGGCAGAGGGCAAGAGAACCGGAACCAGTGGCCCAACCCGGTTGCTGGGGAGGGAGGCTGCGGGGAGCTCACTGGCCTTGGCACTGTCAGTGAAGAGATAGGCAAGGTGCTGGCCTTGGACTAAGGGACAGCATTCTCTTTGAAGAGTGGATGGGCAGGAGACTGGGCCCTCCTGGGCGTGCAGAGAAGGCTGCCCCATCAAGGCGGCCCCCTACTAGTTGATCTGAAGGTGAATAACTAGCGGTGAGAGATGCCACCCATGGGAGTGGGCAGGGTGGCCCAGGGAAGAACCTTCACACCAACTCTCCTTTCTACACCTGGGGTTTCCCCGGCACCAGGGGGAGGCAGCGGGAGCCATAAGAGGCAGGAAGCTGGTGGGAGGCGGGCACAGGCACGAGGTGAGCAGAGGTTAGGCTCTGCCTGGGAGGCGAAACTCAAGGCCCGGGGTGGGGAAGCGCTTCCAGGTTGTCCAGAACTGATGGAGAACTACACTGCCACACCAGCATTCTCCAGCCTCCCCAGAGAACAACTCTATGGCCTGACACCAAAGGCCCCCGACAAGCAAGGGCCACAGGTGACTTGCCAGCTGGCAGAGGCACCAGCCCAGCTCCTCAATGGCAGGGTATGGGTGAGGTGTCTGCAGCCCAGAAGGAGAGGGTGGGCAGGCCAAACCAGACCTTCCCGTTTCTCTCTCCAGGCCCAGTAGAAAGAGCATGGCAGGCAGTTCAAGGCAATGCAGTGGGTGTGCTCCAAACAGGCTCAGAAGGAAAAAAAAAAAAAAAAAAAAAAAACCAGAAAAGACTCCCCAAATCCTCCTGCTGTCACCCTGACTCACATTGATAGGTAGCGACGGGGTCTTAACAAGATCTCGCAACCGTCTCTAGACCTGGCCCTGCCAGGCTGCCTGAGCCTGCAGAGAGGAACACCACCTGTCTACAGAAGCCTGGATCGTTCCTCAGCTCGGGCTTGCCCACCACCTTGGGGAGCGCAGAGGGCCCTCTCTGGCATCTCGCTGCCATTTGGTCTCACGGCAGGTGCAATAAGGAACAGCCCTCTTATCTGAGCTTGCCTGGGAACCAAGCCCCACCCCCTGCTCCAGCTGATCCCTCCTCGCTCCTGCAGCTTCCTTCCCGTGTCATCGCCTACGGCCTGTGAGGGTGGGAGCTGGGGATCGTTCTGTCTCGATTTTTGCAACCTCCTCACGCTGGCTCCTTTTGCATGAACTACGAACATGCTCGGGGCACATGCCATGTTCCTTTTCAAGAGATCCAGGCCTGCTCGGTGAATTGCTTCCTCAGCAACGGAGAGCAGCCAAAGACAGGTGAACAGGAAGGGCCCAGCCCCGTGGGAAGGATTAAAAAAAAAGCAAAAAAAAAAAAACAACCAGAGAACTCCAGACAACAGCAGCCCAGACACTAGCCTAGTAAGCCTTCGATCACTGGGGAGGGATGAAAGGGTTCCCCTCCCCAGTGCCCCTGTGTGAGAACTGCCACCACCCATGCGGAATTACCTGATTTGACTGGGATGCTTGCGGTCACCCTGTCCATCCTCCTGCCTCCACACTGATCAGCAAAGCCAACCAGACACACAAAGTCCCACAGTGAAAGAGTGTTGCCCACAGCTCCCCAGAGTCCATGGAATGTCTCTGAGTTCTCCTGCCTCAAAGAACTCAGAGAACTCAGCCTAACCCACACCCTCTTGTCACAAAGAGAGTCTTCCTCCACGCGGCTGGGGAGCAGCTCTTCACCCATACACAACAGACCCGGGTGTAAAGGTGGTCTCCAGGCAGACCCAGCCTCTTCTCAGAACTTCTCCCCTCCAAGACACAACTTTTCCCTCGTTGTCAACGCTTAGCTCTTAATCTTTGAAGGCCCCAACTAACTCTAGAGCCAGAGTAAGATGACAGAGGAAAATGACATCTCTCTTCCCCTTGGCGTCATCATTAATGACGATCACAAAAGGTCCCATTTATGAAGCCGGCCCTACCTGGAGGCCCTTACTCTCATTTCGTTCTCCCCACTTTCCACTTCGCGGCTGGGGGAACAGACTCCAGCTTGTCCAAGCTCACACAGCCGGCAGTGGCAGAGCCAGGACTCCAACTTCGACTAGATTCTTTGAACGGGCCTGGCACATAGAAGATACCCAGAAAACGCCTGTTCCAGAAATGACTCAGAACATACATGGATAGTTGGAAGGATGGGTGAGTGGGTGAGCAGGTTAAAGTGAGCCCCACTCGTGACAATGCCAGTCCCAGGCTCACGGAAGTGGCCAGCTCATCGCTGGGGCAAGCCAGACCTCAGCTATCGCCTGCTCAAGCTGCCATCAGCCAGAGGCTCGATGATGAGAAATGGGGAAGACTAAGCACTTGGGTGCCTCCCCCTTTGTTCCCCTGGAGTCTGCCCCCCCCCCCCCCCGGTGCTGGAAAACCCGTTTCCTGAGTACCACCTGGGTGCACCTGCCCCAGGCAGAAGACAGGGCCCATTCCTGCCTGGCAGTGACCATCCCATGGCATGAGGACAAGTGTGTAAGTCCCACCCTGGGGACTCTGCTCAGCCACTGTTTCAGGGACCAGCGGTTTCCTCAACAGCCCAGACCACTGAGGTCACTAAAAAAAAGGGTTGCAGAGGTGCCCTTTCCCCTCACACCCCCAGCACTCAAGTCTTCACCAGTTCCCCCCAGGGAGGGCTTCTGGTTCCCCAGGGGTGACTAGAGGGAACTAGAGCTGTGTCCGGGGCTGCTGCCAGCCTCGTCTCCCAGGGCGCCCAGCAGGGAAGGCGGTTCTGAGAAGGCGGCGAGCAGAAGGACCCGCAGACTCCGAGGCTCATTACAGGGGATGACTAAGTGAGCTGCGATTCCAGGGGAAACCCTGCTCGCTTCTGCTCCTGCTCACGGAGGGGCTCATCCTCGAGCTCACAGACAAGGTGCTTCCAGGTGCTGCCCTCGCCTGGGGCAGCCCCCTCAGAGCAGTGAGTCCCTGGAGGACCCGCTGCCTGGAAGTCCCGGTTGTGGCTATTCAGGTCCTCTGACAGGTCTGCCCCGCCCGTTGGCAGGGCGGGCAAGTCTGCCCATCCCCGGCCAAGGCTAAAGCGAGATGCTGGGAATGGGGGAAATCCGATCAGCACCTCCTAGGTTTTTGCGGCTGGATTTCAACAAGGAATGTGACAGTCTCGCAGCAGCTGTGCCCTGCCTGAAACAAGCTCTATTTGAAACCTCCAACAGCTGAACCCCTCCCAGCTACCCGCTGGCCAGCCTAGCCAACCCCTGCCCGAAATGACAAATAGAGAAATCCAAGCAACAAGCAGGCGCATGCACACGTGTACACACACACACACACACACCAACAAATTGGGGGTGAGAGGTCTAGTGAGAAAAAAGCCACTTGTCCAACCATCAATCCCGGGTCTCCAAGCCTTCCAGCTCACACTAGGAGGGCTCCATGCAAGCAGAGCGAGGCCAAGACCCACCTTCCTCAATCTCCATTCCCTCTGGGAGGGAAGCCCCCTCCTCCATCCTGGGGCTGCACTGAAAGGCTGCCACTGCGGGGCCAGCTCCCCCCGAAGCCGGTGCCTGCCGTTCTCCATCTGGGCGCGCACTCTCACACTCACACACACACACACACACACACACACTCACTCATTTATTTATCCCGAGGAGAAGGAGTTGGGGTGGGAGGGGAGAACTGGGGCTGAGCTGGGGCGCGGGCTCACGGGGACCGCCTGGGAAGCCCTGTCATCCCATCCCGAGGAGAGGCGCTCCCCCCAGCTGATGCCAAGGCGGCGCCCATCTGCTCTGCCCGGGTAACACCTGTAGCCATTTTTATCAGGGGATGTTTACGAGGCGGCAGCAGGTTTATTCTGAGTCCTCTTTCCTGAGGGGAGGGACACCGGTTTCCTCCGCCTGTATTTTTACCCCCGTGCCTTCAGAGTCATGGGTGCTTTTCCGTTTTTGCCCCGAGTCTCTCCAGGAAGAAGAGGGAAATAGAAACTTGGGACGAAAGGGAGAAGACAGGGAGAGAAGGGACTTGGGCCACGGTACGGATTCCCCACCCCCCACCCAGACATTTATTTCTTTTTTATCCTCAGGAAAATGGAGTGGAGCAGGGAGGGGAGGAGAGGAGGGAAGTCGCAGGAAACTGGCAAACACATCAAGGCAGAGTGTAATTAATTGGTGCGTTAAGCTGCTGGGTTATGCTTCAGTACGAGTGAGCCAGGAGGAAAAAACGATTTCTCAGAAGGGATTCTTTAATCCTCCCTAACACAGAGTCTGCAAATTAGCCACTGTGTTAGGGGATGCCCACCCCCCTTCAAAAGAAGCGAGGAATGAATTCTCCCAGGATTAAGAAGGAAAACCATGGGAAGTTAGAGTGTTCAATATAACTGAGCAAATGCCTCTCCCCCACCGCCTCTCTCAATCTCTCTCTCTCTCAATCTCTCTCTCAGCCTCTCAATCTGCCTCTCTCTCTCAATCTCGCTCGCCCGCTCGCTACCTACATACCCCTTTTGTTCAAGGTATAAAGAGAAACCACAGCCCCTACCTTTGAGTACAAACCCCAAGAGAGCTCGGTCTCTATCACCATAACAACAATTCCAAACATCCCAAAAATCAGAGCATAGTCACTCAGTCGCTTTCTCTTTTCAAACAGGGCCCTCCTGTGTCCCAGCTTATAGCCAATGTTTTGGTTTTTCCGCTTGTTGGCTTTGGGGAAGGTGGTGCTGCTGGCAGTGGGGCCGGCATGCTGGTGGTTGTGGGTGGCGTTGGGGTGGTGGAGCAGGGTCTGGTGGGCATGGTTGTCCTCCCGGGAAGAGATGACGATCTCGGGGGGGTTGCTAGGGCTGAAGAGCTGGAGGGGTTGGCCCTCGGGCTCAGCCTCGATGAGGTTCCTCCGGGAGGCGCTGAGGCGGCTGAGGGGCTTCATGACCCCACCGCTGTACTTGCAGGAGCTCATGGCGATCTCCGTGAAGGGGTTGCTGTCCCGCCGGTGCACCAGGGGGCTAGCCTGCCGGTGCCGGCTGCCTCCACCGGGTCCACTTGTGGCTGTGGAACTTGGAGAGTGGCCAAGCAAGTGGTCATTGAGATTGAGCTGGCTGCCTTGCCTGGAGGAAGGGTGGAGGATGGCGGTGGAGTTGGACGGAGGGGGTCCCCTGAAAGCGGAGGGAGAGGAGTGCAGCAGGCCGGGGTGGACGGGCTGGCTCTGGAGTTGGGCGAGCTGAGACAGGGGATGCGGTGGCTGCTGCTGCTGCTGAAGCTGCGGAGGCTGAGGCTGCAGCGAGGGTCCGGGGGGCTGCTGGGGGGCTGCTGGAGCTGCTGGCGGTGGTGGTGCCTGCTGCTGCTGCTGCTGCTGCTGCTCATCCCCAGAGGATGGACAGGGGCACTTGGGGTCTTCATCCAGGTCCCCCACCCCCGAGTCATGGAAGTGCCCAGAAGTGTCCATCTTGGGGCCTGGCTGGATTCCCTGCAGCACAACCCCCCACCCCAAAGCCACCCTCGCTCCAAAGATGTCCTCAAAGAAAGCCAGGCATCCAAGCTCCCCCACCAGTGTCTTGGCTCCAGTCCTCTCTCTTTGGCTTGCTTCGGTTCTCTGGGGCTGCCTGGAGTCCAGACGCTGCCACTCAAGAATGCATTGTACTGGGCAGGGAGGGAGGGCAGGAGGGGAGCTTGGAGGAAGAAGAAGAAGAGGGGAGAAAGAACTCTGTCTCAGGAGGTGGTCCTCTAGGAGCGTGTGAGGCCAGGCTCAGCTTCACTCCTCGCTGGCTCAATAGCTTTGCTCTCCTCCTCCTACCGCTGTTATATTGTAAGCCAAGCCCACTTATTAGCAGCTGGTCTCATTGGCTTGGCTTCACTCTCCAACCAGCCCTAGCTCCGCCCCCTGCGTAGGCTCCGCCCCGGAGGCGGGGCCTGCGGTCCTCGGCTCCCGGCCCCGGCGCCGCGCGGCGAGGACTGGGAACTGTAGTTTTATGCTCTGGCACCGCCGAGTGGAGCCTCCCTCCTTTCTCCGACAGGTATGGCCAAAACCTGCCAACCCAAGGCCGCGAAAAGGGCTGTACCCTCCCGCGAGGCGATGGGAAGGAGAGATAGAGGACCTTCGAAGGAGGGGAGCTGTACCCCATGATTAGGAGCCAGGGAGAAGGGAAAACAAGTATTTATTAATAGGTCATTGACTAAAGGTAGGTTGTTTCACACACATTATTCAGGCCCATCCTCCAAACACCCGCGGCAGGGGAGAGGGAGCATTATATTCCCATTTTCCGAAGGAGGAAACTGACGCTCAGCAATGGGGAGAGACAACGTCAAGGTCACAGAAACGACTACTACGCTCGGCCAGACGCCAAGGGGATGCATTCACCTACCACTGACAGAGAGCCTGCAAGGTGTGCAGACGGCTGCTCCCAACCCTCTCGTCAAGCCTAGGGAAGCGGTGTCATCGCTGTCCTGTAACACCTGAAAAGAAAGAGGAAGGGAAAGAAAAGGAAAGCGGGCAAGCAAGCACAGGTAAGGCATGTAACTTGCCAGGTGCCACTCAGCTTTTACTGAAAAAAGCTAAGACTTGAATTCAGGTCAGTACGACCACCATTCCCCATCCCCCGCTCCTACACAAAGCACTCCTGGGGTACTTTTCCACTGTGATGCTGTGATTTGAATAAAACTATCCAAAAGATGGATGGGAAAGAGCCTGGTTATGTAAAAAAGAAGCTGTTGAGGCTGTACTGGGTGTGTGAAGTGGGCCATGGCTCCAGCCCCTTCCCTAACAGCTGGGCACGGAGACACCAGAGGGGCTGGCAAGAAGACGCAAGACCCCCACGGTGGCTGGCTGCCTGATTTGCCCCCGTAGGGTTCTGAGAGTAAACGCTGGGAACAGCTGCTGGCTTCCCAGGTCCAGAATCACCATCAAGTATTTATGAAGCTCCCACTGTGTGAAGAGGGGGTTCCAAAGAGAGAAACCAGGGCTGAATTCCTTTCCGGCTTTAGCTGCAGCAGCCGTAGGGGTCCACACGTATGGAATTCCCCAGGCACACCTGGGCTTTGAAGAGGGCGGCCTGCTCCCATAAGGTCCACCAACACCTTTTGGCCTTTGTCCAGTTCTGTCCCTAGGTGAGAAGAAGCAGGGGTAGAAGATCCATACACACACACAGATACACACACATGTGCACACATGTATACACATGAGGGCATCGGCCCGTGCACACACACATAGTGAGCTTTCAGAGCATCAAATGACCAGGTCAGAGAAGGACAGAGCTCCCACCCAGTGAGCCCAGAGTGCCCCTTGTATATCAACTCTCTCTGCAACCCCGTCAGCCCTGAGAGAGCTACACATGACTTGTAATCTAAGCCACAGCCCAAAGCACCTGAATAGTTATCATTGCTCTTGCATAATAATCCCTTTGATGATTGTTATCAATGACATAGTCGTGCTCCACCTCCCCCCTCCCCAGCACACTCTCTCTCTCTCTCTCTCTCTCACACACACACACACACACACACACTACAAGTTACAGTGCCAGGGCTCAGAGGCACCCCTGGTGTTTCATGTGTTTTTCCACGCCCATACAGGCCCTCCAGTAACCCCCACCTCACCCCTGCCAGCATGCCGAGACCTCCTTCCCTTTTCCTTCCTGTTTTTTTGGGGGGTATTTTTGTGTTTTGTTTTTTGCCAAAGGGCATGTGAACTCATCAGAGAGAGAGACAGACAGACAGGCAAACAGACAGAGAAAAGGAAAAAGCACCCCCACCCCAGTGGAGAATGGTCATGCCATAATCATTTCTCCTCTGGCTCTCCGTCCTGTCAGGATTTGAGGCACTCACACACACACACCCAGCATGTTCAAGCTGCTGGGGCCAGGATTCGATCCACAGTCAGCTTGTGGCATCCAGCTCTCTTAACCACGAGGGTACAGAGCAAGCCCTTCTTCTGTCTTCTTGATTTCCCTGCTTTTTCTCCATTTTCAAACAGAGCCACCTATTTGACTTAAGGCACTCAATCATATTTAGGTTTAATCATTTCCTAATAAAGTATCACTAATAAGTTGTTAGCAGCAGAAATGTGCTGTTAATATTGGGTTTTGGTGCTGGATACAGCTTCTGGCAAATGTCCGTTTGTGGGGCCAGACTCCAGGCCTGTGCCTCTTTGGGCCCACTCCACCCCTAGGAGCTGCCTTCTACCTCAGCTGACCTTTCAGGGCCAGCCTCCTGCCTCCAGCAGTGCCAGAGGCATCCAAATGGCATGTCCCATCATCATGGATGGGACAAGAAACAGCCAACTAGGGGCCCAGAGCCAAAAACAGAGGTTCATCTGGGAATGGGCTGGAACTGGCATGAGTTCTCATCTGAGGCCACTGAGGCAGCTCGTCCACTCCTCCCAGATATCCTGCCATGAATGAACAGGAGGAGGATGGGCTCTAGTGTCAGACTGCCCAGGCTGGAACCTTCTCTACCATGGGATGGCTATGGGGCCACTGGCAAGATGGCCTTCTGACCCTCAGCTTCCTACTCTGAAACATGGAAGTCAGATGGGTTCGTACCTTGTGGGGTTTGGGGAAGATTAGCTGTGACCGTACATGGCAGCCCTGACTCCCTCAGTGTTGTGCTGGACCTGGCCAGCACAGGCGCATAAAAGCCAAGTGGAACATTTCTTCCCAACTCCACATTCAGTGATACTGCATTGATACCTTGACATCAGTCCTCGGGGGAGTATTTACACCACAGCAGTGGGCAATCACTGGAAATCAGGGCTCGTTTTCTCCTGGAGAGCCCGTTGTTAAACCTTTGGTGGCTGTTCAACATATGCCAGGACACTGCTGCCTCTTACTCCATGTTATCCTATACAGACTTTGCCCTCCTCTGACATAGCTCAGGCCCTTTCTCTCCTCTTGCCCTCTCACCAGCACAAACTTTGCCACTTGATCATTGTGTGATTGTGGGCCAATTGCTTACCCTCTCCCGCCTTCGGTTTCTTGGCTGCAGGGAGGGAGCACAGGTCAAGTACTTTGTAACTGTAAAGTGCATTCAGGTTAGTGAACCAACCACAGGGCCTGATTGTGGGGGGGTTTCCAGCCTGCCCCACGGATGTGTGGCCCCCAGGTGTCTTCCCACCATTGCTACATGTCCAGATCCCCACTGCTGGAAAGCCCCTAATGTTTCCTTTGATCCCCAGCTAAAACCATGTCTTCACAACAGTCCTTGAGTTGGGGCCACCACCTGTTTTACAGATGATAAAACTGAGGCATTAGACAGACTTAAGATCTTGTCCACCATTTCCACAATGACTAACTAGTAACTAGAGACATAACTGAAATCAAATCTGGGTGTGTCTGGGAACCAGCAGTTAGCGTAATGGCTACATCGCTGGACTCTCACGTAGTCGACCGCGGTTCGAGTCCCGGACCTGGTGGCTTAAAACTCACGCCGGGCGCGTGTGCGTGCGTGCCCAAGATCCCGAGAGGAGGATGGAGGAGAAGGGATTGTGGCGTGACCATCCCCCCTGGGGGGTGATTTCTCGCTTTCTGTCTCTATGTCTCTCTCTGTCTGTCTGGCGAGCGCACGCGCCCTATAGCGAAAACCTCTCCAAAACAAAATCTGGGTGTGTCCATCCCCATGCTCAAGTGCTTGACATGTACCCTGAAACTAAAATAGTTGGGACTCGATCTTATTGGTATTTATTAAACATTACCATGTGACTCACACAGCCAACCCTCAGGAGCACATGGTCTCCCTGCCCAGACAAACCGTATGCAATAGAATGATAAAGAACAGCAATGAAGATTCTGAAGTGTGTTTGAAATAATAGAGTTTACTAAAGTTATAGGGTCGTCAAGGGAGGCTTCATGGAAGTGGGGGACTTGAGCCCCATCCTGAAGGATGGACAGGAAAGGCTTAAAACTTAGCACTCTTCAGGACCAGCAGGTGGCGTGGAGGTTAAGGCGCTGGATCTCACATGGCCAGCTTCACAGTTTGAGTCCCAGACCCAGCAGCCTGAGAATCATGCTGGGTGGGTGCAAGTGCATACACACCCAAAATCCCAAGAAGAGAGTAGAGAAGGCATTGCAGCAGGGCCATCCCTCCTGGGGAGATGATTTCTCGTTTTCTCTCTCTCTGTCTTTCTGTCTCTCTCTCTCTCTCTGACAAACGCATGTGCCCTATAGCAAAAACTAAAAAAAGAAAAGAAAAAAAAAAAAAGAGTTCTCAGCCTGCAAAGATGGAGGCCAAGGGGGTGTGGCAGAGTTTCTTTCCTTAGAGGACAGGGAGGGTGAGCAAATGCACATGCTCCGAAATGAGAAGGTAGGCGTGGCCTTTGGCCATACCAGCTCCACATCAGGTGTGCTGTCACTCAGGCCCTGCTCCTTTCCAGCCACGTTCCTCACCACCTCCTAAACCCCAGCATCACCAACCTCTTCTACCAGGGTGTCTTCAAAAAGTTCGTGGAAAATGTGTATTATAAAAAATGATGGGACTGGCCCTATGGCTTAGTAGTTAAAGGGAACTGGATCCCATATGGCTAACCATGGTTCGAATCCCGGCCCCAGTAGCTTGAAAAACATGCCAGGTGAGTGCATGTGCATGCCCAAGATCTCAACAGGATGGAGAAATGGAGGAGAAGGGCTTGTGAGCAGAACAATCATACCTCACGGAGGACGCTTTCTTCCCTCTCTCTCTCTCCTCTGGTGAGTGACCGTACCCTCTGGCAATTAGAAAAAGAAAAAAGAAAAAGTTACCCATAGATTTAAAATTTTTTTGTACAAAAATAAACTTGTACTTTATTTTTCAACAAACTTTCTGACGCCCCTTTATAGTTTCCCCAAAAGCTGCATTATTTCACACCTCCATGCTTTCATTCACTGTTCCTCCGCCTGGCATGCCTTTCCACATCGTCATCTAACACATTTCCTTTTGCCCTTCAAGACATACGTCAAAGGTGTCTTTCTGAGAAGCCTTCCTTGAGATCCCCAAATCCAAATCAGGGGCCCTTCTATATTTTGGGGGGCTTTTTATGCCAGAGGGTATATCATGTGCCTGTATGAAAGAGAGAAACCCCCCTCCCCCACCATATGCCTGGTCAGGTCACAATCCTTTTGTCCTCCAATTCTGCAGCCCATCAAGATCCTGGGCAAGCACACACCAGGCATGTTTTTCAAGCCACTGGAGCCAGGGCTCAAACCCTGGTTGGCTATGTGGATTCCATTTCCTCTGTTGCAGCTCTTAACCACAACACCACAGCACAGGCTGCCTTCTGTATGTTTGGTACCCTGTGCCACCACTGTCTCAATCAAGCAGTGTCACTGTCATCTCCTTGTGTGTTCCTTCCCCCCAGGCTACACCTTCTTGAGGGCAGGAATGATGGCCTCTTCTTCGCTGTACCTTCGCTGTACCTGCAGCTCTTTCACAGAGCCTGGCTTACAATAGATGCTAACAAAGACAAATAGAACCGACTGGACTTGAAGCCAGAAAGAGATCATTTGGAGGCAAATGAGAGGAAGTCATAGCACTTTCTTTAAAAGTTTATTTATTTTGGGGGATCAGCAGTTAGCGTAATGGTTATGTCGCTGGACTCCCATGTAGCCAACCACAGTTCGAGTCCCGGACCTGGTGGCTTAAATTCACGCCAGGTGCGTGTGCGTGCGTGCCCAAGATCCCGAGAGGAGAATGGAGGAGAAGGGATTGCGGCGTGGCCATCCCCCCTGGGGGGTGATTTCTCACTTTCTGTCTCTCTGTCTCTCTCTGTCTGTCTGGCGAGCGTACGTGCCCTATAGCAAAAAACAAACAAACAAAAAAAAAACTCTCCAAGAAAAAGAAAAAGTTTATTTGTTTTGTTTGTGATAAAGGTTGTGTGCACGCATGAGAGATAGAGAGGAGAGAAACAGGCATCATTTACAGGGTCTCATTACGCCATGACCCCCTCCCTCCGGCTCTGCATCAGGATCTTGGCCACACACAGTGCCTGGCTGGTTTCAGGTCTACCTGGCAGGGGGTCCAAACCCACAGTGGGCCAGTGGCTTCCTGAACTGCAGTCCAACAGTATGGACTGTGTCACCAGGTTGGGTCTACAGTACTTTTTCCAACAAATAATACACACGATTTTCCCATTGGTAAATGATGGAGATAGAATAGATCATTTCTAAGATCACTCAGCTTTAAAATTCCTAATTCTATCTATAGAACTCGTTACCCTTAAAAGGTAGAATTGGCTGAAAATAGGTTTAAGAAAAGTAATGATTCATGGTTGATATGGCTGTCTTTCCCACAGTCTATGAACTCCTTGAAATCAGAAAAGGAGTCTAATTTTTTCTGGATTCCCAGCACTAGGCAGGGTGCCCGGCCATGAATATGCTCATTGAGGTTTCACTCAGTGGTTGGGTGGATGGCTGGCTAGATGGATGACGTTTACGGTTCAATGACAGCTAATGGTGGGTTTCCTAGAAAAGCCAGCGGTGTTTGAGGGACACCCTTAGCCTTTCAGGGACGGTCTCATAACGAACAACCGCGCCCTTCCCCAGACCCAGAAGGCGGGGTCAGCGGCAGCGCTGGGCTAAGCAGCTCTTGAGCCCATGCAGGTTCAGGCATTGATGCTCTAAGAAAAACAACCTCGGGGCTCCTTCTCCTTCCTCCCAAGACAGTAACCCTCCTGCCGAGGTCCTCCATGAAACCCCCTTGGACGACAGGAATAGGGGAAGGTTTCGAGAGCAGCTCCATGGAGAGCTGTTTGGAGGAAGGACGGTGATGCCGCTCCGAACTCTCCAGGCCAGTCCAGTCCAGCCAATCCTACAGTAGAGACGATGGAATGGAGCCATCAGACAGGAGTGCCCAGAGCAGCCTTGGGCTGGGAATCGGCCCATCTGTTCTCTCTTTTTTTCTTTTTGTTTAAATTTTTTTTTTTTTTTTTTTTTTTTTTTTTATTGCCAGAGAACAAGTATACTCACTGAAGAAAGACAGAGACAGAGAGGGGAAGAGCAAAGTCACCTCCCACAGGCTGTGGTCATGCTACAGCCTTTTCTTCTCCCTCTTTCAGGATTTTGGGCACACACGTACCAGGTGTATTTCTTTTTTTCTTTGAGAGGTTTTTGCTAAAGGGCGCATGTACTCATCAGAAAGACAGAGAGACAGAAAGCGAGAAATCACCCCCGCAGGGGGGATGGTCATACCGCGATCCCTTCTCCTCCATTCTCCTCTTGGGATCTTGGTCACACGTGCACACACGCCTAGCGTGAGTTTAAGCCACTGGGTCCAGGACTCGAACTGCAGTCAACCACGTGGGAGTCCAGCGACACAACCATTATGCCAACTGCTGGTCCCAACACACCTGATGTATTTCTTAAGCTGCCAGGTCCAGGACTTGAGCTGTGCAGTCAGTCATATGGAATCCAGTCACCTTAACCAGCATACCACAGGTTAGCCCCCCCACCAAAAAAAAAAAAAAAAAAAAAAACGGTTTTTGGTTTGTTTGTTTGTTTAGTTTCAAACTGCGGAGTCAGTCATGTGGGATCTAGCTGCCTTCACCTCTACTCCACTTGCGGCCTAGATATTTTTTAAGTGTTTTTGTTGTTGTTGTTTCCATGAGGAAGAGCGACAAGACAGTCCAGGGTCCTGACACTGTGATCTACGCCAGCCTCAGCCAGCCGGGACTGTGGCACACAGGCCCCAGCATCCTCAGGGAGGTCTTCAGAAGCAAACCTGCAACCTTCCCCTGTGGGTCAGCCTGGAAAAGTGTCGTACTTTACTGCTGTGTCCCTGTCTGTCTCCCCATCTAGTTTAGGCTGCCGTTTTCCTGCCATGACCAGGACCCCCAGTCTGTAAAAGTGCACCCATTCTCGCCTCCCTCCACAGGTGGTTTGTGGAAACCAGGATGCATTTTGAAAACTTGCTGTTCTGGTCAAATGAGTCGGTCTGCATGGGAACATTTATTTATTTGAGGGAGTCCAGGGTCAAATGAGAAATGCTGACACTGTGTCTGGAAAGGAGGTGTGAGATATGGGTACAGAGAGCAGCCTCCTGTCACCAAGGGGCCCTGCTAGACCCACAGGGAGCTGGTGGAGTCACACACTGCAGCCTGGAGGGGCAAGGGTGAGGACCAGGGAGGGAGGAGGGCTGGTGGAGACTCCTGATTGGCCAGGGCTCTTCATCTGGGCCTCATCCCAGAGTCTGGATAGGTCCAAAGGTCTGTCTGCTTGGGGCTAAGCCAGTGGAGCCAGCCTGCCCCCAGGACAGCCCAGGAACAGAGGGTTGCCCCTCCTAATCCCTATCCAGTAGTGTGGACTAAAGAGACTCAGCCGCACAAGGATAGGATCTTTGTCTATTTTGTTCATTGCTGAATCCCCAGAGCCTAAAACGGTGCCTGCCACAGGGCACATCTCAAATAAGATGCACCAAATAATGGGGCTAGCAGACGGCCAACTGCAGTTCAAGTCCCAGACCTGGGGGCTTGAAAATCACACCAGGTGTGTAAGCAAGCATGCCCAAGATTCTGGGAGAATGGAAGAGAAGGGACTGTGGTGTGGCCATCTCCCTTGGGGGGTGATTTCTCACTTTCCCTCTCATTGTCTCTCTCTCTTTCTCTCTCCTGTGAGCACATGTCCTAAGGCAAAAACCTCTTTAAAAATGTGTCCTAGGGACCAGTAGTTAGCGTAATGGCTATGTCACTGAACTTCCATGTAGCCGACATGGTTTGAGTCCCGGACCCGGTGGCTTAAACTCACGCCAAGCATGTGTGCGTGCGTGCCCAAGATCCCAAGGGGAGAATGGAGGAGAAGGGATTACAGCGTGGCCATCCCCCCTGGGGGGTGGTTTCCCCTTTCTGTCTCTCTGCCTCTCTCTGTCTTTCTAGCAAGCGCACGCGCCCTATAGCAAAAACCTCTCCCCCCAAAAAAAAATGTGTCCTAAGGCAAAAACCTCTTTTAAAAAAGACTTATCGGGACCAGTAGTTGGCACAATGGCTGCGTCGCTGGACTCCCATATAGTCGACCTCAGTTCAAGTCCTGGACCTGGTAGCTTAAACTCACCCGGCAAGTGTGCATGCGTGCACAAGATCCCGAGAGGAGAATGGAGGAGAAGGGATTGCGATGTGGCCATCCCCCCTGGGGGTGATTTCTCACTTTCTGTGTCTCTGTCTCTCTCTGTCTTTCTGGCAAGTACACGCACCCTACAGCAAAAACCTAAAAAAAAAAAAAAAAAAAAAAAAAAAAAAAAAAAAAAAAAGATTTACCAAATAAATCGGCTTTCTGATTCCAATCCCAAAAGGCCCAGAATGTGTGTATTGGGGTGGGGGAAGGATCTCAATTTCCCAAACGCCAAACGGGCACCTGAGCTGCCCCAGGGAGATCCCAGAACGAGGGCCCAGAAAGAGGTAATGGCACCCTGACCCTGGGCGAACCAGCCTCCTACAGCCCAGTAGTGAGGGACCGCAGTTTGGACCAGGGCCCTCTGAGTCGTCAGCGGCACGTCGGCCCCTCTCCAGGCTCCAGCTGCTCCAGAGAGGACATCTTGAGGCTCCAGTCCCCGCTGGGCTCACTGCGTCTCAGCCGGGACTCACCCACCTGGGACAGAGCAACCTGTGGCGGGTTTGTGAGGAGTGTGGCGGCCTCTGCTGGTGGCGCGAGCACATAGCGCCGCACTCCGGGCACCTTGGGAGACGCGGAGGGAGACCACAGACACATCCTAAGCCCGCCTTCGCTATCGGTCTCCCTCCTGGGGCCCAGAGAAGAGATCCGGCGCCAAGAGCAACCTTTGTGGATGGTTTGCAAAGAACGCTTCCAGGTGTCAGGCTTCCTTGGGATTTCCCACCCCTGGGGAGGACTCCCCTTGTGGTCTGCCCAGGTGAGGCCAGCAGAAAATCCGAATGGGAGGGCAGGACAGACCGCAGAGATGCCTTAGAGCCCGCCCTGACTAGCATGGGACGGCCTCCCCAGGCAGAGGTGACCTGCCTAAACTCACACAAGAGTTAAGGACGAAGCCAGGATAGAGCCACGTCTCCCTGGCCATCACCTCGCAGGTATGGTTGACACCCAGGAGCACAGCCCACCTGGCCTCTGCCCCCTGCCATCTCACATCCTGCATCCCACACCCAAGTGCCAGCTGCTGCCACAGCTCCAGGCCCAGGTGCTGCTGCCAGAGGGGCCAAGAAGGCCAGGTCCCCTCAGCACAGCCACAGGGCACAGCCAGGAGCCGGTGCCCAGCACACGGGTATAAATAATGCAGAAGGGCAGGCCTCGCTTGCCTCCCTCCTCCCTTGCCTCCCTTCTCTCCTGGGAAAGGTGAAAGCAAAGGGTTGCTATGGACACTGCAGCCGGGCTCTCCCTCCTCGGCAATAACCCAAAGCCATCCTCCCTGCTGGAGTCCAGGTCTCTAATTGCCAAGCCTCCGAGGCCACCGGGAAGCTTCACAGGAGGTACGGGGCAGCTGGAGAGCCCAGGATGAGGTGGGCTGCGGAGGGAGTGACAAGATGGAAATCACCCGAGATTGGAAGCAACAAGCTCGACCTCTGTAGGTAGCTTGACAAAACCAATGTCGATTTAGCCGGAATTAGAAAAGCAATAGTGTCTTAACAAGCTCCCCAGCAAATCAGACACTTCGTTGCTGTGGCCAGCTTCTCTCGGGATGTTGAAGGAGAGGCGGGTGAGGACAGGTCCCCGCTGTGCGCCTGAGTACCGCGTGTGGGAGAGGCCTGGGCAGCCCTTTTGCACTTACATAAGGACGGCCACAAGTCCTGGGGCAGCTCTGAGCCGGACTCCTGCCACTCTGCCGTGCTGTGGGTAGAGACACCCCAGCTCCCCGTGCCTTACAGGTCCCCCTCCTTTGTCCTCACCAGGCAATCAGACCAGCCACCATGGAAACAGCATGCTGCTCCCTGAGAGGCTCCTACCACCTGAGCACAGAACTGTCACCTCTAATCCAAAGCCTATCACCTCCAGCCACGTCCTCTCCACAAGATCAGGGCCCTGTCCCGGCACTGGGCTCTCCACCGTGACATCAGAGCATGGTCACCTCTGTCTATGTGACACTGCGACTGCTCACCTACACATCAGGCCAGGTCACTAAGACCACCAGTTTCCACACAGCCATGGACTTAGCCCAGTGAGACGGGGAGGTTCGATGTGGAGCATCCCATCGAAGACCACACGCCATTGGACAGGCCAATCAGCTCACCGGCCAGAGCACCTAGAAGCCCCAAAGAACCTTCTTTTTTTTTTTTTTTTTTTTTTTTTTTTTTTTCCTATAGGGTGCATGAGTTCAAAGGAGGGACAGACAAAGAGAAACAGAAAGCAAGAAATCAACCCCCAGGGGGAATGGCTATGTTGCGATCCCTTCTCCTCCAGTCTCCTCTTGGGATTTTGGGCAAACATGCACACACGCCCAGCATGAGTTTTAAGCCGCCAGGTCTGGGACTTGAACCACTGTCAACTACATAGGAGTCCAGTGACATAATCATTACACCATCTGCTGGTCCCAGTCCCAGTGAACCTTTAAAAAAAGGGCAGGAGGAAAGTATGCCAGGCCTTCCAGCTACTGACCACAAATATGGTGGCCAGGGTGGCCTTCTGGAGGTTGTGCCCGTCTCCCCTGGAGCCCAATGCTGGGCAACACTGCAGCAGACCAGGAGGACGAAGTTAGCTCTGCTCTGATCAGCCCCGCAGAAACCCCCTCCTCATACACTCTGGAGGCAGAGTATGACGACCAGGGAAGCCCATCTCCATCCCAAGAGACCTTTGAAATAGATACAGACAGAGACATGGAAGAGAGAGACAAGACAGAGATATCAACATATACAGTAGAGACAGAGATAGACAGAGACAGGTATACACACACGTGTATACATGTAAGTGTATACATGTACACACGTGTACACACACACATATATATACAAATATACGTGTGGGAACCAGCAGTTGGCATAATGGCTATGTCACTAGACTCCCATGTAGTCGACCACAGTTTGAGTCCCGGACCCAGTGGCTTAAACTCACGCTGGGTGCGCATGCGTGCTTGCCCAAGATCCTGAGAGGAGAATGGAGGAGAAGGGATTGTGGTGTGGCCATCCCTCCTCGGGGGGGGGGGGTGATTTCTCACTTTCTGTCTTTCTGTCTCTCTGTCTTTCTGGCTAGCACATGCACTCTATAGCAAAAACCTCTCCAAAAAAAAAAAGGACGAATATACATGTGTATGTATATCCGTACATAGAGAGAGAATGAGGTGAGAGGGAGGGACCGAGGACTTCTCTGAATGCCCTATTTACTGACCTCTCCCTGTGGGCCAGAACTGTTCCATTTGACTGAGAAACAGACCCAGACAGGCCTCCGTGGAGCGACTTGCCCAGAGTGGCATCGCTGAGTCCCAGGCTCCGAAGCCCAGCACCCTCCTCCGGGCTGCCTTCCCAGCTGGCGTTTGAGAGTCCCGTCTGAGAACAGTACGGATGAGGCTGCACATCTCAGAAGGACTGTGTGCCAAACAGAAGTCATTATTCCACCCGGGGACTTGTTTCCTACAATTTAGGAAGCTTCACCCTCCCTGATTATTTCCGAAATCGTGTTCCCAGGGCCGATTCCATGACCAATTGTAGCTCGGGCAATCTCTGGGCCAGCGGGGAGCTCCTGGGGGGCTGGTGAGTGCTAATCCTCTTTTCCTATCAATGCCTTCCTCCTCCTGCAAACCTAGTGATTAAGCCTCCTGGTGGCCCCAGAAACTGGCAAGTATAAGTCCCTGAGGGTAAGAAAGGCCAATGACTTCCTACCTACCTCTTGCCACTTCCGTTAGACAAACTTCTGCACCAGCCAGGGGGGCTGGAAAAGGGAAAGAAAAGGAAAAAATGTGCGCGTCTGCCCAGAGCCCCTGAGAGCTCACTGCTGCATTTCCGGCCATGGGAGTCACGGTTCTGCTCAGGGCTCCTCTGCATCTCCCAGTCTCAGGCCCCCTTTTCCAATGGTGAAGGGGTAGGTTCTGCAGTGTGCTCGGGGCCCACAGATTGCAATGGATCAAACTTTCATGGTAGAGAGGAAGGACGAGATAGCAAGAGATCCCGAGAGACCCGAACCCTGGGTCTGGAACAGTAAGATACCAGCACGAAGGCAGAAATTTTCCACAATAGTTTGCCAAACGCAAGCAACTTTGCCCCGCTTGAGGCTAGGCAGGTGCTAAGTGGAAAGGTCTGCCCTCCTCGTGAAACACAGACGGGGTGGCCAGCACAGTGCAGACACGGCAGGGACCCACAGGGGCTCACGGCCTTCTCACCTCCTTTCCTCTTGTACACAGGGGTCTCGACAACTCAAAAGGGGCCTTGCATTAAGGCTCCAAGAGCTGGGGCCAGCCCATAGCATGGTGGTTTAGGTGGATCCCACGTGACTGACTAAGCAGTTCGAGTCCCAGAATCGTGTCTTGAGAAACATGCCAGGCACGCGTACACACACGCGTACCCAAAATCCTGAAAGGAAGGGGAAACAGAGGAGAAGGGATTGTGGTGTGACCTTGGGAGTGCCTTTTCACTTTCTCTCTCTGTCTCTGTCTCTATCTTCCGTGAGAATAGGTGCCCTCTAGCAAGTTTTAAAAGAAAGAAAGAAAGTTGTTTTGCCAACTCAAAAGGGGGCTTGCATTGAGATTGCAATGAGGCGCTCGCTTCGGCAGCACGTGTACTAAAACCGGAACGATACACAGAAGATGAGCATGGCCCCTGCGCAAGGATGACACGCACATTCGTGAAGCGTTCCATATTTTAAAAGAAGAAGAAGAAAGAAAGAAAGAGAAAGAGAAAGAGAAAGTGAAAGAGAAAGAGAAAAAAAAGAAAAAGAAAAAGAAAAAGAAAAAGAAAAAGAAAAAGAAAAAGAGAGAAAGAAAAAGAAAGAAGGAAAGAAAGGGAGGAAGAAAGGAAGGAAGAAAGGAAGGCCGCGATGAGTACAGTTCGTCCTGCTGCGGCCGTTGCTCAGGACGGGGAGGCAGGCCCACTGCGGCATCTGTGGAATGAGGTGTGGGAAGGAGCTCGGAGCACACGTGAGGCTGGTTGTGCCCTGGCTGGCCTGGCCGGGCCCTTCCTGGGGGCAGAGCTCAGCATCTCTCTCTAGTGGTCACTTCCACCTGGAGGGCCCCTGAGCCCTCTTAATCTTTTTTTTTTTTTTTAAGTTCATTTATTTCTTCCATGAGTGAGAGAGAGAGAGCATCATCCATAGTGTCCTGACATGGAGATTCACCCCGAGCCTCAGCCAGCCCCGGATCACAGGCACGTATGTGCCCGGTGTCCTCGGGAAGGTCTCCAAACACAAACCCGAAACCCTGCCACAGGAGCCAGCCTTGCAGAATGTCACGGTGTACTGTGGCGCCGCCATCTGGCCCCTGCCTACTTCTCTTTGACCTCTTAAGGAACTTGAAGAACTCGAAGTCAACTAGCCCAGGGGGTGTCGGGAGCCAAACTCCGAGGCCACGCTCAGTCAGCCGCGTCTAGGCTGCCCCTGGCTGGGAAGGTGACGTTCAGCCCCCTCCTGCTCCTCCATCGCTCCGGCCTGGCCGGTGACACAGGTAAGCAGCTCTGCCGAGTGAAGCCTCAGAAGAGAGAGGAGGAGACACGTGCATCCGGGTGGCAGTTTGTCAGCTGTGCCAGGAAAGTGACGCTGGGGGAGGCGGTGGAAGTGGGTGACTCAAGGCAGGTTCGAGATTATCTGCCGTTGTCAATTATCCACGTCCCTCATCACCATGGAGAGCTGGGAATTGGGTGTATCTGCCTCCCCCTCACCGTGCTGCTGGCATTAGACGTGATCTGTACTTGGAGCGACTGTGGGTAAAGGACTCAGAACGGTCTCTGTGTAAAATTTCCCCAGCACCGAAATGTCATTAAATAGCTCTTTGTGCCTGGCACCTCTTGGTCCCTTTAAAAATAGCTGGAAGATAAACATCTCCGAGGAGAGGACTGACGACCATCGAGCGTCTGTGTGGTACTCAAGACTCATTTCCGGCCAAGGAAACTTCAACCCAGAGAGGCTCAATGGCCTGCCCATGACCTGTCACAGTGCAGGACGACAAAACTGGCACCCAGCATGGAGCTATCTGCTCCCAGGGCTCGCCACTCCACCCCACCCCCTCCCAGGAAATCCAGACCTCCCTAAAACATGGTAGGCCCACCTAGGACCTCCCATCGGCACCTGCCAGGACCCTTCAGTGGCCAGTTAAGAACTTGGAGAACTTGAAGTCAAACCAGCCCAAGGGGCAAATGGAGCCCACTCCAGGGCCACGCTCAAGTCAGCAGCACGTAGGGCTGCCCTTTGGTTGTCGATCAAGAAAATCTAACTTGGGCCGGCTCCATGGTGTGGCAGTTAAGGTGACTTGATCCCACATGACCAACCCTGCAGTTCGAGTCCTGGACCTGGCAGCTTGAGAAACACAAAGGCAGGTGTCATGCATGCCCAGATTCCCCAGAGGTGGAAGATGGAGAAGAAGGGATTGCGGCATGACTATTCCCTAAGGGACGGGGAGGGTGGGTGCTTTCTCTCCCTCTCTCTCTCTGTCTCTGTGTTGCTCTTTGGTGAGTGCAAAGAAGGAAGACAGGGAGGGACAAAGGAAGGAAAGGAAGAAAACCCAGCTTGGCCCAACCAGTGGCACAGTGGCTAAGGCAGCTGGATCCAACTGCATGGTTCAAGTCCTGGACCCGGTGGCATGAAAAATACTGGGCGCATGTGCGCATGTGCCCAAGATTTCGGGAGGAGAATGGAGGAGAAGGGATTGCAGTGTGGCCATCCCCCATGGAGGGTGCTTTCTTCCTTTCCCTCTTTGTGTCTCTTTCCAGAGAATGCATGCACCTTATGGCAAAATAAATAAATAAATAGAAGGACCTCTATTATCGCACACACTACAAACTCAGCAGGGACAGTTCCAGGGGTCATTAGTGTGGTAGAGTCTGTCATCGTGGACTGTGGATCTTTCTCACTTTCTGCTCCACCATCTTGAGCATTTTTTCCCTTTATCTGTGATAGAGAGTGTGTGCCCACACATGAGGGAGAGGACCACCCTCACAGGGTCTGGTGACGCCACAATCCCCTTCCTCCGGTCAGTCAGCTCCTGGACACTCAAGTGCATGCCCAGTGTGTCTCAGGCTGACCGGGCCTGGGATTCGAACGGTAGTCACTGCATGGCATTCAGCTTCTTTTGAATAGCACGTCACTGCTGCGCCGTGAAGCCGGCCCATGTGTCGTCGTTCTGTGTGTGCGTATGCGCATGTGCACATGTGTGCACCATCACACTGGTTTTTTACAGTGGGTTGGGAATCAGGAATTGAACCCCGGACCCCCGTGTGGGCTCAGCATGCCACTGCGACTGGGCTCTTCCTTAGCATGTTGGCCACCAGGTTGCCATGGTACCCCTGGCATCCCAGCATTGCCCCTCAGAATCCAGAGGCTTTGACAAAGGGAAGCACCCCGGGTGTAACGAGGAAAGCTGCCTCAGAGACCCGGGACTTTGCTTCACGTCTCACTGCTGGGAAGACGGGCTCCTGCAGGCAGGACAGGAGCACAGCAGTGAGAACGCGCGCTCCACACGGCTGACCCACAGGGCGAGTTCGCAGGTTCACATCCAGAGACCTCTCTGAGGACTCTGGGCATGCCTGTGCCCGTGATCCAGACTGGCTGGAGCTTAGGCTGGATCATGGCATTGGACCCTGTCTCTCTGTCTCTCTCACTCAGAAATAAGTCAACTTGCAAAAATGCATTACGCTCTCCTTCTTTCTCTTCCTCCTTCTCCTTTTCTCTGTCTCATTTAGAAATTAATGATAATAAATTAAGTGGCTTACATATTACATGCTTGGACCTAGACCAATCATTGGCAAAGGGGATGGCAAAGGACGGCCATGCTGGCTGGATTGGAGCCTGACCTCTGAAGACGCTGACCTGGGAAGGCCAGGCAGAAGCAGGGCGTGTGACTGACTCCTGGAAGGGCCACACAGCTCTGCACCTGCCAACCAGCCAGAGGGCCGAGTGCATCTCTTGTGAGGGCTCTCGTCCCCAGGACAGCGCCCCAGTGTGGACCCTGAGGATGCGTGCCAGCTCAGTGTCCCTGCAGCTCAGGTAGGAAGGGAGGAGGCACTGACTCGCACCCAAATGGAAACCTGCTGGCCTTTTTTCGGCTTATCTAGAGGATGTGCAGGGCTGATTGCATCAGAGAGATGGGGGTGGGAATCTTATTAAGGATGTGTTCTATCACATACCAGAGAAGCAAAGCCTTTTGTGAACCCAACGGGCAATGCAGGTGATGCGAACAACTCCTCGGCCGAGGGCTTTAATTTCCTGTCGGAGAGCCGATGATTATCTGCTGGAAACGTTTCAGCTCAAGTAGGGACAGGGGACAGACAGAATGAAAGAGCCCTTTATATTTTCACTCTGTAAATCCAGACCCTGGGAAGAGAGACCCTTGGCGAGGGAGGCCAGCCACATTCACAACTCTGCCCTCTCCAAATACCCTCAAAGGCAAGTTGGGGCTCCCTTAAATGGAGGAAGCCAAGGAGGTGACCCCAACATGGCAAGAGCCATGGGAGAGAGAAGTGTAGACAAGAGAAAAAGAGAGAACCCCTCCAAAAGACGGAAGGAGGCAGAATGAGACCGAGAGACTGGAGAGAGAAGAAAGACAGGCCCCACCTCAGTGGCTCGGTTGGTAGCATACTGAATTGCAGCGCCGAAGCCACGTGGCCAGCAGTGGGTTCTGATCCTGAGTCGGCCTAAATACATACTAGATGCATGTGCTCAAGATCCTGACATGCTGGAGGGCTGGGGAGAGGGGATGGAGACATGACGAGACCCTGTCAAGAGTACCTTTTTCTCTTTCTTTTTAAGAATTGTTTATTTGGGAACCAGCATTTGGTATAATGACTGTGTCGCTGGGCTCCCATGTAGTCGATTGCAGTTCGAGTCCCCAGACCCGGTGGCTTAAACTCATACCGGCCACGTGTGCGTGTGTGCTCAAGATCCCGAGAGGAGAATGGAAAAGGGATTGCAGCGTGACCATCCCCCCGGGGGTGATTTTTCTCCTTCTGCCTCTCTGTCTCTCTCTGTCTGTCTGGCGAGCACACGCACCCTATAGCAAAAACCTCTCTAAAATAATAATAATAATAATTTTTATTTTATTTATTTAATTTGTGTGCTTTCCAGAGAGAGACAGAGAGAGAGGGAAAGTGAGAAAGCAAGCTGCCAGGCTCAGGAGTCAAACTGCCTTCGGCCTTGTGGGAATCCAGTGCCTTAACTACCACGCCACCTGCTGGCCCATCCTTTCTCTTCCAGTCTCACACATGTGCGTGTGCTCTCTCATGCATAAAATAAACAACAAAAAAGGTTTTAAGTAAAGAAAACAAAAGACAGAGATAAGAAGGAAAAGCAGACAGATGTGGCAGGAGAAAAAAAAGAACAGTGGAGAGAAAGACTGAAAAAAGGAGGAGAGAAGAAACTAGAAAGTCAAGAGATGCCCAACGATCACTGTGCCATGGGTGTCTTATTCAACATGATATTTACCAGTCGGAACTTCCAGCCTGCTGTGGTTTGAATGTGACCCCAAAATTCACGTGATGAGATTTGGTTGTGATAGGATTAAGAGGGTGAAAATTTAATTCAACAGTAGGGCTTCGGGGAGGTGATTGGGATTAAGGTCATCAGTGAAAGGCTCCAATATTTGACTCCTGGTGGGTGTGTAAGGAGAGGGAAGGAGTCAGACGCGTGGACACAGACGCACACGTGCTTGCTCTGTCTCACCACGTGATGGCCCGGTCCCTGTTATCCACCAGCAGGAAGACCCTCACCGGAAGTGGCCCTTTAACCTCGGACCTTCAAAACTATGAGCTAAATAAACCTCTATTCTTTGAAAATCACCCAGCCTCGGGTTATTTGTTATCTGCAGCCCCGTGGACTGCAGCCTGGCCCTAGGTCACCTTCTGGAAGCCTTGCTTTCTGGGAGAGGAGCTCAATTCAGGAGTCACCCATGTTTTTCTAGCCTGGCAGGATCCAGATGTTTCCAGTTCCTGGACCTGGTGGCACTGTTGGGTTGAGCGGGTCATTATTCAAAGAGGCCTTGAACACGCAAGACGCCTAGTTAAACACAGGGTAAGAAAACAGCCAGGACGCAAAGAAGGTATTCTAACTTTGTGCGTTTGGACCTTTGAACTCGCTCCTCATCCCGATTTCCTGGCTGGGATGAAGACAACAGGCTATAAACATTCCACGTATTCCGTCTTCCCTCACAGCACACGTAGGCAGCTTCGAAAAAAATTATTCCAAAAGTAGCAAAAGCTCCATTTCCTCTATAGGCTCTATCGACCTCCTAAAGACCTCTTATTCATCCTTCAAGGCCCTGTTCAAATGACCTTCCTCTAGAAGGGCTTTCCTGGACCCAAACAGAGGAAGCTGCTCCCTTTGCTCTGTGCTCCTAACATGCAGTAGAGACCTCCACTGAGACGTCGCTTATGCCACATGGTACTGCGTGTTTATGTTTCTAGCATCCGGGACAATGCTAAGAACATGGTAGGAACTCTGCTATAATTTTTGAATGAATGACTGGGTAAATAATTTCTTTTTCTTATTGCCAGAGAGTATGTGCACTTGCCAGAGAGAGACAAAGAGACCGAGAAAGAGAAAGGGAGAGGAAGAAAACACCCCATAATCCCTTCTCCTCCCTTTCCATCCCATCAGAATTTGGGACACACATGTGCACATCCATGGGGTGTTTTTCAAGCTGCCAGGGCCAGGACACAAACCGTATGGTTGACCATGTGGGATCCGGTTCCTTTAACCACTAGGCCGTGGGGCCAGCCCAAGTAAATAAATTAATCTCCTCCCTAGATCATGAGCCTCTCAACTTCTATGGAATTAAGTAGATTCTCAGGACTTCAGACCAAAAGGGCAGTTAGCACCCACCTAGTCCAGCTCTCAAATATCACTGTGTGGCTCATTACAAATATGAACAAGACGGCCCAGCAATTGAGTGGTGGATAAGGCGTTGGACTCCCACGTGGCCAACCATGGTTCAAGTCCCAAACCTGGTGGCTTGAAAATCACGCTAGGCATGTGTGCGTGCATGCCCAAGAAGCCAGGAGGAGAATGGAAGAGAGGGGAATTGCGGTGTGGCCATTTCCCCCGGGGAGGTGATTTCTCACTTTCCCTCTCACTGTCTCTCTCTGTCTGTCTCCAGTGGACACACACATGGTATGACAAAATAATAATAATAATAATAATAAACCCAAATTTGAACAAGAGAATGTAGCGATCATGAAGTTTTTGCATCCTTGGAAATACTTCTGACTTACAGCAATGTGTAAACATAAGAAAGCTTAAATATATTTCTTCTCTGAATTTCCATGGTTAATACTTACTTGCTCATTATAAAAAGTTTGGAAAGAACAGAAAACAATAAAGAGCAGAAAGATCATCTTTAATCCTTTTGCCTAAAGTAGGTAGTGTTAGTACTTGGTATATCTCAGACTTTTGCTATGCATTACATTTTTTTTACACAATTGAAATGATAATATGCATACATAGGTATTAGAGCAGCTGTAATTAGTGTGCATCTGAAACTTTATGTTCTTATTTTATTGAAGATAATCTCACTGCCACAGTAAGGCCCATCTTATTAACACATTGCCCTAAGCCCACATGTTTATTAGCTCATTGTGGTCAATAGCAGGCTAAAAGGGACCAGCTCTGTGGCCCAGTGGCTAAGGGAGCCAGATCCCACATGGCCACCTGTGCAGAGTGAATCATGGCCCCAGTGGCTTTAGACACACATGAGTGCCCAAAATGCCAACAGGGTGGAAAAACAGAGAAGGGATTACAGCGTGGCCACATCCCATTGAGGGGGGCTCTCTCCCTCTCCTTCTGTCTCTCTCTGGCATGTGCACATGCCCTCTGGCAAAAAGGAGAAAAAAAAGTATGCTGAGCCCTAAGTTCACTCTCAGGCAGTTGGATGGTTGCTAGTTTCTGGCCGGTATAAGCATCACATCTCTGAACTTCCAGCAAATAGGTGCATGTGGCTGGAGGTGAAAGGCCCAGTAATGTGGGACCAGTCCGTGGTACAGTGGTAACACAACACTGCAGTGCTGAACCATGGAAGGTCCTGAGTTCACGTCCCCAGGTCTCTGTGAACATACTTGGCATATACATCCACGTGTGTCAGATGTTGGCTGGCTAGGGGTGGACCAGGGAGTCAGGACCCTGTGGAGAGTTCCCCCTCCCACCCTGCCCCCCACCATGGAAGAAATAAATAAAAGGAAAAAATGTTAAAAACCTCCCAATCACGGCCTCATTCACGGGCTCTCGAAGTGCTGCAGCCCGGCTGCTGAGATGGAGGCGAATGTGCTCTAGATCCCGCTAGCTGACTCTAAAGGTGGCCGTGTGGGCCCTGTAGTCTCCTTGTCTAGTGGCACAGGAAGCACGTGAGCTCCAGCAGACTCCTGCCAAGCCTGTCTGGGCTCCCGTTACCCGGAGACCGCACAGGCCCCGCCCACGGCGGGCGAAACCCGAGGGGGCGTAGCTGATGGCTGCGAACTGCGCCCCAGGATTCAGCCACGACCCTGCAGCCTCCGCCTTCTGCGCGGTCTGCTCCCGGGCTGTAACCGAACCCCAAGGCCCAGGGAACCTGGCAGTGTTCTGTTAACGTGCAAAGGGCTCCCAGTCCTGGGGCTCGGAGTGTGCTGAGCAGTAACTGCCCCGCGTGGGGATGGGACGCTGAGTACAACCCTCGCCGACTCCTGCCACCTCTTGTCCGAAGCCCCAGGCCCGCAACTGCACACCGCGTGTCTCTCCTGCTGTCATCCGGGGTGATGGCACCGCAGTCCACTTGGGCGCATAACCCACCAAGTTAGAAGCAACTACCAGGGCTTTCCCCTTGTCGCCCATCCGTGACAGAACACATCAGCAAGCTAGAAAGAGGCCTCCCCATCGTTCATTCTAAAAGCACTTCCTGGGCCCCTGGGGAGCCCCCTCTGCCAGAATTAGAGATAATACTGTGCCTGTCTGTCCTTGAGGGATCACTGGATGTCCCCAGTAGACACGGTCTTCCCACAGCCTGGATGATGGCACTGTCCTTGCCACCTCTCCCCCATGCTGTGGACCCAACTTCACAAACAGCCCTCAACTTCGCCCCCCATTTCTCTCCACCTCTCCAGTCAACACCTCCTAACCGTCACTGCCCCCACCAGCCTCAGATCCACCCTCCACAGGGCAACAGAGAAATCTTTAAAGTTTAATGTCTTCCGTGAAACAGAGAAATAGAGAACAAGAGAAAGAGGCACCCCCAGCGGGGTCCCATGCCTCACTGTACCCCCAGTCTCGGCCAGCTGGGATCATGGGTACACAGGTTCAGCATGCCCCAGGAGGTCCTGAGACACAAATCCAGGTCCCCTCCCATGTGGGTTCAGCCTCATCTGGCCCTGGACAGAGAAATTTTTGAAAATGCAAATTTATCATATTCCTCTTCTGCTTAAAACCCCATAATGGGGCCAGCCAGGTGGCATGGTAGTTACAGGGGCTGGATCCCACGTGGCCACGGCTTCTGCGCACCAGCCACACTGGCGTCTTCCAGTTCCTCAAGAGCCAAGAGCCCTCGCCACGCAGGCGCTCCTACGAGTGCTCCTCTGCCTGGAATACTACAGACTCCCCTCCCTCACCATCTTACAAGCACCTACTCTTCACCCCTGGGGTCCCCATGTAAGCACACGTGCTCAAGAATGCAGTCCCTGACTCCCCAACTAAGCCAGGTCTCCTGTTGTTTACTGCATTAATGGCACTGGCCTTGACTCAGCTGTAATTAAATTGTAATTAACTAGTGTGTGTGGCGGCGGGGGGGGGGGGGGGGAGCCTGTGGAATAGTGGTGAAGGTGCTGGATCCCACACGGCCCACCACACAGTTTGAGTCCCAGATTCAGTGGCTTCAAAAATATGCCAGGTGTTGGGAACCAGCATTTAGCGTAATGGCTATGTCGCTAGACTCCCATGTAGTCGACCGCGGTTCGCGTCCCGGACCCGGTGGCTTAAAACTCACACCGGGCGCGTGTGCGTGCGTGCCCAAGATCCCAGAGGAGAATGGAGGAGAAGGGATTGCGGCGTGACCATCCCCCCTGGGGGGTGATTTCTCGCTTTCTGTCTCTCTGTCTCTCTCTGTCTGTCTGGCGAGCGCACACGCCCTATAGCGAAAACCTCTCCAAAAAAAAAAAAAGTAAAAGTAAAAAAATAAATAAATAAAAATATGCCAGGTGTGTATGGGCATGCCCAAAATCCCCAAAGAAGGGAGAAATGGAAACAGGATTTATCTGTTCTAAGACTATTTATTGGACTGGCGCCCGTTCTCTGGCAAATTTTGTTGTTTTTTTGTTTTTGCTATAGGGTTCATGTGCTTGCCAAGGAGAGGTTGGCGGGGTGGGGGGCGGGGAGACTGGGAGGGAGCGGAAGCATCTCCAGGAGGGATGGCCATGCCTCAATCCCTTCTCCTCCATTCTCCTGTCAAGGTTTTGGGCATGCACACACACTCGCCCAGCATGTTTTTCCAGCCACTGTGTCCAGGACTAGAATCACAGTCGACCACATTGGATCCACGCCACCTGCTGGCCAGAAAAAAAAAATTTTAGAGAGAAATCTTTGCTATAGGGTGCATGCACTCAGCAGAGAGACAGAGAGACAGAAAGTGAGAAATCACCCCCCAGGGGGGATGGTCACACTGCAATCCCTTCTCCTCTGTTCTCCTCTTAAGATTTTGGACACACACGCACACGCTGCCAGGTCCAAGATTTGAACGGGAGTCGACTACATGGGAGTCCAGCGACGTCACCATTACGCCATCTGCTGGTCTCCAGAAAAAAAATTTCAAAAGAAAAAAAAAGTAGTGTTCTGTGTCAGAGCCTCTCCCCCACCCTGACTCTCAAACAGAATAGCCCAAGAGCAGATAATAAAGTCCAGAGCCCAGCACACAGATGCGTCTCCAAGTCAGCGTGAAGAGACATTCTAACACAGAGCCAGGGGCTGTGACAGAGGCCAGAGGAGGCGCCAGAAACAACCCGCGAAGGCAGCGGGGGAAGGGGGGGTCCCAACTGCAGCGAAGCTCAATTCAAGCCCTGAGACATGAGATTCCTAAATCAACTGTGGGGACAGCGAAGAGAGGCACACTCCAGACAGAGAAAAAGCTTTAGAGGGGACTTCGGAGAGAGTGGGCATACTCCCCTGGATTCAGGTCCCAGACCTCCCCGAGCACAGCGGGCACTCACGCCCATGGTCCGGCAGGCTGGGTCTGGGGATGGGTCGTGGTAAGGACCCTGCTGGGGTTTCTCTGTCCCATGAAGGAAGGAAAGGAGGCAGGCAGGAAGGAAGAATGGCAGAAAGGAAGGAGGGAAGAACAAAGGGAAGAGAGAGAGAGAGGAAAGAAAGAGAAAAAGAAAGAAAGCTGGAGAGAGAAAAAGAAGAAAGGAAAGGAAAGAAGGAAAGGAAGAAAAAAGAAAGGAAAGAAGAAAAAGAGGAAAGTAAAAAGAAAGGAGGAAAGAAATCTGGAGAGAAAAAGAAGAAAAGGAAAGGAAAGAAAAAGAGGACGAAAAAAAGAAAGGAAAAGAAAAGGAAAGAGGAGAGAGAAAGGAAGGAAGTTAAAGAGAGAGACAGAGAGAGGAAGAAGAAGAAGAAGAAAGAAGAAGAAGAAAGGGACCATCCAATGGCGTGATGGTTATGTCGCTGCAATCCCACATACTTGACCACAGTTCAAGTCTCAGCCCTGGAGACTTAAAACTCCCCTCAGGCACATGTGTGTGCGTGCCCAAGATCCTAAGAGGAGAATGGAGGAGAACGGATTGTGGTGTGGCCATCCCTCCCAGGGGTGATTTCTCATGATTTCTCACGTTCCCTCTCTCTGTCTCTCTATGTCTCTCTGCTGAATGCACATGTCCTACGGAAAAATTTTAAAAGGAGACGAAGAAACCATATCCCACATGGCAACCGCAGCTCACCTTGCACCAGCTGGATCATCCCGAAACATGCCGGGCATGCACATAAGTGCAGAGACCCAGGAGGCTGGAGGACCTGGAGAAGGGGATCGTGTGTGACCAGACTTTGTGGAGGGGCTCTTCTCTCTCTGTCTCTCTGTCTCTTTTTCACGTGTGTGTGCATGTGCTCTATCATGATGAATGAAATTAGCAAAGTTGTAGACTGGGCGTCTATAATGGCTATACAACATTGTACATGTAGTAAAGGCCACCAAATTGCTCGTTTAAAAAAAATGGAAAGGGGTACCAACAGTTGGCTTAATAGCTATGTCACTGGAATCCCATGTAGTTGACCGTGGTTCGAGTCCCAGATCCAGTGGCTTAAACACACTGGGCATGTGTGCGTGCATACCCAAGATCCTGAGAGAAGAATGGAGGAGAAGGGATTGCGGTGTGGCCATCCTCCCGGGGGCTGATTTCTTGCTTTCTGTCTCTCTCTGTCTTTCTGATGAGCACACACCCTATAGCAAAAACCTTTCAAAAAAAAATGGAAAGAACAAACAAAAAAGAAACAGAGCCAGAGTCTTGATCAAACCACACCTGAAGCTAACATTATTTCTGAAGTTTTCATTTACCTGAGAGAATGCCTTCTCTTCATTGTTTAAGCCCCCCTGGATTGATTTTTCTATGTTCCTGCAGCCAAAAGCCTTCTTAGTGATAGAGGAGCACAAAGGAGGACCAATTACTTTTGCTTGGGGACATAGAGGAAGTTCTCCCCGAGGGGAAGTCACTTGAGCTTTGATGTATGGGGTGAGTAGGAGTTCATCAGGAAACAAGGCAGGTGAGAATGATCAGGGCTGGATCCGTGACCCCCCGGTGACCTTGAGGGCTCTGCTCCTCCCTCCCCACACATCTGCACCTTCTCTTCCCCATTCACCAGCAGCAACTTATTACTGGTGAGGGGAGATATTAAAGCCGACTCCTTCTGCCCAGGAAATGGAAGGAACCCAGGAGAATTCGCTGGAGAAAACCTATTAAGCAACAAAGAACATACCCCGCTGTCGAGTCATCTTTGGAATTTTAAATCATCCGAGTTGCCTTCTGAGTGGCTTTCCCAGCCAGTAAGGGCTCTCCACTTCAAGAGAGCCTTGGAGACCAGCGGGGTTTGGAATTTTACCGGCCTGGGCACCACCTCATCCATCTCTCGGTATGCCTCTCTCACCAGCGACAAGACTCAGGACAAAATCCACATAGTCCTGAAAACCCCAAATAAGTAGAATGAATCCTCTTTGCTTTTGAAAAGCAATCCTTTCCCTCCTGAGCGGAGATAAAATCCGGCCTTTGATGTGGCCTATTATCTCCACGTTAATAAGAGTCCCTTCTCCTGAGCTGCCTTGTCCTCCACATTATCTCATGGGAGCGTCACAGCAGCTCTGAGAGCCAGGCAAATGAGGACTCAGAGATTAAGTGGCTCTCTCAAGGTCACACAGCCACCACACAGAGGGGTCAAGATTCAAACAAAGGCCCGTGGGGACTGTTTCTGGACCCCCTGGCTGCCTCTGTTCTCACCAAAAAAAGCCTCTTGGGGTTTTTTTTTGTTTTGTTTTGTTTTGTTTTGTTTTGTTTTAGGTTTTTGTCATAGGGTATGTGCTCTAGCCAGAGAGAGAGCCAGAGAGAAATCAGCCCCCAGGGGGATGGCCGCACAGCAATCCCTTCTCCTCCGTCCGCCTCCTGGGATTTTGGGCACGCACACACATACGCCTGGCATGATTTTCAAGCTGCCAGGTCCAGGACTGGAACTGCAGTCAACCATATGGGAGTCCAGTGCCTTAACCACCATACCACCTGCTGCCCTTCACAAAAACTCTTTAAAAAATCATCTCCACTATGCCTCCCCGGCCTGCCGTGCAAACAGCAGCAAATCTCAGGCGAACAATCAAGTATTCTATGTTAGGCCAGACTTAGGACCCTCCGCAGAGTCAGAGGCGGCAAAGACGTAAGAACCAGAGTCAGGCTTTGGATTTAGTAAAGCCAGTAAAGTTTATTTTGCGAAAAAGCTCTCGGGTGAGGTCCCACTGTCTGAACAGAGGCCGGGGCAGTCACCCCCAAAGGACTGCTGTTCCTCTTACAGGGGCCTTGTGAGCAGTTGCCACAGTGCTGTAGTATCTCGTCCTGGCCAATGGGAAGCAGTGTTTCCGTTCAACTGATGGTGGGCGGGCCAAAGGTGGAAGGTGGGAAGGTCCGAGGCGTGGGCCAGATGGAAGGCGGGAAGGTTCCCCCAGCAGGAAAGCCCTGCCTTCTCCTCCAATCCCCCAGACCCTACATTCTGTTCTTCTAGAAACCTAAGCGTCCCCCAGGACACCATGAGAGAACCAAACTGAGGCCTTGGGCAACTCCCAGCCCCAGTGGCAGCTGGGAGAATCAAGTAGGGTCACTGTGTTCCTCTGAGGGGCTGGCAGTCCCCCTCCAGCCAGCCTGAGAGCGGGGGGACGGGGAGTAGCCCCCAACACACGCGGGCTGGGGCAGTGCTGGAGCAGGCGTGGGAGCTGAGGGGCCTGGCCGACCTCACGCTCAGCCAGGCGGATGGAAAAGCCACCCGTGGCAGAAAGGAGTGAAAGGAAGGGGCAACTTCCTACCTGCTCCGTGGGAACCAGAGCAGAACGTCCCAAGGGCCGAAACCCGCACACCACACTCAGAGTTTCCATCTTTCTAACACGGTGGCGGTGACAGCAGCCCACTTCCTTTCCCACAGTGGTAGGACTGCCTGAAACCACCTCCACTGCTCCCCAGTCTGGCCCAGAACAATAGAACCAGAGGCCTCCTAAGATTAGCCAGCTCTGCCTCCAGCCCTGCCTGGGCGGGCCCACTAGGCAAGTCTCCTGCCAAGGCCAGGTGGTGGGGGGGCCTCCCCGGTTGGGCCAGAGGAACCTGCGGGTTTTCAACCACCATGCGTGCCCTCTCTGCCCACCTACCTCCTCCTTCCATCCTCGGGCTCAGGCTCCACCTAATGCACCCCAGTGAAGATGTGCATGAGCAAAGGTGGGGGATGGGAGAGCTGAGTGGAAGAAGAGAGGCTTCCCTCTGAGTTAAGAGCTGGGGACACTCACAAGTCCATCTCACATGAACACCAGGTATCCCACCATGCTCCTCTGAAATAGACATTTCCCTGGCCTCCAAAATGGCAAGTGTGTTCCTCCTCCCCCTCCTCACTCCTCGGGCACCTACCTTCTCCTCCGACTCTGCCATCCTCACACATCACCACACCAACGACCTCACTTCACAATTCCTGGGGAAAACACCCAGGGCGATGTGGTAAGAACACCCCAGCTCTCTTCCAGCAAGCCTACCCACATCAAGACACTCCGTCTCCCTCCTGGGAGGAGGGACAGGATCCCTGCAGCCATCCACGTGCCCAGATCCCTCTCCTCTTCCCAAGGACGTGGCTCCCCTGCTCGCAAACCCTCCCCTACATATTAATGTCTCCTTAGCGAGCCACTCCACCCACAGGTACGCAAACATGCTTACTGTACCCTAGCTTCAAAAATCCTCCCTTGGGGTGTGCTGATGCTCGGCCGCAGGGGTCGGAGGTCAGGGCGGTGGAGTCACATGTTACCCAGGAAGAAATGAAGGAGGAGCCCAAAGAGCCGGTGGTCCGCGAGAAGACATGCCCTCTCTTGCTGCGGGTTTTCGCCACCAATAATGGTCGCCACCACCGAATGGATGAGTTTTCCCGTGAAACGGACCATCCAGCGAGCTGTAGATCTGCACTTAGGATGCAACCTTGAAAGAACTAATTTAGTAAAAGAAGTCTACCCAGAAGCTAGAGAGAAGGGCACACACACTTCAATTTTGCCATTGTTTTTACAGACTTTAAAAGACCTGGCTATCAGGTTAAGGAGATCGGCCACACCACGTAGGGCAGAAAGGGGACTGATGATTCCCTGACCTGCATCACGGAAGTTCCAAATAGGAGGTTATTTGGACATAGTGATTACCCCTGCAAGTTGGGCACCACCTCCTTCAGGGTGCATGAGGCCATATTAAATTCTATTTACTATTTCTTGAATTTAGTTTTCAGTCAGTTAAGTAAAATAAATTTACACACTCTTCCACCTCATTATTGCCATTAAGCCTTTAAATTCTTTTTTTTTTACTTTCTTTTTATCTTTTATTTTTCTTTCTCAGATTAATTAAATTCACATTTTACATAAAGTTCCCATTATGATGTATACAATATACATATATGTATATAGTTTTCAACAGAGAACTCTACATTTTTTGGGGTTAAATGATTCTTCCCTTTGCCCCTCACGCCCACTCTCTACCACCCACTCCCGACCACCCACTCCCCTCCCTTACAGCCTCTGGTATCTACATTTATCCTTTCCGCTATCATATCATCAGATCTTTCTCCTTCTGCCAGAGTGCTGATATTATTATTATTTTTTTCATTGCACATCTTTACAGTGTACAGCATGGTTTTTCCCAGCATGAGTACAGTTCACATTAGTCAAGACAATGATACTACCACATACATCATCAACAGACCACCCTTCACCCCTGTGTCCATCAAGCGTGATGTTCGTTCCCTGAATCCTTCCCCTCCGCCCTCCATCACTCATTCCCATTACCTCTCCCATACTGTCTCCAGCATCCGCAGTTGCCATCCCTGCGACCATACCCTCCAGTTCTTTCACCCTTTTATTTATTTATTTATTTATTTATTCCTTTTCCAATTATCAGCTCATAAAGTTTTCCACAATAGGGAACATAGCTTCTATTCAGGGTTGGGTCAAGGGTGGGTCTCGTGCAGTTCCGCAGTTGTAGGTGAGTCTCTATGGAATACAGTTTCAGGAACGCGGTTCTGGTAAGCAGAGATGGTTATCAGTTGATGCGGCACAGCATCCATCCTGTGATTACCGGGAATGGTGTTGTGGGGATCTGCAGTGTGAGTCATCCTTGAGTATCTGGCTTCCTTAAGAATGGTAGAATAGTTCTTGTTTTTCCCTGAGGTAATGCAGGGCTGGTAACCATCATCTTCTCACTGCCCATAGGCAGCGAAAATCCTCCTATACAATATATTTCTCAATTGGTTTAAGACATCTAAAGTTTCTTTCTGTTGCTTATATTTGCAAGATCTTAATCCTTGTTTTCGGCTTCAGTTTGCCAATCGCGCCCAGCAGCCACGTGCAGGCCCGGCGGCCACACACAGGCTCGTGGGCTACGCCCGGGCGCGGGCCCGGCAGCTATGCGCAGGCCTGGTAGCCACGCACAGGCCCGGCGGCCACGCTCAGACCCGGCGGCCACGCATAGGCGCAGGCCCGGCGGCCACTCGCAGGCCTGGGGGGCCACACTCAGGCCCGACAGGCACACGCCGGCCCGGCAACCACGCTCATGCCCGGCAGCTGTGCGCAGGTGCAGGCCCAGCGGCCACGCCGTTGCCTTTAAATTCTAAACAAATCGTAATGCATCTCTTTAGGAGCTATGTTTGGATGTGGTATGGTGTGAATATTAATAGAAAGTCTGTATGTTTTGGGACCAGAAGATGGCGTAATGGCTATGTCTCTGGATTCCCATGTAGTCGACCACAGTTTGAGTCCCGGACCCAGTGGCTCAAACTCATGCCATGTGCGTGCGTGCCCAAGATCCCAAGAGGAGAATGGAGAGAAGGGATTGCGGCATGACCATCCCCCCGGGGAGGATGATTTCTCACTTTCTGTCTCTCTGTCTCTCTCTTTCTGGCGAGTGTACACGCCCTATAGCAAAAAAACCTCTCCAAATAATAATAATAATAATAATAAAGTCTGTATGTTTCAAGCCCTTCTATAAAATATAAAGAAAAGTGTTCTTAGCATCCTGTGTAAAACTGTATTGTCAAATATATGTGTGCAATCAAAAAAAAAAAAAAAAATCCTACCTTGAGGACCACACAGAGCAAGAGAGCAAGACGCTCTGTGGGCCTAACCACCTGGAAAGCCTCCAGGTTCACGTCGGAAACCTCCCCGGGTACACCAGGCACCAGGGCTGGCTCAGGCTGGGTGTGAATCGTGGCATCAGGATCCTGATGAGGGTTCTCTCTTTCCCTCTCTCTCATAAAATAAATAAACAAAAACTTTTCTTTCTTTTCTTTTTTTTTTTTTTTAGATTTTTGCTATGAGGCATGTGTGCTCGCCAGAGAGACAGAAAGCGAGAAATCACCCCCGCCCCAGGGGCATGGCCACCTGCAATTCCTCCTCTCCCATTCTACTTTTGGAATTTGGGGCATGTGTGCACATGTGCCCAGAGTGAGTTTCAAACCACCAGGTCCAGAACTTGAACCACGGTCAGCATGTAAGAGTCCAGTGTCTTAATCACTCCACCACCTGCTGGTCCCCGACAAATTTTTTTCTTTTTTAAATTTTTTTTTAGGAATTTTTACCATAGAGCGCGTGCACTTGCTGGAGAGAGACAGAGAGGAAAGTGAGAAATAACCCCTGAGGGGGGTTGGCCACCTGCAGTCCCTTCTCCTCCATTCTCTTCCTATGATCTCATGAGCACAGCCAAACGTCTGTAGGAGAGCTGCTGTGGTCTCTGTCTCCACTTGCTCATCTCTCATTCTCTCTACCACACACTCCAGTGAGACTGCCCCAGACCAAGACACTTCTGCCCCCCACAGTGCCAAAGCCAACAGCCACCTCTTCTGTAGTTTACAGTCATCCCCTCCTAAATCATGGCACCCTCCCAGTTTCTCTGACTCCATGTCCTCCTGGTCTGGGCTTCCTCCCACCTCCAAGGCTGCTCCTTTTCAGATCCCTCCTTCGTACCCTCCTCTTTTTTTTGGAGAGGTTTTTTTTTGCTATAGGGCACGTGCGCTCGCCAGACAGACAGAGAGAGACAGAGAGACAGAAAGCGAGAAATCACCCCCCGGGGGGATGGCCACACCGCAATTCCTTCTCCTCCATTCTCCTCTCAGGATCTTGGGCATGCACGCACACGTGCCCGGCGTGAGTTTCAAGCCACCGGGTCCGGGACGCGAACCGTGGTCGACTACGTGGGAGTCCAGCAACATAGCCATTACGCTAACTGCTGGTCCCTCGTACCCTCCTTTGATTGGTCTTTAAACATTAGAAGACTGCAGGGCTTGGTCCCAGGGCCCCTTGTCATCTGTCATACAGTCTCCTAGATGATCTCCTAGCCTATCCACATGTCAATTGCTTTCAAATCCCATTACTAGCTCTGAACTCCAAGTGTCCCTGGAATTTTAGGTATAAATGTCCAACTGCCAACACGTCACCCCCATGTAAATGTCTAATAAGCATCTTCAACATCACCTTGGGTAGAATAGATTCTGGACCCCTACCCCTAAATCCATACTTCCCTCGTGTTCCTTAGCTCAGTACCTAGCACCGCCATCTACCTGGTACTCATCCGAAATCCGTTCTTTGCCTCTGCATTGCCTTCACACTTGTCCAACCCACCAAGGTCTCTCCTACTGGATGTCCCTGCTTCCTGGAGGGCGACTTTAAAAGCATGACACAGAGTAGATCACGTTCATGACTCAGATCCTCCAGTGGTTCCTTGTGCTAGTTCAAAAAATGGTGCCCATTCAAACACGGCTCTGAGCTCCGCTCTCGTCACGGCCTATCTGCCGACGCCTTCTCTGCTCCAGCCGATCTGGTTGCTTTGGGCGCCTTCTTATGTTGGCCAAAGGCCTTCCTGCTTTCTGGCTTTCACATAGGTTGTTCCCTCTGCCTACTACGCTGTTCCTGAACCATCGTTCTTACCATTCGGAGTTTAGTTGAAAGATCTCCTCCTCATAATTTTTTTTTAGAGAGATTCTTTTGCTATAGGGTATGTGCACTTGCCAGAGAAACAGAGAGACATAGAGAGAAAGTGAGAAATCACCCCCCCAGGGGGGGTGGCCACAATCCCTTCTCCTCCGTTCTCCTCTCAGGATTTTGGGCACACACGCACATGCACCCAGCATGAGTTTCAAGCCACCAGATCTGAGAGTCAAATCCACAGTGAGCCATGTCCAGCAACTTAACCACTACGCCACCTACTGGCCCCAGACATTTTTTTCTTGATCATCCAACCTTTCAGCAACCATCATATCTCCCTATTTTAATTCTCGGGATAGCACTTTTAACAGTCTGCTCATTTTTTGCTCCTTGATTTGCTTGTAGTCTGTCTTCCACTATAAGAATTAAACTCCACAACAGCAAAGACCTTTTCATTCTTGTTCAATGCTATGTCCCTTGTGCCTAGAACAGTCCTGGTACATACTTACTGTTTGTTGATTGTACGAAAGTGTCTGGGGGCCTGGCGGGTGGCGTGGTGGTTAAGAGCTCTGGACTCCCACATGGCCGACCATGGTTCGAATACTGGACCTGGCAGCTTGCTTTTTCTCTTTCCCTCTCTCTCTTACTCTGTCCCTCTCTGCTCAAATTTAAAGAAAGAAAGAAAGAAAGAAAGAAAGAAAGAAAGAAAGAAAGTTAAATAAAATGATTTCTTTAAAAAAGTCTCCTGGACAGGCCTATTGCAATGTTTTAAAAGGACTTTTTGAGTTGGCAATGTCATCCTTAGAACTAGGTGTTGAGCAGTTTCACATGCAAAAGGAAGGAAACGGTCACAGGGAGACCTTTGAGGAGGCTGGTTTAACAAAGAAGGAAAGAGGGCAAGCTGCCCGGATTGATAAAGATAACGAATATCAGTAATGTCCAGCATTGGAAAGGGCGGGGAAGACAACATTTTCGTGTGCTGTTGATAATACAAATTGAATAGTACTTTTGGAGAGAAATTTAGCTGTACCTATTCAACATATTCGTGTTTCAAGCCTTTGACCCAACATTCCCACTTCTGGGAGTTCATCCTACAGAACAATTCCCACAAATGCACAGAGAAACGTATGCAAAGACATGTCATGCAGCGTTGTTTATAGTGGCAGAAACTTGGAAACAACCCAAACGCCCGTACACAGGGGGCTGTGACACACCATTGTGCAGCCACACAATAGACCACACAGAGCTACTTAAAAGAATGGTGCAGGGCCAGCAGATGGCCTGGTGGGTAAGGCGCTGGACTCCCATGTAGCCACCTACAGTTCAAGTCCTGGACCTGGTGGCTTGAAAATCACACCAGGCACATGTGTACGTGTGCCCAAAAATCCCAAGAAGAGAAGAGAGAAAAAAGAATTGTGGGTGGCCATCCTCTCTGAGGGTGGTTTCTCACTTTACCTCTCCATCTCTCTCTGGCAGGCACATGCGCCCTATGGCAAAAACCTATTAAAAAAAAGAGAAAAAAAGTTATGCAGATCTATATGTATTTTCATGAAAATATGTCTAATGCATTTTCATAGTTAGGAAAAAACAAGTTGCAGAATGAGCAGTATATAACATACTATCCTATTTTTGTTGTAAAACAGAAATAATATGTTGGTATGTGTATACAAATTTTGGAAAAGAATATGCGAAATTGTTGATGAGAGTTATTTCTGAGGGATTTGCTGTGAGGGGTGCTCTATTTTCTATACTTTGTATACCTATGGCATTTGGGTTCTGTATTTACACATTCCTTCTGTGACCAGAAAACATGAAGAGGGGCCAGTGGTGGCACAACCAGACACACATGGGAAAGGCCCTGGGTCCACGTCCTCGGAACTCCCTGAGCACACTGGGCATGCGTGTGCATCATAACCCAAGTGGCTGAGGCCAGGGATGGATCGCGGCCTGAAGACTCAGTTGAGGGTGCCTGTCTCTCTCTCTCTTTCTCTCTCTCTGCCTCTCTCTCTCATGAAAGAAATCATTTTTTTTTTAAAGAAACCATAAAGAAAACAAAGGCAGTGGAAACGTCAGGTCGAACGAGGATGGAAGCCGAGGGAGCGAAAGGAAGAGACAGATGATGAGGCAGAATTTACAGAACGTCCACCATGAAAAATTTTTTAGAATTAGTTATTTTATTTTTTATTTATTAATATTATTTTTTAATTTGCTGTAGACCACATGCATTCACCAGAGAGAGAGAGAGAGAGAGAGAGAGAGAGAGAGAGAGAGAGAAAGCAAGAAAGCAAGCCACAAGGTCCAGGACTTGAACTGCAGTCGGCCATGTGGGTGTCCAGCGCCTTAACCACCACACCACCCGCTGCACCTACACCATGAAATTTAAATCTGGATGATCAGGAAACAAATTGAAAACCAAGGACTAGCAGTTAGCATAACGGCTATGTCGCTGGACTCCCATGTAGCCAACCACAGTTCGCGTCCCAGACCCGGTGGCTTAAACTCACGCCGGGCATGTGTGCGTGCGTGCCCAAGATCCCGAGAGGAGAGTGGAGGAGAATGGATTGCCGTGTGGCCATCCTCCCAGGGGGTGATTTCTCACTTTCTGTCTCTCTGTCCCTCTCTGTCTTTCTGGCAAGCACATGTGCCCTATAGCAAAATCCTCTCCAAAAAAAAGAATCAAAAACCAGTTTGTTAGCAACTCACCATGAAATAAAGTCGCATTTTATTTAAATGCCCAGATTATGATTGGTTATCTCCGACAGGTGACAGCCACCGTGCTGGCCCTACACTTTTCTAGCTATCTAGTTCCAGTGTGGCAAAAACCTTCCATCCTCACTGCACAGCAAAGACCAGGCTGTCAATACCACCCTTTCGATCCAGGCAAAATGGCTTACAAGCATTGCTGGAGAACAGGGTGGCCCAGCCATTCTGCTCATAGGTGTATCCCTGCTATGGCTTAATGTCTCCCCAAAATTCAAGTGTCAAGATGTGACTGTGGGCCAGTCCTGTAGTCCTGTAGTTAAGGGTGCAGGATCTCATGCGGCTCTGTGGTTCAAATACAGGACCCAGCAGCCTGAGAAACGTGGACGGTGCATGTGCACACATGCCCCAGACTCCACACGATGGAGTTAGAGAGAAGGGACTGTGGCGTTACCATGCCCCACTGGGGTTGTTTTCTCCTCTCCCTCCCTCTCTCTCTTTTTATCTCTCTGGAAAATACATGTGCCCTCTGGCAATTAAGAAAAAAATATTTAGTTGTGATGAGATGAAGAGAGTGACACTTAATCAGGTTATGATGTTAAAAGGTGAAGCCTTTGGGAAGAGATTAGAATTAAGGCCATCAGAGACCTGCAGGTGACGTGGTGGTTGAGGCGTTGGACTCCGACATGGCTGACCACAGTTCATGTCCCAGACCTGGCAGCTCGCTCTCTCTCTCTCTCTCTCTCTCTCTCTCTCGTCAAATTGAATAATAATAATTTTTAAAAATTAAATAAATTTTTTTGAGAGGTTTTTCGCTATAGGGTGCGTGCACTCGCCAGACAGACAGAGAGAGACATAGAGACAGAAAGCGAGAAATCACCCCCCAGGGGTGATGGTCACGCCGCAATCCCTTCTCCTCCATTCTCCTCTCGGGATCTTGGGCACGCACGCACACGCGCCCGGCGTGAGTTGTAAACCACCGGGTCCGAGACGCGAACCATGGTCGACTACGTGGGAGTCCAGCGACATAGCCATTACGCTAACTGCTGGTTCCCTAAATTAAATAAATTTTTTAAAAAAGAATTAAGGCCATCAGGGTGAAGCCCACATGATCGACTCCTGGTGGATTTCAAGAGAATCAGAGACTGATGGACACAGACTTCTGCTCCTGTTTTCTCACAACAGCACACCCTGTGTGCCCTGGGAGCCCCACCAACAGGAAGACCTTTGCCAGAGGTGGCCCCCAGATCTTGGACTGCCAAACCATGAGCTAAATAAACCTCTGTTCTCTTCAATTACGCAGGCTCAGGTATTTGCTGTTGGGACCAGCAGATGCCGTAATGGTCACATCGCTGGACTCCTACAGAGTCAACCACAGTTCAAGTCCAGGACCCTTAAACCTCACGCTGGGCGCATGTGCGTGCATGCCCAAGATCCCGAGAGGAGAACGGAGAAGGGATTACAGAGAGGCCATCTCCCCAGGGGGTGATTTCTCATGTTCTGTTTCTCTATCTCTCCAGCACGTGTCTTACAGGGGAAAAAAAAAAAGGTATTTGCTGCTATTATTAGCAACAGAATGAACTAGAACAATCCCCAAGGTAACTGAAAACACACAGCAAACTTTACATGGCTGTTCACAGCAGCAGTATTCATAATAACCAAAGGTAGAAAATACTGTAACGGCCATTGGTTGATGAAAGGATAAACAAAATGTGGTATATCCATACAGCGGAATCCTATTCTGCCATGAAAAGGAGTGAAGTTCTGATATCTGCTACAAAGTGCGGGAACCTTGAATATGTGATGCTCTGCAAAAGATATACGTCGCAGAAGGTCATATATCACATGATTCCATTGATATGAAATGTCCAAATTAGGCAAATCCATAGAGTCAGAAAGTCACTTAGTGGTTGCTAGGAGGCTGGGGGAGAGAGGAGAACAGGAAGTGACAACTAATGGGTTCGAGGTTTCTTTGGGGATGATGAAAATGTTCGGAAACATTTTCTTTTTTTTTTTTTTTTTTTGAGAGGTTTTTCACTATAGGGCCCGTGCGCTCGCCAGACAGACAGAGAGAGACATAGAGACAGAAAGCGAGAAGTCACCCCCCAGGGGGGGATGGTCACACCGCAATCCCCTCTCCTCCATTCTCTTCTCGGGATCCTGGGCACGCATGCACATGCGCCCGGTGTGAGTTTTAAGCCACCGGGTCCGGGACACGAACCGCGGTCAACTACGTGGGAGTCCAGCAACATAGCCATTACGCTAACTGCTGGTCCCCCGGAAACATTTTCTGATGGCTGAACTGAGTTTACTACAACCCACTGAACTAGTCACTGTAGGTGAGTGAATTACAAGGTCTGTGAGTACCGTTCTAATAAAAACCACACACACACACACACACACACACACACACACACACACACGGGCGCCTCGGCCCCTCGGCTTAGCCCAGTGCTGGCAGACACCATCTAACCCTCCGTCCTCTCTCATGGCCAGCGTCTCTCCTCCTCTCTTGCCCTGGACCTTCCAGACAAAGGCGATGAAATCTGAACACTGCGAAGGCGTGTGGATATGGCACCGCTCACGATGGAGGTGAACCTTGCTTTGGAGCACGGGGAAGGTTCCAGGGAAGTACTCAAGTGAAAGACAAGGCCAATGAATTTGTCCAGGTCTTTTAGAGACACAATAGCCCCTTACCAATGGGACCCCGTGTTTGTTTTCTTACTTCTCTTCCAGTTTCAACCCTGGCTGTGGAAGCACGTTAGCAGAGCAATCTCAACTGCTGAATACGATGGTTGAAGAATATTTTCTCTATTAAATCACGCATATTACTCTTACATTTCTAAATTGTAGGTCTAGAATGTAAATGTAAAGAAAGCTTGGACCAGCAGTTAGCGTAACGGCTTTGTCGCTGGACTCCCACGTAGTCGACCGCGGTTCGAATCCCAGACCCGGAGGTTTAAAACTCACGCCGGGCGTGTGTGCAGGCGTGCCCAAGATCCCAAGAGGAGAACGGAGGAGAGGGATCGCAGCGTGGCCATCGCCCCTGGGGGATGATTTCTCGCTTTCTTTCTCTCTGTCTCTCTCTGTCTGGCGACCACACACACCCTATAGCAAAAGCCTCTCCAAAAAAAAAAAAAAAGAAAGCTTGACACTTTTTTCTGCATTGGCTGCCAGATGAATACTACATAGTGCATACTAGAGTAGTTTGACTTACATAGAAACTAGGGGTGGAGACATGGTGGTTAAAGGTGCTGGCTCCCAGGTGGCTAGAAGTCCGAGTCCTAGACCCGGCAGCCTGAAAACACACTGGGTGCATGTGTGTACATTTTCTAAGAGGAAAATGGAGAATGGATTGCAGCATGCCATCCCCTGGAGGTGATTTCTCACTTTCCAGATCTCTCTCTCTCTTTCTCTCTGTCTCTCTTCAATGAGCACATGTGCCCTGTGGCAAAAAATCTGAAAAAATTTAAAAACAAAGAAGTTCCATCATTAAAAAAATAAAAATAAAAATATGTAGGGGGTGGCCAGCAGGTGGCGCAGAGGTTAAGGCACTGGATCCTGCATGACCATCTGTATGGTTCAAATCCTGGACCCAGCAGCTTGGAAAACACACTGGGTGGCATGTGCATGTGCATACCCAAAATCCCAAGAGGAGAATGGAGGAAGAGGGATTGTGGTGTGATAATCCCCTCTGGGGTGCCATATTTATTTATATATATATATATATATATATATATATATATATATATATATATATATATATAAAGCAAAAAGAAAGTAGGGGGCCAAACAGTGGTGCAGCAGTAAAACACTATACTCTGTGAAGCTGACCCACATGGAACATTCCAGATTCACTTCTAGAGACCTCCCTGAGAATGCCACACATGTGCCCATTTGAGGGTGGAACACTGATGAAACTTTGTGAGCGGCTCCTGCCTGCTCATCGCTGGTTCTCTCACATACATGCGTGAGAGCACGCTCATGAAAGAATTTGTTTTTTTTCATGTATTGGGCTGGTACCATAGCCTAGTGGTTAAGAGAGCTGGATCCCACGTAGTTAATCGTGGTTTAAATCCCAGTACTAGAAACTTGAAAAGTACGGGACCAGCAGTTAGCGTAATGGCTATGTTGCTGGATTCCCATGTAGCCAACCGTGGTTCAAGTCCCAGACCCGGTGGTTTAAACTCACACCAGGCACGTGTGCATGCGTGCCCAAGGCCCCAAGAGGAGAATGGAGGCAAAGGAACTGTGGCATGGCCATTTCCCCTGGGGGGTGATTTCTCACTTTCTGTCTCTCTATGTCTTTCTGGCAAGCGCACACGCCCTATAGCAAAAACCTCTCAAAAAAAGAAAGAAAAGTACACCAGGCATGTGTGTGCGTATGCCCAAAATCCCCACTGGAGGAAAAAATGGGGAAGTTATTGCAGTATGGTTACACCCCATTGGGGTGTTTTCTGCCTGTCCCTCTCTCTCTGTTTCTCTCTGGTGAGTACATACACCCTCTGACAATTTAAACACACATACACACATACACACACACACACACGATTCAATTAAAGAATAGAATAAAATAAGAGCAAATTAAATTTTCATAACATACAATTTAAATTATCAGTTTAATTCAAAACTTTTGCTGTTGGGGCCAGCAGATAGCATAATGGTTACGTCACTAGATTCCCACACGTCTAACTGCAGTTCAAGTTCTAGACCCTGCGGCTTGAAACTCACACCGGGCGGGCACATGTGTGTGCTTGCCCAAAATCCTGAGAGGGGAATGGAGGAGAAGGAATTGTGATGTGACCATCCCTCCTGGAGCGTGATTTCTCACTTTCTGTCTATCTCTCTCTGTCTCTCCAGCAAGCGTACATGCCCTATAGCAAAAATATCTCCAAAAAATGTGTTTGCTGTAAGGTTTTTATATTAATTTATTTTACTAGTATTTTGCCTTTTTTCATTTCTTTCTTTTTTTTTTTTTTTTTTTGTCTTCTTTTTTTTTTTTAGCTTTTGCTATAGGGTATGAGTGCTTGCCTGAGAGAGAGAGAAAGAAATTACTCCCCATAGGGGATGGCCACGCTGCAATCCCTTCTCTTCTATTCTCCTCTCAGAGTTTTGGGCATACCTGCCCATGCACCTGGTGTCTTTTCCAGCTGCTGGGTGTAGGACTTGAACTTTGCAGCCAACCACGTGGGATCCGGCCAACTTAACGCTGGCTGGCCCAGTATTTTGCCTTTTATACTACTAGATTAGTTGATGTCTTAAGCTATTCAGGCTGTTATAACATAATACCCGAAACTGGGTAATTTATAAACAATAAATTACTGCTCACAGTTCCTTGAGGCTGGGAAGTCCAAGATCAAGTTGCCAACAGATCCAGCGTCGGTGAGGGTTTGCTCCTCACAGAGGGCACCTCTGTATCCTCACACGGAAGGAGAGGCAGACGAGCTCCTCTTTTATAAGGGCACTAATCCCATTTAGGAGGCCTTCACCTTCCTAAGGTCCAACCTTTTAATACCATCACCTTGAGGGTTAGTTTCAATATATGAATTTGATGAGGATTCATTCTGGCCATAGCAGTTAACTATTCTAGAAGGAAAGAAACTTTAAATATAGATAGATAGATAGATAGATAGATAGATAGATATTGGGCCGGTGGCATGGAGGTTAATAAGACGGCTGGATCCCACATGGCCAACTTTACAGTTCGAGTCCCAGACCCAGTGGCTTGAGAATCACACTGGTCATGTGTGTTTACATGCCTAAAATCCTGAGAGGAGAATTGAAGAGAAGGGATTGTGGTATGGCCATCACCCTGGGGGATGATTTCTCCCTTTCCACCTCTCTCTCTGTCTCTCTCTCTCTCTCTCTCTCTCTCTGTCTCCCTCTGCTGAGTGCATGTACCCAGCATGTTTGTCAAGCTGCTGGATCTGGGACTAGAACTGTACAGCTGACCGTATGGTATCCAGCCACCTTAACCTCTACGCCACCTGCTGGTCCCAGTTTTACCATTTTTTTTTAATTAAAAAATACTTATTCTTGGGACCAGCAGATGGCATAATGGTTACGTTGCTGGACCCCCTCATAGCTGACCATGGTTCAAGTCCCAAACCTGGTGGCTTAAATTCAACACTGGGCATATGTTCATGTTTGCCCAAAATCCCAAGAGGAGAATGGAGGAGAAGGGGTTGGGGTGTGGCCATTTCCCCGGGAGGTGATTTCTTGCTTTCTGTCTCTGTCTCTCTCTGTCTTTCTGACGAGTGCATGCACCCTATAGCAAAAACTTCTCCAAAAATAAATAAATAAATAAATAAATAAATAAATAAATCAGATTCCAGATCCAGCAGGTGATATTGTGGTTAGGGTGCTAGACTTCTGCATGAATGACCATAGTTCAAGTCCTGTACCTGACAACTTGCTTTTTCATGATCCCTCTCTTTCTCTCTCTGTCCCTCTCAAGTGAGTGCATGTGCCCTATAGCAAATTAAATAATAATAATAATAATAAATAAAATTAAATAAATAATTCTTTTAAAAATACAGACTCTGGGTGCCATCAGATGGTGTGGTGGTTAAGGGTGCTGGACTCGCACATGGCCAATCATGGTTCGGGTCCCAGACCTGATGGCTTGCTTTCTAACTTTCTCTCTCTCTCTCTCACTTGCTCTGTCCCTTTCTGATCAAATTAAATATAAATAAATAAAGTTAAATAAAATAATTCTTTTAAAAAAGTATAAATTCTGGGGGCCAGCAGTTGGTATAATGGCTATGTTGCTGGACTCCCATGTAGTCGACTGTGGTTAGAACCCCGGGCCCGGCAACTTAAACTCACGCCGGGCGCATTGTGCTTGTGTGCCCAAGATCCCGAGAGGGGAATGGAGGATAAGGGATTGCAGTGTGGCCATCTCCCCTGGGGGGGTGATTTCTCACTTTCTGTCTCTCTATCTCTCTCTGGCTTTCTGGAAAACGCACATGTCCTACAGCAAAAACCTCTCAAAAAAAAAAAATTTGTACTTTGTGAAATGTGACTTTTAGATTACTATTATCTGCTTTCTTCAGTTGGGTGCTGAGTGGTTTTCCGGATCATGTCTGGTGGCTCTGCAGAGTATAACAGCAGAGAACATGGTGGCCCAGAGGGAATGGATCCTGATGGTGTCATCGGGAGCAACTGGAATGAGATTGTTGGTAACTTTGATGATGTGAATTTAAAGGAGTCTCTTCCTCGGCTTATGATTTTGAGAAGCCTTCAACTATTCAACAGAGAGCTATTATTCCTTGTATGAAGGGGCATGATGTGGTTGCTCGAGTTCAGTCAGGTACTGGCGAGACAGCCACATTTGCTATTTCCATCCTGCAACGGTTGGAGATTGAGTTCAAGGACACCCAAGCACTAGTATTGGCCCCCACCAGAGAACTGGCTCAACAGATACAAAAGGTAATTCTGGCACTTGGAGACTATCTGGGAGCAACTTGTCATGCCTGCATTGGTGGAACAAATGTTCAAATTGAAATGCAAAAACTGCAGGCTGAAGTACCTCATATTGTCGTTGGTACACCAGGGAGAGTGTTTGATAAGTTAAATAGACGATCTCTTTCTCCGAAATGGATCAAAATGTTTGTTTTGGATGAAGCAAATAAAATGTTGAACCAAGAGTTTAAGGACCAAATCTATGAGATTTTCCAAAAATTAAATACAAGTATTCAGGTTGTGTTGCTTTCTGCCACAATGCCAACTGATGTATTGGAAGTGACCAAAAAATTCACGAGAGATCTGATTAGAATTCTGGTGAAGAAGGAAGAATTGACCCTTGAAGGAATCAGACAATTTTATATTACTGTTGAAAGAGAGGAATGGGAGCTGGATAACTCTGTGACCTGTATGAGACTCTGACCATTACGCAGGCTGCTATTTTTCTCAATACAAGGCACAGGATGGACTGGCTCACTGAGAAAATGCATGTCAGGGATTTCACAGTTTCTGCGTGGTGTCATGGACCAGAAAGAAAGACATGTTACCATGAGAGAATTCCGGTCGGGGTCAAGCCATGTTCTGATCACTGCTGACTTGTTAGCTCATGGGATTGATGTGCAAGTGTCTTTGGTTATAAACTACAACCTACCTACCAATCGTGAAAACTATATTCACAGAATTGGCAGAGGGGTCGATTTGGCAGGAAAGTGTGGCTATAAATTTTGTTACTGAAGAAGACAAGAGGATTCTTCGTGACTTTCTACAATACTATGGTGGAGGACTTCCTACATACTACAGTGGAGGAAATGCCCTTGAATGTGGCTGACCTTATTTAATTGCTGGGGTGAGATAGTTTTGAATGCAGTGCTTGCTGTTGCTGAATAGGCGATCACAACGTGCATTGTGCTTCTTTCTTTGGGAATATTTGAATCTTGTCTCAATGCTCATAATAGATCAGAAATACAGATTTTGATAGCAAAGCGACATTAGTCGTGAGCTCTTGTGAGGAAAGTCATTGGCTTTATCCTCTAGAGTTAGACTGTTGGGGTGGGTATAAAAAAAGGTGGGGTCTGTGAAATCTTCCTTTCTTAGAAATTTATTTACTAGTTATGTAGAGATGGTTGTTTTAGATGTTCTGTATCATTTAATAATATACTTGTGGACTAAAAGATATAAGTGCTGTATAAAATCAGCCAATTGTGTTAAACTAGCATATCTGCCTTTATTGTGTTATTAGCCTGAATAGTAAGGCTTTTAAAAAGATTTTTTAAGAAAAGTATTTGAATGTGTTTTGTTTAGTATTGTGTTTATCCAATAAAGTATTTAATTATTGCTAAAAAAAGATTACTATTATCAACAAGGTATCAAATTAAGTAAAAATATTTTTTCTTTCCTTTTTTTAAAAGAATTATTTTATTTAACTTTATTTATTTACTTAATTACTTTTTAATTTGACCAGAGAGGAATAGAGAGAAAGAGAGAGAAAAAGAGAAAGTAAATGGCCAAGTCCAATACTCAAATCAAGGTTGACAATGTGGGAGTCCAGTGCCCCTAATTACCACACCACCTGCTGGCCCCTTTCTTTCCTTTATTAATGATAGGGTGCATGTGAGAGTAATTGGGGAGCATCCTCCACAGGGTCTGGTCATGCTGTGACCCTTCTTCTTTCAGTTCTCCCACCAACTGGATGAAGGCGGTCACACTGATGCCCAGCTTGTCTCCGGTGGACTGGACTGGGGATTTGAACCACGGTCACTGTGGGATACAGTTTCTCTGGAGCAGCACGTTACTGCTGCACCATGGAGCTGGTCCTTTGATATTTTTTCTTTAGTCATGACAGAGCACATGCATGCACAGATGAGAGTGTGACAGAGAGAGAGAGAGAAAGATGAGCAATCTCCACGGGGCCTGGTCACACCATAACCCCCTTCCTCCGGTTCTCTTCAGATCTTGGGCCTGCATGTTTTTCAGGCTGACCAGGCTGGGGTGTTCAAACCATGGTTGCCATGTGGGATCTGGCTTCTCTTGAGCTATGCCTGACCACAGAGCAGCAAAGCCAGCCCCAGGTAAAAGAAATCAATATAATTTGTGATTTCACTTAAATAAAGACAAAAAATAATTTTATGGCAAACTATATAACAATTTATGATATTATAAAATGATATTTGTTGGGACCACAGATGGCGTAATGGCTACATCTCTGGACTCCGATGTAGTCGACCGTGGTTCGAATCCCTGACCCCGTGGCTTAAACTCATGCTGACCCCGTGTGCGTGCATGCCCAAGATCTCAAGAGGAGAATGGAAGAGAAGGGATTGTGGCATGGGCATTTCTAGGGAGTGATTTCTCGCTTTCTGTCTCTCTGCCTCTCTGTCTTTCTGGCAAGCACACGTGCCCTATTGCAAAAACCTCTCAAAAAAAAAAAAAAAAATCTGGGGACCAGCAGTTAGCATAATGGCTATGTCGCTGGACTCCCATATAGTCGACCGCGGTTCAAGTCCCAGACCCAGCGGCTTAAACTCACGCCAGGCGCGTATGCGTGTGCATAAGATCCCAGGAGGAGTATGGAGGAGAAGGGATTGCGGCGTGGCCATCCCCCCTGGGGGGTGACTTCTCACTTTCTATCTCTCTGTCTCTCTCTGTCTTTCTGGCGAGCGCACGCACCCTATAGCAAAAACCTCTCAAAAAAAAAAAAAAAAAAAAAAACCCTGTATTTGTCTTTATTATTCACACAATTATCTCTGGCCTATTTTTTTTAAAGAATTATGTATTTTGGGAGCCAGCAGTTAGAGTAATGGCTATGTCGCTGGACTCCCACGTAGTCGACCGCAGTTCGTGTCCCAGACCCGGTGGCTTAAAACACACCGGGCGCGTGTGCGTGTGTGCCCAAGATCCCGAGAGGAGAATGGAGGAGAAGGGATTGCGGTGTGACCATCCCCCCTGGGGGGTGATTTCTCGCTTTCTGTCTCTATGTCTCTCTCTGTCTGGCGAGGGCACGCGCCCTATAGCGAAAACCTCTCAAAAAAAAAAAAAAAAGGGTATTTGTCAAAGTAGGTGGTTAGAACATGCTTTATTCACAGTGTGTTCATTTTATTTCATACTTTTTTTTTTTTGGAGAGGATTTTGCTATAGGGCGCATGCGCCCACTAGAAAGAAAGAGAGAGACAGAGAGACAGAAAGCGAGAAATCACCCCCCGGGGGGATGGCCATGACACAGTCCCTTCTCCTCCATTCTCCTCTCAGGATCCTGGGTACACATGCACACATGCCCAGCATGAGTTTAAGCCACCAGGTCCGGGACTCGAACCACATTCGACTATATGAGAGTCCAGTAACATAGCCATTACACCAACTGCTGTTCCCTTATTTCACACTTTTAAATGTCTGGATATCTACTGTGTAGGTGTCCACAGAGTTGGCCGTGTGGGATCCAGCATCTTCATTACCAGTGGCAGATGCACGGGCTGTGCCTTCTGATTCCTCCAGAGGGTGATGGAAGGAAAGCACAACCCAGAGGAGAAACCACACAGCTACTGGAGACGGGGTCCTCCCAGGGTCCGCAGGCGCACCACGGCGACACCCAGCTTAGCTGCACAGGAAATAAGGAGCTTCCCTAGTAACCAGGAGGGCCTGTGCCTTCCCACACAAGAGCATTCTTCTTCCAGGATGTCGGACCATCTGGAGAAAACCCAGCCCTACCAAGAGAGGGTGCTCTTGCTCTTCCACCCCAAGGAAGGCAGCTGCAGTGTGTGTTCATCTGTGAGTTCCTCTGGCAGACATTGGCTGGTGCTGTGTGAGCCCAGCCCTCATGCCGCTGCCATGTAGTGGGGAGATGGGCAACACAGGCACACAGGTGGGCACTGAGGCCCCTCCCGTCCAGGTAGGGCTGCACGAGGTCCTCACAGCTCTGGTTCCATCTCTCTTCCCAGGGGAGGTGAGCACATGCCCGTGGGTCCTGCCAGTGAAGTCTCTGTACATCCCCCAAAACACTGGTCTAGCAGGAATGCAACCCCACAGGGACATCACAGCTCAGGGTCCTCTAAATCCATAGAGATTCGGGAAAATGCTCTCCTCCCTACCACACCCCAGAGTGAGAAAATCTGGGACAGATCCCCTGGCTCAATTTTGCACAGAGCTGATGTGACCGAACAGAGGGCTGGATCAAAAGAAACGGGACTCCATGCTCCCCAAGAACAATGGGTCAATGTTTACTTCTTACGTGTTTAGTGAAAAGGCCCCTTTGAGCAACTTTCCTGAAACAAAGGGACTGCCTGATCCAAAAGGGAATTGAGGTCACCTCTTCTAAATAGAAAATAACTTCTTGTCATTTTATAGGGGCAGTTTTTCCTCTTTCTGTTCACTCGGGTTTTAAAAACCTGAGGTTTGGAAGAGGCAAGCTGTTGAGGCCAGGCTAGCCCAGGCTCAGCGATCCAGATGGCAGCACTCCGAACTGCAGTGCTGGAAGCCACATGGCCAACTGTGGGTTCAAATCCCCAGTCGATCTGAAATGGGTCGGGCGCACGTGTGCCCAAGACTCTGACAAGCTGGACGGCTGAGGGAAGGGGATCACAGTGTGACAAGAGCCTGCCAAGGGCACTCCTCTCCTCTCTCTCTCATGTGCACACATGCACTCTCTATCATGAAAAAAACGAAAACCTTCAGTTCGTTCGTTCGTTAGTTTTAGTGCACTCACCAGAGAGACAGAAAACAAAAAAATCACCCCCAGGGGGATGTCCATGTCGCAATCCCTTCTCCTCCATTTTCCTTTTGGGATTTTTGGCATGAATGCGCATGCACCCAGCATGTCTTTTGAGCCATCGGCTCCAGACTCAAACCACAGAGTTGTCCGTGTGGGATCCAGCACCTTCACTACCATGCCACCTGGTGGCCCAATGGCCTTGACTTTCTTTTCTTTTTTAGGTTTCGCTATAGGGCACGCGTTTTTGCTGGAGAGACACAGAGAAAGGCAGGGAGAAGGAAAGTGAGAGAGTCACCCCCAGGGAGATAGTACACACGCACGCACAACTGACATGGCTTTTAACCCGTCAGATCCAGAACTCAATCCTCCATCGGCCATGTGGAAATCCAGCATCTTTACTATACCACCTGGTGGCACCCCAATAAGCTTTTGTAAAAGACTCATGGAAAGACAGAATTAATGTCTGAGGTCATTTCAGTGCAAAAAAATTTTGAACTCAATTTTTTTTTCATAATACTCATTTCCATGCACTTTCTGCAGCCCCTTCTTAGCTCCGGCCCACCTACTGCCTGGTAAGTGCTAGGAATTGCTTCCGTGAGAGGGACCAGGACCTGACCTCCAAGAGCCCAGAAGAGGACAGTTCAGCTGACTTCCAGAGCAGGTGGTAGGCTGGACAGAGGGTACTGTGGGGTTCCAGAACGAGGAATCCTCACCCCGCGAAGGCTGGAGGGGCAGAAAAGGAAGGACGTGACGTGGAAGCAGCGCACCAAAGCCAGAGGAGGACCAGCCAGGAGAACAGAAGGGACGAGAGTCCTCTGAGCAGGACGTAAGGACACTCAGAGGTAGGAAGAGGAACAGGAGCTGGGTGTGATCCAGGAACTGGAGAGCGAGCCCCAGCATGGCCAGGGGGGATGAGGCTGAGGCCACAAAAACAGGGCCTGCCTGGATCACTTAGCAAAAACTGCCAAACAAAATAAACCGAGTGCCTGCCTGTGAGTACAGACCTCCACAGGTCACCGTAACCTGGGACCTAAAGGACTGTGGACATTACATCCTGAATAAACTCCAGAAACCCCGTGACAGGCGGGGCAGGTGGGGAGGGACAACTACAAGGGCTGAGTCAGTGACCAGCAGCGACCGGACTCCTGAAAGCAAAGGTGGGTCCTGGATGAGGCCTGGCGTCAGATGGAGAGGAGTTGTCCCTCCTGGACATGCCTCGGTGAGGCTGAGCCCCTCCCTGAGGTGTGAGCAGAGGCGGGTCAGACTATTCTGAGGAGATGGTAGAAGAGGAGGGGTGTACGAGGTGACCCTGCCTGGCACCCAAGCCCCCTTCCTCTCCCCTCACTGGGCTCCCATGGCGGCACCTGCACCATGACCTGCTTGGCTTGCAGGACTCAGCACATGTCATTGCAGACTCTGCGAGTAACCTTCACCCCACCTCGCCCTCCTCCCCTGAAAGCAGCGCCGTATGTTTAACCGAGGAGCGTCACGCAGCAGTGGTGTTGTCTTCTCGTCTGTCTCCCCGTCTCAGCGAAAGCTCCCCAAGGGCAAGGGCTGGGTTAGGTTCAACCCTGTGTGTCCTGACTCATGTGCATGGGGTAATGGATGCTTGCGGGTTGGATGGTCAGAGCAAATGGGCCCATAGTGGGTTTGGCTGACTGGGAGCAGAATGTACTTGACTGTATTGTGTTTGACCTTGTCAAGGTCGCGACCGCCAGACATCATAAAAGTGGGGCCTGTGAAGAGGGACTGGCAGAAGAAAGCCAGGGGTGGCCGAGGCTCGAACTGCACCTGACTGGGGCTTGCATGGTCTACCATCCCAAGTGGGACCTCTCAGGTTCACCACTGTTACCACGGGAAAAGCTACCTGTGACCATGGTGGCAAGGGGTTCAAGTCCTGAGTTGTGGTGAGAAGCTGCTCTGAGACCTGGGGCCACCACAGGGTGCAGCTATGCCGGCTCCAGGACTACTGCATTTTCTTTCTCTCTCCCTTTTTTTTTTTTTTAGAATTATTTATTTACTGGAACCAGCAGTTAGCATAATGGCTATGTCGCTGGACTCCCACGTAGTCGATTGCAGTTCGAGTCCCGGACCCGGTGGCTTAAACTCACGCCGGCGTGTGTGCATGCGTGCCCAAGATCCCGAGAGGAGAATGGAGGAGAAGGGATTGCGGCGTGGCCATCCCCCCTGGGGGTGATTTCTCGCTTTCTGTCTCTCTGTCTCTGTCTGTCTGGCAAGCGCACACTCCCTATAGCAAAAACCTCTCCAAAAAAAAAAAGAAGAAGAAGAAAAAAAAAAAGAATTATTTATTTACTTATTTATTTTTAATTTGACCAGAGCAGAGGGTGGGAGAGTAAACTACCAGGTCTGTTACTCAAACTGTGGTCAGCCATGTGGGAGTCCAGTGCCTTAACCATCATGCCACCTGCCAGCCCCCTAGAGCTGATCCTCATTGGTCATGCCCTCCTGGTTCAAGGTGGGCTTGCATCATCTACAAGCAAGCCCATTTAGGGCCCCCACAGAACAGGGGCAGAAGCTTCAGGGAGGGCCCGAGGACCCTGGGGAGTATCCAAGTCTGGGCCAGCCGGACATGCTGTGAGGGGACAAAGGAGCGGGGAAGAGGTCGGTGGGCCCAGCCTGGTCTCCACAGTGACAGACGTGGTGGCAGCATCGGGCCCTTTGTTCACATATTCATGTTTTGTCTGTGTTTCCCCTTTCTTTCTTTGTCATTTTTGCTATAGAGTGAGTATGCACTAGCCAGAGAGAGACAGAGAGGGAGAGAGCGAAAGTGAGAAATCACCCCTTGAAGAATAGCCATGCAGTAATTCCTTCTCCATTCTCTTCTTGGGATTCTGGGCATGCACGCACACACATCTGATGTCTAGGACTCAAACTAGAGCCGGCCATGTGGGATCCAGCCACCCCAACCATCAAGCCACCAGCTGGCCCTTCCTTTTAGTTCTTAACAAGGATTCCTTCTCCAAAAACTCCACCATATAGCACATACCGTAGTGAGGGAGAGGAGAAAACACTAAAAACGAAATAGATGTTCAGTTCAGGCCCAACTCCACTGTCCCTGGCTGTGCAATTTGAGGCAAGAGGAGGAGGAAATAGTCCCAGAGCGGCCACTGAGCGCCTGCTGAGGACAAGCCCCGTGCTCTGGGACAAACCTCTATGGTAAGGAGCATTTCCGACTTTACAGCTGGCAGTCAAGGCTCCAAAAAGTGGCCTCACTTGCTCCAGATCCTGCAGGTAAACAGCATCAGGTGAGATCCCAACCAGACTGCGAAGTACGCTGGGCAAGTCACTTGCCCTTCCGTGTCCCCACAACTTCAGTTTTGTTTTGTCTTTTGAAGAGAGATTTTTGCTATAGAGTGCATGCACTCGCCAGAGAGACAGAGACAGAAAGTGAGAGATCACCCCCCCAGGGGGGATGGCCACGCCACCGTCCCTTCTCCAGTCTCCTCTCGGGATTTTGGGCACACATATACACATGCCCAGCAGGAGTTTCAAGCTGCCGGTCCAGGATTCAAACTGCGGTCAGTCATGTGGGAGTCCACCGGCATAACCATTGTGCCATCTGCTGGTCCCACAACTTCAGTTTTAAAATGGGAACAATAGGGGCCAGCAGGTGACATAGTAGTGGTTGGGGTACTAGACTCCCACGTGGCCTACCATGGTTCAAGTCTTGGACTCAGTGGCTTGAAACTCACTCTGGGCTTATGTGCATGCACACCCAAAATCCTAAGAGGAGACTGGAGGAGAAGGGGTTGCAGCATGGCCATCCTCAGTAACTTCTCGCTTTCTTTCCCTCTGTTTCTCCAGTGAGCACACACACCCTATAGCAAAAATCTCTCTCTCTCTCTCTCTCTCTCTCTCTCTCTCTCAAACATAAAGGGGAGGGGAGTGAACAATATTGGGGCTATTATAAAAATCAAATGAAACACATGTAAGAAGACAATGGCAAACCGTAAAGCCACCCCAGTAAGGCTGTCCCCACCCCAGTGCTTCCCCGTCGGCCCAGGGCAGGGGGCTGAGCCCCTCGGAGCCCTCTTGGAGAACGCAGGTGGTGCGGTGACATTGCCAAATGGACCCGGGGCCTGGGCTCCCTGCCCTCCCTGGCTCGCTTGGCCGGCACTCAACAGGATTTATAGCGTGGTTCCTGGAACATCCCGGATCTGCTAGAACACGGTCCCTCCAAGCCAGCTGTCCTGAGGCCTCCTGGCCATATTGCAAGACCAGCCAGCCACTGCAGCAGGAGACTGGAGGTGCCAGCGCTGCCACTGGCTCAGGTCTGGATGAGCCTGGACACTCACCAGAGGCGTCACCGTGGCGGGACATTGCTGGGAATGTCTCCGCGGAGCAGACGCTGTCAGCACCCAGATGGAAAGCAGCCCTGTGAAGGGCGAGGCCCTCCACCCCATCTCAGCCTCCGCCCCCAAGGAGCAGCAGCCGGCAGCCCCCGCCCTCCACCCCCTTGCTCACCCGACGGCTCCCTTCTGGGAAGTGACTCGGGCTTCCTCCTCCCAGTACAGCTTGATTCACCTAGACAGGACACGCCAGGTGGCAAAGGCAGGTGGCCTGGCCTCCTCGGGGAAGGCTGGAAAAACACAGGCAGCAGGGCCCAGGGCCAACTCCCAAGGGCCCAGACTGAGCCTTCTCTGCTATCACCTGATAAAGGGCACAGGTCCGCGATCTCTCCCAGACGCCGGGGTGTGGAGGGCATTAAGTGCAGAGTCAGAAGGGGGCCAAGTCCTGGCATGGGCCACTAAGTGTTGTTTGACCTTGAGCAAACCGTGTCCCCTGCCTGGACCTCAGTTTCCTCCTCCCAGGGAAGGGTTGGCGCTATCTCAGGCACTGTCGTCCGCTACAATGCTCGCTCTCTGGGACGCCGCGTGTCCCAGTGAAGACCCACTGGAAAGTCTCACACAGTCCCAGACACAGATCTTCCACAGGCCCTGAACCGGAAGCATTTAAAGACAAAACAGAGCCTACTTGGTGGTCCCGAGGCAACACACTGCTCAAGCAACGCTGTATCCATACAAAAGGTCACCCGTTCCGACCTGGACACACCAGAAACGTGCACCCCTGGCCCTGCGGGCTCGGAAGGCTGTAAGGGGATTGTGGCATGAGGCCCCGTGCTTCTCTCTCTCTCATTAAAGAAATTTTAAAACTTAAAAAAAAAAAAGAAAAGAAAAGAAAAGAAAAGAAAAGAAAAGAAAAGAAAAGAAAAAAAGAAAAAGAAAACAAAATAAGCAAGTAGGAAGCAGGCCGCAAATCCAACTCTCAATTCCCGGGGGAGCTGCCATTAGCGTGGGCTCCCAAGGAACTAACCTTTGGCTGGATGTTCCCTGGACTCGCCTAGAAAAAAGGGCCAAGACCCTCTTTGCCCCGACTGTAAAGGGGCACTCACCACGGCACGGGCTGGCACTCACCACGGCACGGGCTGGCACTCACCACGGCACGGGCTGGCACTCACCACGGCACGGGCTGGCGGGTCCTGAATTAGCCTTGAGAGTGACCGTGGCTCACTCCCAGACAATAAAAGTTGCTAACATCCCTGTCACCTGTCTATCAGGTCTCAAATAAAGGAGATATCCCAGGGTTCACCACGGCTCGGCTGAGGGGGATATCCCGGGCCCCTCACGGAAGCGGAGGGGCTGCTGGCAAGCACAGGGTCCTCAGCTCCTTCCCTGACGTCAGGCAACAGGAGATGGCAATGCGGACATTCCCAGGCCCTCCAGGTGTCGAGCAGCAGAGGAACGCCAATGGAGACTGTCTGGGAGTAGACAGGGGTACGCCGAATAAATACAGACTGCTGGCTTCATTTAACCAGCTGTAAAATGATGAAAGTAACAAATAGAGGCCAACAGGCCAGTGGTAACGCAGTGCTCTGCAATGCTGGGCCCACATGGGAAGGTCCCAGGTTCATGTCCCAGAGCCTCCCTGTGCAAGCCTACAATCCAGGCTGGCTGAAACTGGAGGTGGATCTTGGCATGAAGACCCTACTGGGTGTGTGTGTATGTCTGTCTCTCTCTCTCTTTCTCCCTCTCAGGAAAGAAAGAATCAACTTTAAAATAATAATAATCAGAATGATGCAAGGGATAAGTTATACAGTACATAAACATATGCTGTATAAACAGCAAAAGGACCACCCAAATGAAATGGGCAATAAGGGGCCAGCAGGTGGCATGGTGGTTAAGGTGCTGGACTCCCTCATGGCTGACTGTGGTTTGAGTCCTGGACCTACAAGCTTGCTTTCTCACTTTCCCTCTCTCTCTGTCAGGTGAGTGTGCATGCCCTATTGCAAAATGCTTTTTAAATAATAATAAATAAAATTAAATAATTATTTGTTAGTTATTAAAAAAAAAAACAGAGGTATTACATTCTTGTATTAGAGCCAGTCTAAGGTTGCTTCGACCAACTAGCAAAAGTCAATTTTCAAATGTTCAGGAATTTTGCAAGCCAGTTGACATTACATTGGTAGCTTGAACTCAACTACGGTGGGAGTGCTCACAGAAATAATCAAATACTATAAATCTAGGCTTTTCCCCCCAGAGAGCCAATCACACATCAAACACTCAATTGTCAGTTAAACATTTACCAGCACCCCCTGTGTAAACAAGAGGAACACAACAGGAGCTGGTGTGTGGTTGCTTCAGACACACTCACTCATAGCTTCGTACATCCAAATGAACTTGAACTATTAATACTTCAAAATAGTAAGATTAGGGGGTCACACTTTTTTTCCCTTTAAGTTTTTGCCATAGGGCACATGTGCTCACCAGAGAGAAGAGAGACAGAGAGAAGGAAAGTGAGAAACCAGGGTAGATGGCCATGTTGCAATCCCTTCTCCATTCTCTTCCCAGGCTCTTGGGCACACATACACATGCACCTGGTGTGAGTTTCAAGCCACTGGGTCTGGGACTTGAACCACAGTCAACCATGTGGGAGTCCAGTGCTTTAACCACTACTCCACCTACTGGCCCCACAGTTTTCTAACATTCATAAATATTTTTCGTTTTTGTGAATATTATTGAGACCTACTATGTTCCAGTCAACAAAGATGAAGAAGAAGGAGGAGGAGGAGGAGGAGGAGAAACCTTTCCCTAATTGCTCAGAGGGCAATGGGAAAATGAAAAGCATACATAGTGGAGTACTCGGAAACTTGGAATGCCCCTTGCTCTGCTCGGGTGGTAGGGCCCAAGCCCATGACCACAAAGGGCACTTACGGCCAAGTGAATTGCACGTCCAAAGGCCCAGAGGCATGGATACCAAGGCAACTTCTGAAAAATTCCCATCTATGAATTAGCTTTGGGGAAGTTGGAAGGTTGTTGCATTAAAGGCATTATTTTTTCTAGCCATAAGTTGCCTTCTTCACCTTACCCCCGATGGAGTTCAAATATGTCCCCTGAAAATTCATGTCCCCTGAAGAACCACTGTCTTGGAATTCATAGGATGGAAACCTGATCCAAGTATGGTGCCAAAAAGTGAAGCTTTGGGGAGAGAATTAGGATGAAGATCATCAAGGCGGGGGCCTCTGTCACTGACCCCAGGTAGGTTTTTGTTTGTTTGTTTTTTGTTTTTGTTTTTGTTTTTTGCTTTAGGGCACATGCACTAGCCAGAAAGACAGAGAGACAGAGACAGAAAGCGAGAAATCACCCCCTGGGGGGATGGCCATGCCGCAATCCCTTCTCCTCCATTCTCCTCTCGGGATCTTGGGCACGCACGCACACATGCCTGGCGTGAGTTTAAGCTACCGGGTCCGGGACTCAAACCACGGTTGACTACATGACAGTCCAGCGATGTAGCCATTATGCCAACTGCTGGTCCCCTCCCAGTAGGTTTTTAAGGGGTGGGAACGGGAGACCTGAGACATAGACCACGCTCTCTTTTCCTCTGCCACGTGGTAATGCAGCCAGAAGACCCCCACCAGAGAGGACCCCTGGACTGTGGACCTCCAAACTGTGAGCTGAATAAATCCCTGTTTTTTTAAAGAATTATTTTTATTTAACTTTATTTATTTGTTTGTTTATCTTAATTTGATGAGAGAGAGAGAGCGTGGGAAAGAAGTCGCCAGGTCCAGACTCGAACCGAAGTCGACCATGTGGGAGTTCAGCACCCTTAACCACCACACCACCTGCCGGCCCCCATAAATCCCTATTTTTATAAGTCAGTCAGTTTCAGGTACTTTCTGCTACTAGAAATGGAGCAGATTAGAACACTCCCTTCACCAAAATGTAGCACCAAATCTCCTCTGGCTGTTTTCAAAACCCAGATCCACTCTGAGGGGATGAGACTGTGTCCTCACGGAGACCCTGAGTCTCATCCTTCAGTCTAAGAGGCGCTCCCCAACACAGCAACCCCGAAGCCTTAGCCCAAACCCCCAAGGTCGCAGGGAGTGCTTGGATGGGCAAGGTCAGTTCAGTTTCTCTCCTGATACTCAGAAGTACTTTAAAGGGAGCCATGAGCCACCAACTTTTTTCTAAGACATGTCCACATCCTGCTTGGAGAACGCCAAAATTTGAATTTCAAAAACGAAGGCCAAAAAAAAAAGAAGAAGAAGAAATACAAAAGCATCCAGGCAGAAAAAGGAGGTTACTTTCAAATGGAACAAAAGTCAGAGTGACCTCAGGCACTGCGGCATTAAACACTAGCAGGCGTGGAACCAGGTCGAGTCCTACGCCAGCCGAGTCATTGTCCACGCAGAGGTCTCCGAATGCCACTCTCTCATCACACAGGTTCGGAAAACACATCACGCACAAACACTTTCTGGAAAAGAATATTTGAAAGTGCATCAACTGCCTGGTAATCAAAGCACAAAACTCAATGGGACCAGCAGGTAACATGATGGATGGAGCCACATGGCCAACTCCCAGGTTCGAGTCCTGGACCTGGCAGCCTGAAAATCACACTGGACATGTGTGGATACATGCATGTCCAAAATCCAAAGGAATAATGGAGGAGGAGGGACTGTGGCATGGCCATCCCCTCCTGGGGGAGGGGGGTGATTTCTCTTTCTGTTTCCCTGTCTCTCTCCAGTAAGTGCATATGCCCTATGGTGGGGGGGACTTGAAAAATGGGAAAGTTGAGGTACTATTTTAAAAATTTGGGGACCAGCAGTTGCGTAATGGCTATGTCGTTGGACTCCCACGTAGTCGACCGCGGTTCGCATCCCGAACCCAGTGGCTTAAACTCACGCCAGGCACGTGTGCATGCGTGCCCAAGATCCCAGGAGGAGAATGGAGGAGAAGGGATTGCAGCGTGGCCATCCCCCCTGGGGGGTGATTTCCTGCTTTCTGTCTCTCTGTCTCTCTCTGTCTGTCTGGGGAGCGCACGCGCCCTATAGCAAAAACCTCTCCAAAAAAAAAATTTTTAAGTAAACATTAAGCCAGTAGAGTCTAAAAAATAAGTGATTGTTGTGAATTTGTTTTAAAGTTAAATGTTAAGCATTGTAGGAAATTCTTCAACAGGCAAAACTGATCTATGGTGGGCCCGGCCTGGGGGCACAGCCAGTAGCAACTGCAGTGCTGGGAGCCATATGGCTCCCCTTGGGTTTGGACACCAGGTCTGGATGACCTGAGTGTCCCAAATCCCAACCAGCTAGAAGACTGGGGAAAGGGAATTGTGGCAGGATGAAGGTGCTTCTCTCCCCCTCTTTCTCTTTCTCCCTCTCTCTTTCTAATGTGTACACAAATGCTTTCATGAATAAAATTTAAGAATTTTAAAAGTTTAATTAAAATTAAAAAATAAAGGGGCCAGGCCCCAGAACCAGCAGTTGGCACAATGGCTATGTTGCGGGACTCCCATGTAGTCGACCGCAGTTCGAGTCCCGAACCTGGTGGTTTAAACTCATGCCGGGCGCATGTGCGTGCATGCCCAAGATCCCGAGAGGAGAATGGAGGAGAAGGGATGGCGGCGTGACCATCTCCCCTGGGGGGTGATTTCTTGCTTTCTGTACCTCTGTCTCTCTCTGTCTTTCTGGCAAGCACACGTGCCCTATAGCAAAAACCTTTACAAAAATTAATAAATAAATGAATGAATAAATAAATAAACAAAATAAAAATAAATAAACGGGCCGGCAGGTGGCATTGTGGTTAAGGGTGCTGGATTCCCACATGGCCAACCACGGTTCAAGTCCCAGACCTAGCAACTGGCCTTCTCACTTTCCCTCTCTCTCTCTCACTCTGTCCCTCTCTGGTCAAATTAAACTAAATAAATAAATAAATAAAGTTAAATGAAATCATTGTTTTTTAAAAATTTACAATACAGACCAGCAGTTGGTGTAATGGCTCTGTCGCTGGACTCACATGTAGTCGACCGTGGTTTGAGTCCCAGACCCCGTGGCTTAAACTCATGCCAGGCGCTTGTGCGTGTATGCCCAAGATCCTGAGAGGAGACGGAGGAAAAGGGATTACGGCATGGTCACCCCCCGCCCCGCCCCGGAGTTGATTTCTCGCTTTCTGTCTCTCTGTCTCTCTCTGTCTTTCTGGAGAGTGCGTGTGCAAGTAAGAATGTTAAATAAAAAACAAATCTAAGCTGAAATAAATAAAAATAGTAGTTGTTTCTGGGAGGCAGGATTTGAGTAGGAAAGGTTAAAAGGAAACTTCCTAAAATGATGGAAATATTCTCTATGTTGATAAGGGTTTTACTACACAGGTGCACACATTTGTCAATACTCACTGAATACTTAAGATTAGTACATTTCACTGTATAAGGAGACTTCAAAAGATCATAGAGGGGACCAGCAGGTGGCATGGTGGATAAGGCACTGGACACTCCCAAATGGCCAATCGCAGTTCGAGTACCGGACCCTGTGGCTTGCTTTCTCAATTTCCCTCTTTCTGTCTGTCTGTCTGTCTCTCTCTCTCTGTGTGTTTGTGTGTGTATCTCTGGTCATATTAAAATAAATGAATGAATAAATTAAATATATAATTTTTTTAAAAAAGTTCATAGAAAAAATGGAATTTAAAGTACAAGTTTTTGGTCAGCAGATGGTGTGGAGGTTAAGGCAGCTGAACCCCACATGGCTGACGACTGTGTGGTTTGACTCCTGGACCTGGAAGCTTGAAAACATCGGCCACGTGTGCACACGTGCCCAAAATCCCAAGAGGAAACTGAAGGAGAAGAGATCGCAGCATGGCCATCCCCTCCCGGGCCGTGCTTTCTCATTTTCCCTCTCTATCTCTGGCAAGCACCCTCTGGTGCTATCATAAACTTTTAAATAATAATAATAAAATAAATAAATAAAAGAGACCCTGATTTGTATGCTGTATCTCACAATGATTATTATGCAGAAGAAGCAAAGAACTAAAAGTATAACCCATCAAATTTCCACAGGTTTAACTCATATGGAGTTTCAACACCACGTTTTTTTAGAATTATTTTATTGAACTTTATTTATTTATTTCCTTTAATTTTGACCACAGAGGGACAGAGTGAGAAAGAGAGGAGGGGGACCAGCAGTTAGCGCAATGGCTATGTCGCTGAACTCCCACATAGGTGACTGCAGTTTGAGTCCCGGACCCGGTGGCTTAAACTCATGCCGGGTGCGTGTGCGTGCGTGCCCAAGATCCATAGAGAAGAATGGAGGAGAAGGGATTGAGGCGTGGTCATGCCCCCTGGGGGTGATTTCTCACTTTCTGTCTCTCTGTCTCTCTCTGTCTTTCTGGTGAGCGCACGTGCCCTATAGCGAAAACCTCTCAAAGAAAAGAAAAGAGAAAGACAGGGAAAGCGAGAAAGCAAGACTCCAGGTCCAGGACTCAAACCACAGTTAGCCATGTGAGAGTTAAGTGCCCTTAACCACCACACCATCTGCCAGTCCCTCAACACCACTTTTTTTTTCTTTTTTTTTTTTTTTTTTTTTTTGAGAGGTTTTTCGCTATAGGGCGCGTGCGCTCGCCAGACAGACAGAGAGAGACATAGAGACAGAAAGCGAGAAATCACCCCCCAGGGGGGATGGTCACGCCGCAATCCCTTCTCCTCCATTCTCCTCTCGGGATCTTGGGCACGCACGCACACGCGCCCGGCGTGAGTTGTAAGCCACCGGGTCCGAGACGCGAACCGCGGTCGACTACGTGGGAGTCCAGCGACATAGCCATTACGCTAACTGCTGGTTCCCGAGAGGTTTTTGCTATAGGGCACGTGCACTCGCCAGAAAGACAGAGAGACAGAGAGACAGAAAGTGAGAAATCACCCCCCCAGGGGGGATGGTCATGCCGCAATCCCTTCTCCTCCATCCTCCTCTTAGGATCTTGGGCACGCATGCACATGCGCCTGGTGTGAGTTTAAGCTACCGGGTCCGGGACTCAAACCGCGATCAACTACATGGGAGTCCAACAACATAGCCATTATGCTAACTGCTGGTCCCTCAACACCACATTTTAACGATAGATGCATCGTGGCAAAAACCTCACATGGGCTCCATGAACTATACATGAAAAGAGGAGCTCAGGTTGCATCCAAGAGAATTGATGACTTCAAAGATAAATTTCAACACAAACCTGGAAGAGTTTTAGACCCTATTGCAGAAGCAACAAACATTCCCCCAGACCACACATTTGGAGCTTGTCTCCGCCCCCAGAGGTAAGTAGGAAACCGGATGGCGCAAACCCTAGAGCAGCTCATGCTGAAGAGTCTGAACCAACTCTCCTTATAAATGATACCATCTTCAAAGAACCCGGGAGCTCAGAAAAAGACTCGGGACACAGTGAGACCAGGTGATCAATTCTCTAACTAGTCTAAGACGACCTCAGAGGTCAATGCATTCGCGGGAGCCCTCCCGTCTATTTCTTACCTCTCTGTGGGTTCCAGCCATTCGGCCTGATATTTCTGCCTCTGAATTCGTCACACCAGCGATAGAACTAATTATGGTGAGGAAGGCGACGCTTAGTCATTACCTCATCTTACCACCTTTGCCCAGAAAGGAGTGTTTGAAAACGATTTCTTCAAGACGAGATCAAAAGAAGAGAGCGCAAAGATATTATGTAACATTGGTGTCAAACTTTCTGATGAAGAATTTGAAACTGTAAGGAATCTTGTATCCAAAAAAAGAGGGGGGGACCAGCAGGTGGTGTGGTGGTTAAGGTGGTTAAGGCACTAGACACACCCACATGGCTGACCACGGTTCAAGTACCAGACCTGGTGGCTTACTTTCTCTCTCTCTCTCTCTCTCTCTCTCTCTCTCTGTCTCTCTCTCTGGTCAAATTAAAATTAAATTAAATTAAATAAAAGAACTATGGAGTATGAGCAAAAATTAAAAAAAAAAAAAAAAAAAAGAAATCACAGAGGAGAAATTCGAGTTGAGAACATCAGAAATGTTTCAGATGACCTACAGCATGCATATCAGATCAAATGTAAAACAATTATGTGAGAAACCAGCAGATGGCTATGTTGCTGGACTCCCATGTAGTAGACCACGGTTCAAGTCCCAGACCCGGTGGCTTAAACTCACGCCGGGCACGTGTGCGTGTGTGCCTAAGATCCCAAGAGGAGAATGGAGGGGAAGGGACTGCAGCGTGGCCATCCCTCTGGGGAGGTGATCTCTCACTTTCTGTCTCTCTGTCTCTTTCTGGTGAGTGCATGGGCCCCATAGCAAAAACCTCTCAAAAAACAAACAAAAAATTATGTGATATTTTTGAAGTTCATGCATTTAAACAAAAAATGTTTATCTAAAATACTTCATTCGTTCTGGTTTTAAACATGATGTTAGAGTTCAGCAATCACCGTGGTAGGACTCAGGCATCTATATATGTTACTAACAAATTCAATTTGGGATTTCAAAACATGGAGGTACTGTTCATTTTTAAAATATTATTCTTGTATCTTGCAACCTCATAGAACTCACTTAGCACTTCTAGTGGCTTTTTTGGAGATGCCATCAAATGTTCTACATAGACGATCTTGTCATCTATGACTAAAGGCAGTTTTATTTCTTCCATACAATCTAAAAGTCTTTTATTTCTCCCTTTTGTCTTATTGCACTGGTTAGACCCTCTAGTGGGATATTGGAGAGGTGATGAGAGCAGACATCTTTGCCTTACTCCCAGTCTTAAGGAGAAACTGTTTACTATTTTATCATTAAATATGATGTTAGCTGTAGGAGTTTTGTACATTTTCTTTAATCAGCCGGAGGACATTTCATTTTATGTCTAGTTTGCTGAGAGGGTTTATCAGATATGAATATGGAATTTATATCAAATTAGTCATTAAGAAAATGCAAATAAAATGGCAGTGAGTACCAATAATTCTTACTAGAATAGCTAAAATGAAAAAGATTGTTCATTCATATAAAGTATTGGTTAAGATGCTGAGTAACTGGGCCAGCAGGTGGCATAATAGTTAAGGCACTGGGCTCCCACATGGCCAACTGTGGTTCGAGTCCTGGACCTGGCGGTTTGAAAATACCAAGCACATGTGCGCTGTGCCCAAAACTCCCAGTAAGAGAATGGAGGAGAAAGGATTGTGGTGTGGCTATCCCCTTTGGGAGAGTTATTTCTCACTTTCCCTCTCACTGTCCCTCTGTCCATCTATCTCTCTCCAGCAAGCGCACATGCCCTATGACAAAAACTATATATATATATATATATATATATATATATATATATATATATATATAAAACGAAAAAGATGCTAACTGGAACTCTGACTCACTACGGGTGGGAATGTGACACAACCACTTGGCAAAACAGTTTGGCAGTGTCTTTAAAATTAAAGAAGTATTTACCCAAGAGAAATAAAAGCACATGTCCACACAAAGACTTGTACATGAATGTTTATTTGTCATAGCCAAACACTGGAATAATCTAAACGTCCATCAACAGGTCAGTGAGTAAACAATTACAGGACATTCATACCACATACCAGCAACAAAAAGAATGAACTATTAATACCCAAAATAAGGTGGATGAATCTCATAATAATTCTGCTGAGTGAAAGAAAACAGACCAAAAAAAATGCATACTGGGGGATCAGCAGGTGGCATGGTGGTTAAGGCGCTGGACACTCCCACATGGGCAACCACGGTTTGAGTCCCAGACCTGGTGGCTTGTTTTCTCACTGTCTCTCTCTCTCTCTCTGTATCTCTCTCTAGTCAAATTAAAATAAATGAGTGAATAAATTTAAAAAGTTAAAAAAATGCATACTGTATGATTTAAAAAATGTTTTATTCATTGTCATCATCATCATTATTATTATTAATATTTAAATTGACCAGAGAGAAAAGGAAAGTGAGAAAGCAAGCTGCAAGGTCCAGGACTCAAACTGTGGTCAGCCATGTGGAAGTGCAGCCACCTTAACCACCACACTAACTGCTGGTCTCTCTCTCTTCTTTTTTTTCCTAAGAGAGATTTTTTGCCATAGGGCTCACATGATCGTAGGAGAGACTGAGAGAGACAGAGAGACAGAAAGCAAGAAATCACCCCCCAGTGGGTTAGCCGTATTGCAATCCCTTCTCCATTCTCCTCTGGGAATTTTGGGCACGCACGCACATGCACAAGGTGTGAATTTTAAGCCTCTGAGTCTAGGATTTGAACCAGAGTCAGTCATACTGGAGTCCAGAAACATAACCACTATGCCATCTGCTGTTCCCTATTCTTTATACAAAATTCTAGAAAACGCAAGCTGATCTACAGAGACAGAAAGCAGATCGGTGGTAGCTTAGACACAAGGGCGGGGAGTCGGAGAGGCTGGAGGAAGATAGAAAGGGGACATAGGACATTTTTTAGGATGATAGATATGTCCATTACGATTGTAGTGATGTCTTCACAGATTTAATTTACATTGCAGTTTCTCAAAGTGTACATTTTAAATACATATCATTGTTATATGCTAATTATATCTCAAAAAACTGTTTAGAGATAGAATAGTATAAATTTTAAGAGGGGCCAGTAAGTGGTGTGGTGATTGAGGACAGCAGATGATACAGTGGCTAAGACACTGGACTCCCACAGGGTTTAAAAAGAATAAATTAAAAAGACAGCTGGATCCCACATGGCTGATGGCTGGTTTGAGTCCCAGACCCAAAGACTTGAAAACCACATCTATGTGCATATGTGCCCAAAATCCCAAGAGGCAAAATGGAGAAAGGATTGTAGTGACTGTCTCCCATGGGATGTACTTTCTTGCTTTCTCTCACTCTTCTGTCCCTCTCTCCAGTAAGAGCACGTGCCCTCTAGCAGACTTTTTTTTTTTTTTTTTTTTTTTGGAGAGGTTTTTGCTATAGGGCGCGTGTGCTCGCCAGACAGACAGAGAGAGACAGAGAGATAGAAAGCAGGAAATCACCCCCCAGGGGGGATGGCCACGCCGCAATCCCTTCTCCTCCATTCTCCTCTCGGGATCTTGGGCACGCACGCACACACGCCCGGCGTGAGTTTAAGCCGCCGGGTCCGGGACTCGAACCGCAGTTGACTACGTGGGAGTCCAGCGACATAGCCATTACGCTAACTGCTGGTCTCTAGCAGACTTTTTAAGATAATGTGTTGCAAATCATTATTAAAATAACATACATAAAATATTTTTAAATAATAATGTAATAGCAATGTTGAAATTATAACTAAAGTTAACAAAGACTAGTCATAGTACAGCGGGAAAATGTCTTGAAATAAAAGTAGCTCATGCTGGGACCAGCAGTTAGCGTAATGGCTAGGTCGCTGGACTCCCATGCAGTCCACCGCGGTTCGCGTCCCAGACCCAATGGCTTAAAACTCACGCTGGGCACGTGTGTGTGCATGCCCAAGATCCCAAGAGGAGAATGGAGGAGAAGGGATTGTGGCGTGGCCATCCCCTCTTGGGGGTGATTTCTCGCTTTCTGTCTCTCTCTGTCTGGCGAGCGCACACACCCTATCACAAAAAAAAAAAAAAACTCTCCAAAACAAGTAGCTAATGCTCTTTTCATAACATAACGTGTCAAAGCTAGGGGTGGGCCAGTAGATGGTGGTTAAGGCGCTGGATTCCTGCATAGCCAATCTCAGTTCAAGTCCCAGACCAAGCACCTTGAAAATCACATTGGGTGCTTTAGTGTATGTGTGTGTGTGTGTGTGTGTGTGTGTGTGCCCAAAATCCTGAGAGAACAGAGGAGAAGGGATTGCATTGGTGCCATCCCCCCAAGTGGTGATTTCTCACTTTCGTTCTCTCTGTCTCTCTCCAGCAAGTACACTCACCCTATGAGAAAAAAAATAATCTAAATAAAAAAGAAAAGAAAAAAGTTGGTGTTATTTTTGATTTTTATATTTTGAAAAAAATGTTGGTTTCGGGGCCAGCAGGTGGCGTGGTGGTTAAGGCACTGGACTTCCACATGGCTTACCATGGTTCAAGTCTAAGACCTGGCAGCTTGCTCTCTCACTTTCTTTTTCTCTGCATCTCTCACTGCTGAGTGCAAGTGCCCATAACAAATTTTAAAAATAGTAATAATAGGGGCTGGCAGGTGGCATGGTGGTTGAGGGCACTGAACTCTCACATGGCTGACCGTGGTTCTAGTCCTGGACCTGGAAGCTTGCTTTTTCACTTTCCCTTTCTCTCTCGCTCTGTCTCTCTCTGGCCAAATTAAAAATAAAGGAATGAATAAAGTTAAATAAAATAATTATTTCAAAAATAGTAATAAATAAAATTAGATAAATAATTTTTAAAAAGGAAGAAAAATGTCAGTTTAAAAAAGTATGGGGGGACCAGCAGGTGGTGTGGTGTTGAGGTGCTGGACACTCCCACATGGCTGACCATGGTTCAAGTCCCAAACCTGGTGGCATGCTTTCTCACTTTCCCTCTCTCTCTCTCCCTCCCTCTCTCTCTGTGTCTCTCTCTGGTCAAAATAAAATAAATGAATGACTAAATAAAATTAAATAAATATTTCTTTTAAAAAGTATGGGGGGGTGGGGCCAGCATGTGGCATGGTGGTTAAGGGCGCTGGACTCCCACATGGCCAACCACGATTCAAGTCCTGGACCTGGTAACTTAGTTTCTCACTCCCCCTCCCCCGTCCCTATCTGGTCAAATTAAAATAAATAAATAAATAAAGTTAAATAAAATAATCATTTAAAAAGAAAAAAAGTATGGGGTTAGGACCAGCAGATGGCATAATGGTTACATTGCTGGACTCCCATGTAGTCGACCATGGTTTGAGTCCTGGACCTAGTGGCTTAAAACTCATGCCAGGCGTGTATGCATTCATGCCCAAGATCCAGAGAGGAGAATGGAGGAGAAGGGATTGTGGCGTGGCCATTCCCCCGGTGGGTGATTTCTCACTTTATATCTCTGTCTCTCTGTCTCTCCAGCAAGTACACAAGCCCTGTAGCAAAAATCTCTCTAAAAACACAGAAAAAGTACGGGGGTGGGGGATGGCAGCACAGTGGTAAACTCAGCACTCTGCATGACTGACCCCCATGGGAAGGTTGCAGGTCTGTGTCCAGAGACCTCCCTGGTTACACCAGACACGCACGTGCCCGTGGTCTGGGCTAGCTGGGGCTGGGGGCAGGGGACCCATGGGGGATGCTATCTGTCTCTATGGCTCTCTGTTTGTCTCTCTCACTCATGGAAGAAATTTTTAAAATGGGGCCAGCAGTTAGTGTAATGGCTATGTCCCTGGACTCCCATGTAGTTGACCGCGGTTCAAGTCCCAGACCTAGTGGCTTAAACTCACGCTGGGCACGTATGCGTGCGTGCCCAAGATCCCAAGAGAAGAATGAAGGAGAAGGGATTGCGGCATGGCCATCTCCCATGAGGGGTGATTTCTCGCTTTCTGTCTCTCTGTCTCTGTCTGTCTGTCTGGCGAGCACATGTGCCCTATAGCAAAAACCTCTCCAAAAAAAAGAAAAAGAAATTTAAAAAATGAACTTTAAAAATTTTTAAAAGAATGGAGGAACTTCAAACCCAGCTCTGGTTAGCTACTGGGCCTTATATTTTTTCAAGAAACTTCAGTTCAAGAAACATCAGGAAGTGAGGCATGGACTTCTTGACTTCCCAAGTTAAATCCTGTGACTCCTCTGAATACCCAGAACCAGGAAAGCAGGTCAGCCCTCCTCCCACAGGGCACGTGACACCTCCAGTCCCCACCTCAAGTCTGATCATCCCTCCGTCCTGGCTTAAACTTAGTAACACTGCTGCCCTCTTACTCTGGTACCACACGAGAGGCTCACACCATGCCTCCCCTGTGACGGCGAGGGCTGGCTGCCTCTGGAACTGAGAGGCTGTCATTTCAGCGCGCAAATGCCACTGCTCTGGAGCCAGAGGCTGGAGGATGCCTGGTGCAAGGCCAGCCTGGGCAACATAGCAAAATGTTAAGAGAACTCTGTGTCGGGGCCAGCAGGTGGCGTGATGGTTAAGCCGCTGGACTCCCACATGGCCGATGGTGGTTCAAGTTCCAGACCTAGTGGCTTGCTTTCTCACTTTCCTTCTCTCTCTCTCTCTCTCTCTCTCTCTCTCTCTCTCTCTCTGGTGAGCACACATATCCTGTAGAAAGATGCAAAAGAATAATAATAATAAATAAGATTAAATAATTATAAAAACAAAGGGAGAATTCTGTTTCCTAACCAAAACACCAAATATTCTCATAGTCTCTCAAAACATTGTTTTCAGAATTTTTTCCTTTATTCAAGATAGAACATGTGTGCACACATGTGTGAGAGAGAGGAGCCTCTCACGGGGTCCGGTCACACTGCAATGCCCTCCTACCGCCACTAGTTCACTGGGAGCTGGGCACTCACCCATGGGCCCAGGGAGTTTCAAGCTGACTAGGCCAGGGACTCAAACTGAGGCTGCCAGGAGGGATCCGACTTCTCTTGAGCAGTGCATGACTGCTGTGCCACAGGGCTGGTCTCTTAAAAAAAATAAAAATAGGGACCAGCAGTTGTCATAATGGCTATGTCGCTGGACTCCCATGTACTCAACCGCAGTTCGTGTCCCGGACGCAGTGGCTTAAATTCATGCCGGGCGCGTGTGCGTGCATGCCCAAGATCCTGAGAGGAGAATGGAGGAGAAGGGATTGCGGCGTGGCCATCCCCCCTGGGGGGTGATTTCTCGTTTTCTGTCTCCCTGTCTCTCTCTGTCTTTCTGGCGAGCACACGTGCCCTATAGCAAAAATCTCTCTCAAAAAAAAAAAAAAAAAGAAGAAGACAAAAATAAATAAATAAGAGAAAAAAAGGGAAGTGACCAGAACATGGCATAGTGGTTAAGGCACTAGATTCCCACCTGGTCTGCCACGGTTCAAGTCCTGGACCTGGTGGCTTCAAGGCAGGTGTGTGTGAATGCAACGGAGAAGTTTTTGCAGAGTGGCCACCCGCCCCCCCCCCCCCCCAGGCGATTTCTTGCTTTCTGTCTCTCTCTCTCTCTCCAGGGAGTGTATGTGCCCTATAGCAAAAATCTAAAAAAAAAAAAAAAAAAAAAAAAAAAAAAAAAAGTGGGAGGAACCATGGCACCCCCTCACACTGAAGACACCCCAGGGGAAGGCAGCACAGCTCAGGGCTCCAGGCGGGGCTTGGCCTCCTCCTTTGCCCACGGCGCTGGTGCTGTTGAACCCACCTCAGCTGTGGACAGATACGGCATCTCTCTTATAGTTGGTGACCACAAGGTTATCGTGTCCTTCGGTCCCGCAGGAGGTTCTGAGCCATCTCCAGGGCCACCCCTTCCCCTTCTGGTGTTGAGCTACTTTTGCTGATGGGAACGTACGCAGTCTCAAGTGGGGTGAGTCAGGAATGCGGGCAAAGCCACCGCCAGTCCAGCTTTCCAGCAACCCTGCCCTCTTTCAGCATTTGTCATTTCCTGCTCGGGGTCTCTCAGAAGACTCTTGGCAGCCCCCCAGGCTCTGAGTCCTCCCCGGTTCAACTGTGTTCTCCCCACACCTCTGAAAGCCGTCCATGTCCCACCTTCAGGCTCCTGAGCCAGACATCGGAGGCCTTCTGTTCAGGAACATTCTGCCCCTGGCTGTCTGGATGCTTCCCTGGCATGGCACCTCTATCCCCATGTGGCCTACGGGTTAAGACCCTCAGCAGGCCTCAGCCCTCCTGCTCCGAATCTGGGCTGACCACAGCCTCACCCGCCCACCCCCGCCTGTGCAAACACTGCTGTGCCCCAGGCCTAAGTGCCATCCACTCGTAGGAGAGGCCACCCTGCTCCCCGTGCCCCACCCCTCCACAAGCAGCTGTCCCTCGGCCTCCCTTCCACACCTCGGAGCTGCACATGGACACCTGACTGCCCGATGTCCTGAGAGCTCCTGAGGCCAGAAACCACATCCCGCCCATTGCCCCCCACGGGGCTCACAGGGGGCTCTGCTCAGACACCTTTGATAAGAGAACTCTGTTTTCCAGGGCCAGCAGGTGGTCCAGTGGTTAAGGTGCTAGACTTCCACATGGTCAAACATGGTTGGAGTCCTGGAACTGACGGCTTTCTCTCTCTCTCTCTCTCTCTCTCTCTCTCTCTCTCTCTCTCTCTCGTGAGCATGTGTCCTATAGCAAATTTTAAAAAGAATAAAACATAAAATTATTCTTTTAACAAGAGAAACTTTGTTTTCCATCCAAAAACACTAGAGTGTGAGCCAGAGAGTAATAATGCAACTGGATCCACATGGGCAGGTGTGGGGCTCAAGTCCCAGGAACTCTCTGAACATGGCAGGCTCTATCCCACCTCCCTCGGAACGCTGTATCCTTGTTCCAGCTTTCAGGACCAAAGATTTTACCTCCTGTATCAACCAGCCCCCAGTGACTTAGGGACACTTCCAAGACTGGATTGTCCCCAAGTATCTGCTCTGGCTGCAGGGGGTTATTTCTGAGCAGTGGTGGCAGGACCTCAGAGAAGGGGTCAGTGCCCACGTGGGCACATCAGGCCTGGAGCGTCACAGAGTCCTTGCCTCCTGCCCTTGAGGCCTCCAGGTCTCTCTGGCATTGCCTTTGGGTCCCTTGTCACCTGACAGAGATACTTGTCTCTCCTCTAGGCTGAGAGTTCTTTGAGGAACGGCCCTGGGACCTGGTCCTCTCTGTGTCCCCAGATGCCTGACACCCAGCAAAGAGATACACCTGCCAGCAGGGAGCTCCCCTTCCATCGGCCTCCCAGAGGAATGACGGGGTAGGCTGCACAGAACCCAGCAGCAGGGGATGTGCAGGGGTGGGCAGGGATGTGCAAGGCTCAGTTTGGGCCACATTGAAGCTGTCCTTTCTTTGGTTGTCCCCTTATCTGTGAGAATGACAGAATTTGCAGGAGAACAAAGCCAGGGCCAGAGATGGGCTGGGCCTGAGCGTGGCAAGGAGCCAGGACCTGGTACCAGACCTCCTGGGATGAGGCAGGAGCAGGCAGCCACATCCAGCCAAGCCAGGTCCTTACCAACGCTGGCCCGGGCTCGCGGTTCTGTTCTCTGGGTCCCTGGCCTCTGCTACTGCAGACAAGGTACTCTCTTGCATATTTCACAGGCCGTGAAGGACGCAGAAGGAAGCTAGAAACCAGGAAGGTCTGTACGAGCCGAAAGGGCGCCTGCCGGAGCACCTGCAGTGACTCGTCACGCTTTCCTTGGGGCTGTCCTAGAAGGCGGCCCCTCAGTCCCCAGGCCCTCTCTGACACCAACAGGCCTGCTGGCTGTGAGGTGCAGGTATAGGTCGGCTCCGGAGCCGGGCCAGCCCAGGTGGGAGGTGGCGCAGGGACCCACAGCCACCAGGACTCCCAGGCCCAGGTGAGCCCCACACAGCAGGGCTCTGGGGAAATAGGACACTCAGCTGACCTCGGCTCCAAGGAGGTTTATTAGCATTCACACAGAGCCCCGGGCTTGTCCAGGGCAGGGCTGAGAGCACCCAGCGAGGGCAAGACGACGGGTCCAGCGCCGTGGAGCTGGGGTGCTTCTGGGCAAGCACAGTCAGTCCACGCTCCCTGGGCCTTCAGGTCTCCTCCTCTAGAGAAAACGAGGTTCCAGTCTGCACCTCACCCAGGATCGGGGACCCCACGTTCCACAGCCCCAGCCCCACGCCCCAGCCCACTGCTGGAACCAGAGGACTAAAGTCTGGAGCGGATAAATTCTAGCAGGTTCTCCAACTGCTGCTCCAGGCGCTGCTCATCTCCATGGTTCTCGATGACCCAGTCAAAGTCCCCAAAGTCGTCCAGGCTGCATTCTGACTCGGCATCGTCCACCCCTGCATAGGAGGCACGGCAAGGTCGGGTCAGCCCTGCGGACGCACACCAGGCTGCGAAGCCTGATGGCCCCGAGTGGACCGGGCCCTCCCTGGCCTCACGTCTGCACCCTGAGCCAAGCACTGCCCACCCCAGAAGGTACCCCACCCCCTAAAACATTGCAGCAGCAGGTCCAGCAGCCCAAGGCCACTGGAGCACCCCCCCATGGTCCTTGCTAACTTAACCCTTCACTTAACCCTGACTACAGAGAGCTGACTGGGGTATTAAAACTTCACTCAGGAACCAAGTGGTGGCATCGCAGTAACACGACTGGACCACATGGGTCCTGGGTTTGCATGCTGGGGCCATCCTGTACGTACTGGGCCCACAGGCCCACGTCTGGGCTGGCTGAGCCTGGCGGTGAGCCACGGTGTAAAGACCTTGTCTGTCTCTGTCTCTCTTATTCATAAATGAATAACTTTTATAAAAAGCAAAGTAGTGGGACCAGCACGGAGCGTGGTGGTTACGGAGCTGCACTTCCACATGGCCAACTGTGATTTGTGCTCCAGACCTGGTGGCTTGAAAATCATGCCAGGTATGTGTGCACGCATGCCCAAAATCCTGAAAGGAGAATGGAGAAGGGACTGTGGTGTGGCCATCCCCTGGGGGTGATTTCTCACTTTCCCTCTCTCTCTCCCTCTCTGTCTCTCTCCAGTGAGTACATACACCCTATGGCAAAAATCTTAAAAAAAAAAAAAAAAAAAAAAAAAAAGGGAGGCATTAAAACCACAGACAACCCGACAGAGCATTGAATTTTCAATTCACGTTTCATTTTACATCAAGCTGGCAGTATTCATTTCCATCCCGAAATCTGTCGGATCTAGTCGTCTCAGGGGACAGCATGCGCCAGGGCTAGTGACAGGGGGTTGAGAGGCCTGCTCCTCCTCCCACTCTTTGTGCCCCGGGAAAGAGAATTAACCTTCCTGGGCCAGTCCCTTCCTCTGACCATGGAATGGGGACCACAGCACCTAGACCCCGTGACGGTGAAGTGTGACCTGCTGTGAAAGCCCCAGAGGGAGCAGCCGTTGGCATGGTCACGCCCATCGGACGGACGTCTCCAGGTCCTAGTGACCGAAGGTGGAAGGAAGCCTGAGCTGTGCCTCTAAATCGCCCGCAGACCCTGGGCTCGAACACCGAAGCTCCCGGCAGAGTGCCCTCCCCACCCTCACCCTGACTATGATGTGACTGCAGTGAGGTCTGTGGGGCCTGCTCTCTGACCTCTATCAGCCCCCCAGGCTGGGAAGCAAAGGTGAACGACCCTGGGGATGGTCCCAGCCAGACTCCAGAGAAGTCCATTGACCTGACAGGACAGCCTAGTGGAGGTGACCAGGCCAAATCACAGAAAGACCTGGCCCCAAAAGACACTCCGAACCATCCCACTCCCTGCTCTGGAGACCTGGCACTCCTAGGCCTCAGGCTCCTGGTTCCTAGTTTTCCCAAGTGATTTATTGGACATTACGAATATAATTACATAACACTGTAAAGCGACCTGAGAAATCAGGAGATCTCCTGGCTTGGGACTGCTACCCTTGTCTTGTAGGGTAGAAGTATCCACTAGAAATTAAACATTTGAATTTAAACACTGTATTTGGTGATGAACTTGGAATGTTGTGCCTTAAAGGCATATAGAGGGGCTGGCAGGTGGCATGGTGGTTAAGGGCGCTGGACTCCCACATGGGGCGAACGTAGTTCGAGTTCCGGACCTGGTGGCTTGCTTTCTCACTTTCTTTCTCCCTCTCTCTCTTTCTCTCTGTCTCTCTCTGGCCAAATTAAAATAAATAAGCAAATAAAATAAATAAAGTTAAATAAAATAATGACGCTCCTCAGGATGGCGATCTGAGTCGCAGCAGGAAGAACTGAAGACGCACAGGTGCTGGCTGCTGTCGGTCACCTCACAGGCTCCAAGGGCCTTGGTCCAGACTTCACTACTGCTCTGTCTGCCCACTACAGTCAGGTGTGCCCTCGGGCCCTTCCGCTAGCTGACCTGTTATAAGGAGCTTTCAGCATTTCCTTTTTTTTGCTTTCTAATGGCACCTGACCCCTGACTCAGCCTGGACTTGTCCTGGTGTCCCTAGGTGCTGACAGATCTGTCCACCCCTCTCCCACTGCCTGAGTTTACTCCTTGTAAATTACCCTTCTGAGAGTCTAGTAAAGGGACTCTGTTTCTTACAGTTTCACTTCTCACATGGGGGAGAACATATCTGTTTGCATAAAGTCAGTTCCCCTTGCAGTCCCTCGCTGTCTCCCCAGGGCCTGCAGGGAGAGAGCAGGGGACCTGGCACACAGGGGTGGGAGCCTACGCTCTGCACAGTGGCTGCCCTGTGTGCCCAGCCCTGGGGACGAACACCACGAGCAGCTCACCTGGAGTGAACACCCAGCCCCGCTGCTGTCGGCTCTGCTCCGAGGCCACCACGCGAACCGTCTGCACCACGGCCCTGTAGGCCTCCTGAAACCACTGGATGTCCGACATCCGCCGGGTGTCACTCACCAGCTGCAAGGGAGGGACACGGACAGGTGACCATAGGGATAGGGAGCTGGAGGGGAGGGAGAGGGGGGACTATAGAACCAGAACGGGGTGCAGCTCCACCCCCTCAACACAGACACGCCAGCCTCTCCACTCACCCGTGCGTTCCTCCATGGCGCACACGTCAGACATTGCTGACAGGTTCACCACCCACTTATTTAGTTCCATTTTCCCTTTTCTTTGGAACGTATCTACTTATTTCTTCCATGAGAGAGAAAGACAGGCACACCAATGGGGGATCTCCACATCCTGATCCCCCCCATCTCAGCCAGCCCCAGTCACAGGCATGCACACACACCCTGCACACGCAGGGAAGTCCCAGGACACGAACCAAGAACCCTCCCCTGTGGGTCCAGTTGCATTACCACTGTGCCTGGCCCTCTGTGCAATACTAAGTCAGTATGACAGAGCATGCCTACTGCGTGCCAAGTGCTGTGCTAGGTGCTGAGGGTAGAGTGGAGGTTGTGCCGATCAACGAGTGTCACAACTGCACCATGGCCAACACTGCCATACTATGTGAATCACGCGGGCGAAGTTCCCAGGGTCTGCTCTCCGACCTCTGTCAGCCTCCCACCAGGCTGGGAAGCAAAGGTGGATGATCCTAGGGGTGGTCCCAGCCAGACTTCCTGATGTCCTCTCTAATCCTGTTCCCCCACACTGTCCCTGTCTCAGAAAACGACCACAACTCTATTTGTCCAACTACTCAGAACAAAATCTCTTGTCCTCACACCCCTAATCACCCTGTCGGCCCTGTCATTCTGCCCGTATTATAGAAAGGCCTCTCCTTGGCCTCTCCGCTGCTTCTCCAGCCTTCTCCCAATACCCGGGATGAATGAGCCTTTGATTTGTCTATGTTCAAGTTTATTTCTTTCTTCCATGAGCAAGGAAGACAGAGAAAGAGAGAGAGGGGGGCCAGCAGGTGGTGTGGTGGTTAAGGCACTGGACTCCCACATGGCTGACCATGGTTCAAGTCCTAGAGTTGGCGGCTGGCGTTCTCACTTTCTCTCTGTGTCTCTCCCTCACACATGTGCTCTGTAGTAAATTTTTAAAAATAATAATAAATAAAGTTTTAAAAAAGAGAGAGAGAGCGGTACCCCCAGCAGGGTCTCGATGCCGCAGTCCATGGCCCAAGCTAGCCCCAGGTCATGGGCACACACGCACCTGGTAAGCTCAGGGAGCTCCGGACGAAAACCCAGAACCACCCTATTTCAATCAGCTTCACTGAACACTGTATTTTAACGCTGCACCACTACCCAGCCCCCGGGGTGAACCTTCTACATCCTATTCAGATCATCTTTCCTCCACTCAAAGCCCCCATGACTCCCCATCTCACTCAGGGTAACCCCCAGGCTCTGCCAAAGGCCCTGCGTGATCTGACCTGACCTCCCGTCACTCACCCTCTCCCGCTCCGACCCCTGGCTCTTCATCAAACACACCGGGCACAGTCCCCATGCCAGGCCTCTGCACTCTCTGCTCCCTTATTCTGGAAAGTTCCTTCTGCAAATATCCATCTGGCTCCTTCCCCGATTTCCTTCAGGGCCTGCTCAAATGTGACTGTGTCAGTGAGACCTTCCCTGGACCCTTAATAAAACAGCAATTCTGGAGCCAGCAGATGGCATAGAGGTTTAGATAGCTGGATCCCGTGGAGCTGGCAGGTGGTGTGGTGGTTAAGGCACTGGACGCTCACACGGAGACAGGGAAGGGGACAAGACCCTACAACAGGGTGTGGTCTCTGCATCCCTTTCTCCGCCATTTCTCCATTCTGTCGGGACTTTTGGACTCACACACATAAGTGCCTATTGTTTTTCAAACTGCCAAGTCTGGGATTTGAACCACACAGTCAGCCATGTAGAATCTGGCTCCCTTATTCCCCAGGCCACGGGCCAGCCCCCAGGTGACTTCTCACTTACTTATTTAATTTGCTATAGGGTGCGTGCACTCTCCAGAGAGAGACACAGTGGGGTGGAGTGGGAAAGCACCTCCCAGGGGGTGCTTCCAACCCCGTGGCTTGCTTTCTCTTTCCCTCACTCTCTCTGTTTCTCTGGTGAGCGTATATGCCCTATAGCAAATTTTAAAAGTAATAAATGGGGCTGGCAGGTGATACAGTGGTTAAGGTGTTCGACTCTCACATGGCCAATTGCAGTTCAAGTCCCGGACCTGGCAGTTTGCTTTCTCTCCTTCTCGCTCTCTCGCTGGTCAAATTTAAAAAGTAATAATAATAAATAAGGTTAAATTAAGAAAATAATTCTTAAAAAATAATAAATAATAGTAAATAAAGTTAAATAAATATTTTTTTCAAAAAAAGACAGCTGGATGCCACGTGGCTGACTGCATGGTTCAAGTCCCAGATCCAACGGCTTGAGAAACACACCAGATACATGTGCATGTGTGCCCGAAATTCCGAGAAAATGAAGGAGGAGGGACTGAGTGTGGCCATTCCCCATGGGGGGTGCTTTCTCACTCCACCCCCACTATGTCCCTCTGGAGAGTCCTATAGCAAATTTAATCAATTGGTTGATGGGTTAATTAAAGCTGACTTGGGGGCTGGCCCATGGCCTGGTGAATAAGGGAGCCAGATCCCACGTGGCTGACTGTGTGGTTCGAATCCCAGACTTGGCAGCTTGAAAAACACAATGGGCGCTTATGTGTGTGTGTCCAAAAGTCCTGACAGAATGGAGAAACGGAGGAGAAAAGGTTGTAGAGTGACCACACCCCATTAGAGGGTACTTTGTCCCTCTCCCTCTCCCTCTGTCCCTGGCAAGTACACGCATCTTTTGACAAATTAAATAAAAATTTTAAATGTCTTTAAAAAGTAGAAGATCATGAGCCAGCAGGTCATGTGGTGGTTAAGGCAGCTGGATCTCACATGGCCGAGTGTGCAGTTCAAGTCCTGGACCCAGCAGCTTGAAAATCATGTTGGGCACATGTGTGTGCGTGCCCACAATCCTGAGAGGAGAATTGGAGGAGAAGGGACTGCGGTGTGACCATCCTCTCCAGGAGGTGATTTCTCACTTTCTCTCTGTGTCTCTTCAGCGAGCGCATGCGCCCTAGCAAAAGTCTCTCTAAATAACAAAAAGAAAATCGGGACCAGCAGGTGGCATGGTGGTTAAGGCACTGAACACTCCCACATGGCCAACCGTGGTTCATGTCCCAGACCTGGTGGCTTGCTTTCTTACTCTCTCTCTCTCTCTAACTCTCTCTATGTCTCTCTCTGGTCAAATTAAAATAAATGAATGAATAAACAAAATTAAAATAAATAATTCTTTTAAAAAAAGAAAAAGAAAGTCATGTTGGGTGCATGTGCATGCATGCCCAAAATCCTGAGAGGAGAATGGAGGAGAAGGGGGTTGCCAGGATGCCATCCTCTCCAGAGAGATTTCTTACTTTCTCACTTTTTTATTTCTCTCTCTCTTCTGGCAAGCACATGCACCCTACAGCAAACATCTAAAATAATAATAAATAAATAATAAACGATCCCTTGGGCTACTGTGCAGTGAATGGAACTGAGAAGACACAAATCAAAGCTGGGGACAGTGTGGTGGCTCCTACGCCTGACCCGGACAGAGACGGTGGGGACGTGGGCCAGGCTGGTGACGGTGGGCATACAGAGAGGGGGACACAAAGGAGAAGCGGGGAAACGGGGTTTCTTCGTGCTGCCGGGAGCCCTCTTACCCAGACTGGCTGGGAGACGCCCTCCACGACCTTCCTGCAGAAGAAGCCTGGGTCGGCCCGGCGCTTGTCCTCCCCCCAGCGGATCATGTCCTTGCGGTAGGCCTCCTTGTACGTGCTGGCGTCCATGAGTCTCTGGAAGCTCAAGGCGTGCTCCTGCTCAAAGCACACGACAGCCATGCCACCACCTCTCAGCCACGCTGGTCTCTCCTAAACAGTGACAGACCCCCCACGTGCCTGCCCTCCCCCAGGCCAACACAGGACTCGTGAGGTCTCAGCTGGGCCCTAGAAACTGAGAAGCCCCAGCCTCTGGCAGGTGGAGGAAAGGTCCTGGATAATCCAGAAACTGTTTCAATTTGTCTTTGAAATGTGTGAGAGGTTTTCTCTTTTGCAAGTGTTACCTTCCCAATTATTTCTGGCTTAAACTAATCCTGAAATTAGTTTGCATCCCCTGGGCTCAGGCTTAGCCTTTAACCAAAGTGGGAAATCTGAAAGCAACGGTGTTCCGTGTGCACTCTCTACCCCGCCCAGCACTGTCCCCCTCCATACCGAATCCTGAGGAGGCTGCATCTACCACCCCCTCCCCAACCCCAGATTTTTGGCACCCTCGGGAAAACAGCGTCTCCCACACTCAGAGGACCCCTTGGCCAGAAAAGGCTACTCTGACCACCCTGGGGAGCTTCAGGCCTGCCTCCCCCTCTCCAGGGTCACTGACAAGCAGAGGGGTTCATCCAGAGGGCCCCAGGACAGGAAGGGGCCTGAAAACGCAGATCAGGTCTGGCTCCCTTTCTAACTCAACTCAGCAAGGTCTTCTCCCCCTCAGACTCTCACTTTCTTTAAAAAATTTTTTAAGAATTATTTTTTTATTATTATTATTTTTCACATGATTTTTGCCAGAGAAAGACAGAGAGAGAGAGAGAGAAAGCCACCAGGTCCGGCACTCAAACCATGGTCAGCTATGTGGGAATTCCAGCACCTTAACCACCATGCCACCTGCTGGCCCAGGCTCTCACTTTCTTTAAAAAAAAAGTTTATTTGGGACCACCAGTTAGCGTTATGGCTGTGTCGCTGGACTCCCACGTAGTCAACCGTGGTTCAAGTCCCAGACCTGGCAGCTTAAACTCACTCCAGGCGTGTGTGCGTGCGTGCCAAGATCCCGAGAGGAAAATGGAGGAGAAGGGATTTCAGCGTGGCCATCCCCCCTAGGGGGAGATTTCTCACTTTCTGTCTCTCTGTCTGTCTCTGTCTTTCTGGTGAGCCCACATGCCCTATAGCAAAAACCTCTCCAAAAAAAAAAAAAAAAAAGTTTATTCATTCGTTTCTTCTGTGAATGAGGATAGAGGGAGACAGAGACAGCACCCCCAATGGGTTCTCAGTGCTGCGACGGCCCCAGCTTCAGCCATCCCGGATCACAGGCACACGCATGCTTGGCAAGTTCAGGGGGGTCTCTGACATGACCCTGGATCCTTGCCGTGTGTGGGGTCACCTGGCAGTGCTTTACTGCTGTACCCCCCCCCCCCCCGCCAGAAGCAAAAAAAAAAAACCTCTCCAAAAAAAAAAGAGAGAGACTTTTGTTGGAGAGAAAGAGAGACAGAAAGTTAAGAATCAACGTCCAGAGGATGGCCACGCCGCAATCCCTTCTCTCCATTCTCCTCTCGGGGCACGCACACACATGCATCTGGCATGAGGGGTTTCTCTGTTGTTGTTGTTAGAGAGAATTTTGCTATAGGGCGTGTGCGCTTGCCAGAAAGAGAGAGAGAAACGGAAAGCGAGAAATTGCCCCCCAGGGGGGATGGCCACGCTGCAAGCCCTTCCCCTCCATTCTCCTCTTGGGATTTTGGGCACGCACGCACATGTGCCAGCATGAGCTTCGAGTCGCCCAGTCCAGGACTCAAACCACGGTCAACTACATGGAGTCCAGCTACATAACAATCACTCCATCTACTGGTCCCAATAATGTTTTTTTTTTTTTTTTTTTTTTGAAGAGGTTTTTGCTATAGGGCGCGTGCGCTCGCCAGACAGACAGAGAGAGAGACAGAGAGACAGAAAGCGAGAAATCACCCCCAGGGGGGATGGCCACACTGCAATCTCTTCTCCTCCATTCTCCTCTCAGGATCTTGGGCACGCACGCACACGCGCCCGGCGTGAGTTTTAAGCCACCGGGTCCGGGACGCGAACCGTGGTCGACTACGTGGGAGTCCAGTGACATAGCCATTCCGCTAACTGCTGGTCCCCCAATAATATATATTTTTAAACATTTCATTTTTGTTTTGTCTTTAATGGGTGCAGAGGATGCCACAGTGCTGCTCTCCCACACGGCCAGGGCAGGCTGGGCTAGCGGAACCTCCTACAAGGTTTTAAAATTGCAAATTCTGGGGCCAGCAGGTGGTGTGGTAGGGAAGGCACTGGACTCCACAGGGTCAACTGTAGTTTGAGTCCCAGACCTGGCAGCTTGCTTTCTCACTTTCCTTCTCTCTCTCGCTAGTCAAATTAAAAAATAATAAGTATTAAAATAATTAAAATTGAGGGACCAGAGTTGGCATAATGGCTGTGTCGCTGGACTCCCATGTAGTTGACCACAGTTTGCGTCCCGGACCTGGTGGCTTAAACTCACGCTGGGTGCATGTGCATGCATGCCCAAGATCCCGAGAGGAGAATGGAGGAGAAGGGACTGCGGCGTGGCCATCCCCTCTGGGGGGTGATTTCTCACTTTCTGTCTCTGTCTTTCTGGCAAGTGCACGAAGCCTATAGCAAAATCCTCTCCAAAAATAAAATAAAATAAAATAAAAATTGAATAAATAATTCTTTTTCAAAAATATTGCAGATCCCTGGGCCAGCTTAAAAGAAGCTGGTCAAGAAAAGCCAGATCCCACGTGGTGACCACAGTTCAAATCCTAGCCTTGTCAGCCTGAACACACCGGGCATGTGCACAAGCGTCCAAGATCCAACGGCCTGAGGGGGAGGGCGGAGGGAAGGGGATCGCAGCATTACCAGACCCCATGGACGGTGCTCCTCCCTCCCGTCCTCTCTCTCTCACATGCATGTGCTGTATCATGAAGAAAGAAAAGAAAACGTGGGCCAGCAGGCGGCATGGAGATTAGGACAGCTGGACCCCACAGCTGACGGTGCAGTTTGAGAGCTGGACCTGGCAATCTGAAAAACACGCCACCAGGCACATGTGCACGTGTCCTCAAAAATTGCAAGAGGAGGGAACCAGCAGTTAGCATAATGGCTATGTCGCTGGACTCCCACGTAGTCGACCGCGGTTCGCGTCCCGGACCTGGTGGCTTAAAACTCACGCCGGGCACGTGTGCGTGCATGCCCAAGATCCTGAGAGGAGAATGGAGAAGGGATTGCGGCATGACCATCCCCCCTGGGGGGTGATTTCTCGCTTTCTGTCTCCATATCTCTGTCTGTCTGGCGAGCGCACTCGCCCTATAGCAAAAACCTCTCCCCAAAAAAAAAAAAAAATTGCAAGAGGAGAAGGGACTGTGGAGAGGTCATTCTCCCCCAGGGAGTGCTTTCTTACTCTCCCCCCTCTGTCTCTGGCAAGTGCATGTGCCCTGTAACAAAAATGAAAGAAAGAAGAAAATGCGAGCCCCTCCCCCAGCTCCCACCCCAGGTGCCCAGTGTGGCTGAGCAGGTCCTCAGCAGGGACTCATCTGGGGACTCTGGAAGTAGACTGACGGTTTGTATTTGTTTTGTTTTGTTTGAAGTTCATTTATTTCTTCCATGAGCAAGAGACGGACATAGAGAAAATGAGGGAAAGATAGACAGGAGCCCCCACCAGGGTCTTCACACTGCCGTACCCAGCCTCAGTCAGTGGGGGGCATGGGCACGCATGCACTCTGGACGCACAGAGACCTCGGGATGAGAAGCTGGGACTTTCCCACAGCTCTCATCACCACGGGGCACGGGGTTCCTGCTGCGCACGGGCTGGCCCAGATGGGGGACTGCGGAGGGCATGAAAGTCCCCAGGCCCTGCTGGGGAAGGCTGAGGACGTCCCCCTTGGCCATCTTTGTCACCCTCCCTCACCTGCTCCTATTCTGGACTCCTGGGTTCAAGGGATGCCTGCATTGGTGTTCACGTGGGAAAGGTTCCCGCTAAAACGTGTGACCACCGCTGAGCCTCGTACCGAGGTTCCCATGATGCCTCGGGCTGCCAGCCTCTGGGGAGAGAAGGCCCAGTGGGACGGGAGAAGGCTGCCCACGGAAGCAGGGCTGTCGTGCAGAAGGGGGACAGATTCACTTTGTGCAGCTCGAGGTCACACTCAGGCCACCTGACCGAGGAGCCGTGTGGGTAAGTTCCCGGAAGATGCCCCTGGAGACCAAGGGCAGAGACGCGGGAGACAAGGGGACTCTTCACTGTGGAGGAGACTCACCTCACCCCAGGTCCCTTTCCAAATCTACCACGCTGAGCACTCCTAGTTACCTTTTGTTTTTAGCTGCCAGAGCCACAGGGGTGCTTGCCAGAGAGCGAGAGAGACTTATTCCATGAGCGAGAGACAGACAGACAGCACCCCCAGCATCAGGGGGACTCCGAGTCAATAGGATCTTGACACTGTAACCCATCTCGTCTGGGGGTTGTGTCAGGCCAGTTTGGGAGGTTTGGGGGGATAGGAAATGTTATATTTTTTGAGTCAGGGATGTGTGCAGAACCTCACTCATCACGATGGCATCAGAGCCACCAGCTCAAGGGTCTACAGCCTTTCATGACGCCTTCATGAACACACTCTGGGGTGGCCCGAAATGAAAGAGCTATCAGGAAAGATGCTTCAGCTGACAATGTCCCCAAAAGGTCCTCAGAAAACCACGAGCTGGCTGCCCCCCTGCCGGCAGTGATCACTAGGACCACGCCAGAACCGAAGCCACAGCCACAGCTACCCCAGCCCAGGGCTGGCTCCTTCCAGCGCGCCCAATGCCGCAGGGCCACCACCTACCTGAGCATATTGCTCCTTGAGAGGGCCAGAGAGCCGGAGGATGGCACAGTCGTCAGCTCCGAGCCTGGGGGACAGGGATAGGGAGACCAGAATCCAGTTAACCCAGAGCTGCCAGGAGCTTTCAGGGCCCAGACAGGAGTGCAGAGTCTGGGCTGAAGTCCTACCTCTACTCCTGGAATTAATATCTAACTGGCCGATCTCGAGTTCCCTAATCCTATTTCCTCATCCACAAAATGGAGACAGCAGTTCTGGTTCTGTCTCCACACAGGGTAACTATGACACTGAAATGAATATAAAAGAGCCCTGCAGGCCAGCCCATGGCCTGGTGGTTAAGGCAGCTGGATCCTACATAGCTGACCTCACAGTTTAAGTCCTGGACCTGACAGCTTGAAAAACACACCTGGTGGGCCAGCAGGTGTCATGATGGTTAAGACACTGGACCCCACATGGTCAACCTCAGTTTGAGTCCTGGCCGTGGCAGCTTGCTTTCTCACTTTGCCTCTCTCTCTGTGTCTCTCTAGTGAATTAAAATAATAATAATCACCATTAATAAAATTAAATAATTTTTTTAATGAGGAAAACACACCTGTCATATGTACATGCATGCCCAAAATCCCAAAAGGAGACAAGGAGAAGGGCCTATGTATGACCATACCCCGCGGGCAGGGGATGTTTCCTTACTTCCTTAGGTCACGCTCTCTCTGCCTCTCTCCGCTAAGCACATGCGCCCTCCGGAAAATTTATAAACAAAAATAAAAAAGCTCTGAAACAAGGACCATCAGATGGCACAGCAGTTATGTCACTGGACTCCCACATGGCCGACCATGGTTTAAGACCTGGACCCGGAGGCTTGAAAATCACGCAGGGATGGGGCTGGCAAGTGGCGTGGTGGTTAAGGGTGCTGGACTCCCACATGGCCAACTGTGGTTTCAAGTACTGGACCTGGTGGCTTGCTTCCTCTTCTCTTTCTCTCTGTCCTTCTCTGGTCAAATTAAAATTAATTAATTATTTAAATAAAGCTAAAATAAAAAATAATTCTAAAAAAAGAAAAAGAAAATCACGCTGGGAGAGACCAGCAGGTGGCATGGTGGCTGAGGGCACTGGACTCTCACATGCCCACCGTGGTTCGAGTCCTCAGCCTGGCGGCTTGCTTTCTTACTCTCTCTCTCTCTCTCTCTGTCCCTCTCTGGTCAAATTGGAATGGATGAATAAATAAAGTTAAATAAAAAATAATTTTTTTTTAAAAAAAAAAGAAGGTCAGGACCAGCAGTTAGAGTAATGGCCATGTTGCTGGACTCCCATGTAGTCGACCATGGTTCGCATCCTGGACCCAGTAGCTTAAAACTCACACCGGGCATGTGTGCGTGCATGCCCAAGATCCCGAGAGGAGAATGGAGGAGAAGGGATTGTGGCGTGGCCATCCTCCCTGGGGGGTGATTTCTCGCTTTCTATTTCCTCTCTCTCTCTCTCTCTCTCTCTCTCTCTCTCTCTCTCTGTCTGGCGAGCGCACACGCCCTATAGCAAAAACCTCTAAAAAAAAGTTTTGAAACAAACAGGTAAAACCTATAAAATGATCATTACAGTATGGACATCCAGACCTGACACTATTCCAACTGGATTCAATTACTGCTGAGACATCTAAACTAATCTCTTTTTTTTTTTTTTTTTTTTTTTTTTTGAGAGGTTTTTGCTATAGGGTATGTGTGCTTGCCAGAAAGAGAGACAGAAAGTAAGAAATCATCCCCCAGGGAGGATGGCCATGCCACAATCTCTCTCCTCCATTCTCCTCTCAAGATTTTGGGCTCACATGCACACACACCCAGCATGAGTTTAGCTGCCAGGTTGAGGACTCAAACCTCAGTCAACCACAGGGGAGTCCAGCAACGTAACCATTACACCATCTGCTGGTCCCGAGAAATGTGTTCTTATGTCCATGTTGCAGATAAGAAAACTGAAGTTGAGAGAGTTCTGACTCACCCCGAACAACACTGTAATAATAAAGCCATTATCAGTAATAAAAATAGCCAAGATTTTGTTCCTGAGCTTTTACTGGGTATCAAGAATTGTTCCAAGTTCTTCACGAGTATTATCTCATTTAATCCTAACCACCACCCTGTTGTTGTCCCCCATTTTACAGGTGACAAAACTGAGGCACAGGGTGGATAGGAAGTGTGTAGAAGATCGTTAACTAGTAATGGTGACCCAGGACTTGAATCCCAGCCTTCTAACCCCAGGGCCTGTGCTTCTGATCACGATTTGACTCCTGCATTTGGGGGTCAGGATGCAACTTAGGAAAAGGTAGTGAGCTTCTTGGTGCTGCAAGATTCAGGTGGTAAGCTAGCCCACAGCACGGTGATCAAGGCAGCTGGATCTCACGCGGCCCACTGCATCGTCTGAGTCCCATACCAGGCAACTTGAGAAACACACCACGCACATGTGCATGAAATGGAGGAGAAGGGATTACAGCGTGACCGTTCCCCATGGAGGGTGCTTTCTCACTTTTTCTCTTTCTGTGTCTCTCTCCAGCGAGCACTTGCACCTCTGTCCTGGGCTCCCCCATAATCTCTCAGAACCCCTTTGATACCCCCAAAGCAGCCTCTTGGTACCACACCAGCCTTCCAGAGAGAGAAGCCCCATTCCACTTTCTCCTTGCTCTTCTGATCGCCTGATGCGTGCCACAGTGAAAATATTCCCACACAGAACACTGGCTTAAAGAGAAACTACAGAGCCATAGGTACTGTCATTGGGTCGTCGAGAAAGTCATGACGCATTTTTGTATAGAAAAATACTCCACGACTTTTCCAGCAACCTAATGCATAGGAAAGCAGTGAGGAAAGGCAGAAAGAACCCAGTCCTTGGAGCCAGACACGGGTGAATTTTAATCCTGGATTTGTTACTTACTTTGGGTCCTGCATAGTTTTGTTTTGTTTGTTTTGCTATCGGGCATGTGTGCTCACTGGAGAGACAGAGAGACAGAAAGTGAGAAGTCACTACCCGGGGGGATGGCCATGCCACAATCCCTTCTCCTCCATTCTCCTCTCAGATTTTGGGCATGCACGCACACACGCCAGGCATACATTTTAAACCACATTCACTTGGAGTGTCCCTTATCCGTGCCACAGTTTCCTCACTTATAACAGAGTCAAAGAGGGTTAGGAATGGTACATAGAGGGACCAGTAGGTAGCATAGTGGTTAAGGCACTACTCCCACAAGGTTGACTGCAGTTCGAATCCCGGACCTGGTAGCTTGAAAATCATGCCAGGTACATGTGCCTGCATGTCCAAACTCCCAAGAGAAGAATGGAAGAGAAGGAACAGCTGTGTGGCCATCCCCCCTTGGGGGTGATTTCTCACTTTCCCTATCACTGTCTCTCTCAAGTTCATGTCTTATGGCAAAAACCTGAAGGAAAAAAAAAAAGGAATGGTACATAGAAAGTGCCTTAATAGTAAGTGTTAAGATGTTTCTTTGGAGAGAGAAACTACAGCTTCAGGTCTTGAAGAGTGGTGCCTAGTTCTCCGAGGTAGGCCCGTGTAGACCTTCTCCTGTGACGGTAACAATCCTTCACCGCTTCTGGCCCACTGCTCCTCCTGCCCTGCAACCGAAGGACCCCTATTCCAAAGCACACCCCCTCACACCCAAACAGCCCTCGAATTACGTGATGTGTAGATTTCCCCACCACCACCTCCTTCCTCTTTCCCCGCCCCACGGACACCTGCTCTGCAGCGCCTCGGTCACAAAGTCCTTTCCGGATTTCCTCTTCCCGCTGAACAGCAGCACCAGCCGCGGGGTGCCTCCCAGCGGGGCCATGGGACCGCCACGCTTTGCGATCTCTAAAGCGGACACTCCTACCCTCAAGTCTGGCCACCCTCGCGCGACAAGGACGTGGCCACTAGGTGGAGCGGCGTCCTCCTGGAGGGATTCCGCCCCGGCTTCTCCATGGCCGGGGAGAAGGCTGGCGGCGCACGGCTGGGCTTCTGCACGTGTCGGTTCGTGTCGAAGCAATTATGGGAGGAAAGAAGGAGAGAAAAACGGAAGTAAAAAAGGTTTATTCCCGGGACATCCTTCTCCCCTAAAGAACTACCCTGCCAGAACTCACTTAGGACAGCCCGGCCCCGCCCAGACGTGTCACAGCCCCGCCTCCGTCCCCGCCGCGCCGACGCACTGGCCGAAACTACTTTCCTCCGGGGGGGGGAGTCATGTCTTAAAATGTCCTGAGGCGACTCTCGCTTTCCCTCCCCCACGACTCTACGAACATTACGGAAAACCCACTGAGTATGTTAATATGGGAGACGTTTTCACAACTGCCTTTTTATTTTCGCATTATAATGCGTGTACCAAAGAAGTCTGTATCTGCCCCATAGTGAAATGGGTCTTTCTGGAAATGTTTGACAAGCTAGGGTTGGGTTGGTGACGTCACGACGGGGCGGGGCTTCGCCAAACGCGCCGCTCTCCTGTTAAACGGGTTTTAGGACCCGAGAGGCCGCTATGGGTGGGTCTTTTAAGTCCAGGGAGAGATCTTTCATCCTTTCGCTAGCCGCAGCTTCCTCTCCAAAGGTTTTCGGAAGCGAGAGAGCTTGGAATGGCATGGATGACATCAACGTATAAGTTAAAAGGGGGCTTTGAAGCCATGCTGGGCGGGATTACCTAGTTTTATCTGGCGTCCAGCTCCCGCCAGGAGTTCGACAGGCCGACTAAAGGGTGGGGATCTGTCCCTGCATTCCCAGTTGCGCCTCTGCGCTCGACAGCTGACACCCAGTCCCAGACGAGTAAGTGGCTGTCTTTAGCCATGACTCGCTGCCCTGCAATTTCTGATCCTGTCAGAACACAGCCTGCAGCCCATTCCTGCCCCCATTGTACTGGCTGCAAAGTCACATACGTGCTTTTTTTTTTTTTTTTTTTTTTTTTTTGAGAAAAAGTGAACTGTCGGGGCTTCCTTTGGGAAAAACAATCCTCTGAATATTGAAAAAAGGCACAGAAGAGTGGTCAAGTGCAAAATGAATTAACTTCAAGGGGCTCTTTCGCTTTAAAACAACTCAGCACTCAGAAGGCAGGAGAGTAGGAAGTTTTAATCCCAATTTCGACACTTTGACTCCGACCTCTGACCTTCAGCAAGTCACCCTGAGTTCTCCATTCATAATGCCCACCCCAGAGGAAACAGAAGGAATGAGAAAAACATATGATAGAGAAAACGGGCCAGTAAGTGGTGTGGGTAAGGTTAAGGAGGCTAGATCCCCTGTGATCCATTGCGGTTTGCATCCTGGACCCTGCAGCTTGAAAAACACACCGGGTGCATGTGTGTGTGTATCCAAAATCCTGGGAGGAGACTAGAGGAGAAGGGATTGCAGTGCAGCCATCCCCCCAAGGGCGATTCCTCACTTTCCCAGATGGCATGATGGTTACATCACTAGACTCCCAAGCAGTCGACTGTGGTTCGAATCCCAGACTCAGCAGCTTAAAACGCTGAGCGCATGTGGGTGTATGCCCAAGATCCTGAGAGTAGAATGAAGAAGGGATTGCAGCACGTCCATGCCTGGTGGGAAATGATTTATCTTTCCATCTCTGTCTCTCCAGAAAATGCACGTGCCCTATCACAAAAATCTCTCTCTTAACAAAAAAGATGCTGAAATAAAAATTTTTGAGTAACTAATTTAATCTAGCCCCACAAGGAGTCTTCAAACAATTTATGTAAAATGCCTTTTATGAAAATTTATGTATAGGGACCAGCAGTTGGCGTAATGGCTATGTCGCTGGACTCCCATGTAGTCAACTGCAGTTCAAGTCCCAAACCCAGTGGCTTAAACTCATGCTGGGTGCATATGCATGCATGCCAAAGATCCCAAGAGGAGAATGTAGGAGATGACCAGCAATTACTGTAATGGCTATGTCGCTGGACTCCCACGTAGTCAACTGCGGTTCACGACCCGGACCCGGTGGTTTAAACTTACACCGGACACGTATGCGTGCGTGCCCAAGATCCCGAGAGGAGAATGGAGGAGAAGGGATTGCGGCGTGGCCATCCCCCCTGGGGGGTGACTTCTCACTTTCTGTCTCTGTCTCTCTCTGTCTTTCTGGCAAGCTCACATACCCTATAGCAAAAACCTCTAATACATTTTTAAAAATTATGTGTGGATTTCAATTTTTTTGCACCAGGATAAACTTATATTTTAATTCCACTTTTCCATGAACTTTTTAAAACTTTATTTCATTTATCGAGCCGGCAGATGGCATGGTGGTTAAGGGCACTGGACTCCCACATGGCCTACAGCAATTTGAGCCCCAGACCTGGCAGCTTGCTTTCTCACTTTCCCTCTCTCTCTCTTACTCTATCCTTCTCTGGTCAAATTAAAATAAAAATAAATAAATAAAATTAAATAAAATGATTCTTTAAAAACAAAAAACTTTCCTTCATTTATGATTGCATATGCACATGCAAAGGAGAGATAGAGAAGCACCCTCCACAGGTCTCGTCATGCTGTCCTCCCTGCCCTCAGTCCGTCAGGACCTTGGGCAGGCATACACTCGACGTGTTTCAGGTCAACCAGGCCAGGAATCGGAACCGACAGTCGGCCAGGGGTTCCAACGCTGCAGTTCGGTACCCTAGCAATTGCACCAGGTCGGGCCTTGTGTAAACTTTCTGAGGTCCCTTTATGTTTGAAGGAAGCCAACTTTGTACTAACACATCCAGAGATGGTCTGAGCCTGCAAGGAACCAGCTCACCCAGCTCTGCAGAGCCTGCCGGCCTTTGTCAGTGACCCTGCAAACCTCTCCCGACAGAGGAGCCCTGTGCAGAGGGGCACGGGAGTACTAAAGTCAGCCTCCGCCACTTCAGACAAGTCTGTCCCATCGTGGAACCAGATGCCACCACCCCACCCCACCCCCCGGCTCAGTGACACCATCCGTTGCTTGCTTTAGCGCCATGCCTCTGACCCCACCGGGCAATGCCCTCTGTCAAGGCTCGTAACTAAATGTGCGTCAATCCTCGTGTGTTTGATGGTCATTGTTCCAGAAGCAATGGCGCCTGGCAGGGGGGACGGAATAGGATGGAGGTGGCGAAGAAGTAGTATGAGAGGGAAAGAAGGACCAAGGGGGAGGCCAAGTCCTTAAAGACCAAGAGGAGAAGAGCATGTGCGTTTGTGTATTCTTCCCGTCGTTCAGCGTGCATTGCAGTAATTAGCACATGTGGAGACGTGAGACTGAAGGCAGGCTCTCGCACTGCGAGTGCAGCGTGGGGGCCTGCAGGGGGCAGCAGCAATGCAATGCTCCACGATGACGCTGCGTGGGGAGGTCTGGGATTCATGCCCCAAGGTCTCCCCGTACATGTCCAGGAGGCACTAGGCTGGGGAGAATGTCGGTGTGAAGACCCTGATGGGGTGCTTGTCTCCCCCCCCCATTTCTCTGTCTCTTTCTCTCTCATACGGAGGAAATACACTTTTTTAAATGGATTATTTATTTAGTTCTTTTTCCAATTTGCTATAGGCCACATGCACTCATCAGAGAAAGACAGAGAGAGGTGGAAAGTGAGAAAGCAGCCGCCAAGTCTGGGGCTCAAACCACCACGGCCAACCAGGTGGGAGTCTAGCGCCTTAACCACCAAGCCAGCTGCTGGCCCCAGAAATATACTTTTTAAAAATGGAGAATAAGAGACTTTATCCCAAAATTGGAAAGAAATAGTTGATATAAATGCTCCCATACAAGCTGTAAATGGCTCTAACTGTGTATCCTAAGGGGTACATTTTGCCTGAAACACCCTTCTCATCTTTGTGTGTGTAACCATCTCCTATTGTATTTTAATATCTAGCTTGTCTTGCCTCTTCCAGGGAGCCTTCCCTGACTGTCTCCCACTCCCTTTCTGACTTAGATACCCATTTTATGTGCTTCTGATACATCCTGTACTTACCCATATCATAGTATCATATCCTAAACTATACCCATTTACTTTTATGTCTCTACCCTCTGATAGAGGGTAGTTCACATTTACCAAGCATTTATAATGTGCCTGACCTTTACTCACTTCATTAAAAAAGAAAATGAGAGGGCAAGCAAGTGGGGTGGTGGTTAAGGCACTGGACTCTCACATGGGCAACTGAGGTTCAAGTCCCAGACCCAGTGGCTTGAAAATCACAGGGGGTATATGTGCCTGCTTACCCAAAATCCCAAGAGGAGAATAGAGAAGAAGAGAATGTGGCATGGTCATCCCCCTGGGGACTGATTTCTTACTTTCTCTCTCTCTGTCTCTCCAGCCACCACATGCACCCTATGGTAAAAATCTCTCCCTGGGGGAATAAAAAGTACTGGGCACAGTGTCACATGCCTGTAGTCCCAGCTGGGAGAGTGGGCAAGAGGATCACTGCAGTCGATAACAAGACCTGTCTTTAAAAAAAAAAAAAAAAAAAGACTAGGGACCAGCAGTTGACGTAATGGCTATGTCACTGAACTCCCATGTAGCTGACCGTGGTTCGAGTCCCGGACTCGGTGGCTTAAACTCTCTCTGGGTGCGTGGGCATGCGTGCCCAAGATCCCAAGAGGAGAATGGAAGAGAAGGGATTGTGGCGTAGCCATTCCCCCGGGGGGTGATTTCTCGCTTTCTGTCTCTCTGTCTCTGTCTTTCTGGCGAGTGCACACGCCCTATAGCAAAAACCTCTCCAGACTAATGGCCAACTGGTGGCATGGTGGTTAAAGCAGCTGGATCCCCATGGCGGACTGTGTGGTTCAAGTCCCAGACCCAGTAGCTTGAAAGACCACACCGGGCGTGCGTGCGTGCGTGCTCAAGATCCCAAGAGGAGACTGGAAGAGATGGGACTACTGCATGTCCATCTCTGCTTGGGGGGTGATTTCTCACTCTCTCTCTCCCATGCTACCCCCCACCTTCGCGAGCACACATGCCCTACAGCAAATTTAATAATAATAAGATGGAGGCACTTCTTCAAGGTCAAGCGCTCCAAGTGATAGAACCAGGTCTGGCTCCAAAGCTAGAGGTTGTCCAGGCCAGGGTGGCCCCCTGGCTGTGCAGGCCTGGCTCCGGAGGAGTGGTAGCTCCTTCCCGGGGTCTGTCCCCCAGCTCTGTACTGAACGCGTTCACTGCTGCGGCCAGCACCCCAAGTGGCACCAGCCCGGGGCCAGCCCAGGGAAAACGTTCCATAAATGAGTGAGGAGGACTGGATGGTGCACAGCAGTGACGCAAACTCTGAGAGGCGACCTGTGCGGTAGGTTTCGAGTTTGCATCTGGAGACCTCCCAGAACACATTGGACACACCTATGCCCATGGCCCAAGGTTAGCTGAAGTGGGAGGACATTGCTGCATCGAGAGTTAGGGCACCTGTCTCTGTCTCTTTCTCATGGAAGAAAGAAATAAGAAAAAAAATAGATGGGGTGGCAGCAGGTGCTGGACTCCCACATGGTCGACCCCAGTTCAAGTCCCAAACCTGGCAACTTGAAATCACACTGGATACGTGTACACGCATGTCCAAAATCCCAGGAGAATGGAGAAGGGATTGTGATGTGGCCACTCCCCCCAGGGTGTGATTTCTCACTTTTCCTCTCACTGTTTCTATCTACTCATAACCTAGTGGTTAAGGACACAGGATCCCACATGGCTAAATGCAGTTTAAGTCCCAGCCTTGGCGGCTTGAAAAACATTCAAGGTGCATGTGTGTGCATCTCACAGGGTGATTTTTTTTTAAGAAAAGTAATAAATATATGAATGACAAATGGGTTGGTTTGTTCGTTAGTGTTTTTGGAGGGAGACTTGGGAGGCTAGGACCTTACCCCTCAGACTGGTAGGGCCTTTGTGGGTGTCCTCAAGGCCCAGAACTTGTGACCCCTTACCCAGTTGCTCAGGTCCCAGGAGTAGTTCCTCTGCTCCCTCCTCCCCCACGTTGTTTTCCTCCAGGTGCCACCTCCTGTCCCTCCTGCTTCTGTCCCCTTATGGGGCAGGCATCTCTGCAGAGGGACCCATGAGTGAGTCACTGCTCAGGGACAAGATGAGGAGGACCTGGCTGGTACCAAGTGGCCCCTCCGGACCTCTCCTCAGAACCGGAAGAGCAGGGAGGGAGATGGGCAAGGGGAGGCAGAGGGACAGGGACACTCCTAGCCCAGTGGGTCAGCGCTCTGGGCTCTGGGCTCCACTCTGTCCCTAAGCTCTGTGGTCTAGGGCAAGTCACTTACCTCTCTGGGTCTCAGTCTGACACTCATGCCAGCCCCTCTCCAGGAACGGCCTTCTCCTGCCCACAGCTGGGGCCAGAGAGCGGGGTCAGCTGGAGCGGAAACAACAGGAGCTTGCATATCACTTCCGGCCTCCGAGGAAGGGCTCAGGTCCAGCGCAGTGCACCAGAGCCAACCCCACGTGTCCAACTGCAGCTCGCATCCCAGCCTCAGTTCGGAAAACATGCCAGTACATGTGCATGCATGCCCCACATCCTGAAAGGATGGAGAAATGGAGGAGAAGGGATTATGGCGTGACTACATTCTGTGAGGGTTCTCTTTCTCTCTCTCTCTTTTAAGCCAGTGCTCACACCATTTTTTTTAAGAGAGAGATTTTTGCTATAGGGCATGTGCACTCACCAGAGAGACAGAAAGCAAGAAATTATCTCCCAGGAGGGATGGCCATGCCACAATCCCTTCTCTTCCATTTTCCTCTCGGGATCTTGGGCACACACACCCAAGTGCCCAGAGTGAGTTCTAAGCCACCAGGTCTGGGACTCAAACCACGGTCAATTACATGGGAGTCCAGATGGCGTAACCATTACGCCATCTGCTGATTCCCACGCCCATGCCTTTTAGCAATTAAAAAAGGGGGTAAGGGCAGGGCAGCATTTCCTGGCATTTCAAACACCCACGTGTCCTAAGAGCTACTCAGGGCCTCTTCCACTGTCACTTCAAGTTGTGATGTGACTTTAGGCAAGTCACTACATCTCCCTACCTCGGTTTCTCGTATGTGAAGTAGAGATAGGAAATATCTCACCATCTTCGGTCTGCTCCGTGAGATAAAGGTTTGGCTGTGCTTTGAAGGGTTACGACCCTGCAGAGACGAGGGGGGCCTGCTTCTGTGCCACCCCACGTCTGTTTCTGCACATGGCCTCCCTACAAAGCTGCCTCAGTGAGGGCCAGTCCCTGCTTTCCAGGTGAGCAAGCAAGCGTGGAGGTGGGCCTGGCTGACACTCGACGACAGGCCTTCCACAGGGGCTGTCTAGCACTTTGCTCTCTGTAGCACGTGGCTTCAGTTTGTGTCTGTCCTTCTCCAGGCACATGACCTGTCCCTTTGACTTGGAACCAGGCCTCAGCGATGACCTCAGTGGCCGAGTTACTGCCCTTGATGGTGGCTGCAGGCTCAGTGAAGCAAAGTGCCCTATGCCACACTGGTAGGAATTTCTGCAGAGGGGCTCTGACTTGGAGAGGAAGGAGGGGCAGGGGCCAGACAAGGACCAGGAGGCAGGGACAGGCAACTTGGTGGGGCAGAGAGGTGCTTGGCTGCCTGCTGGCCCCTTCCCCAGGCCAGAATCCTACAAAATGAAGCCCAGGGACTCCTCCCCACCCGCTTTGGCCTTAAAACCTCCTCCTTTCCCCATGTTGCAAGAGGGTGTAGTCGTCCACTCTTGAGGCTTGAAGGCTAAATGTGTCCTTCACTCCTCCCTGACCCCTGTCCCTGTCCAAGGCCAGTCCCCTCTAATTCACTGCCCTGAAGCAGGCCGGTTCTCTTTTCCTCCTGGGCTGTTGGCTGGTTCCCCTAACTGCCCCATTTCACGACCTCCATTCCTCCTCTCCGGCTCCCAGCTACACGGCCCAGGTGTGTCTTCATACAGGGCCCCAGGCCCTGCACGCAGTGGTGCACTCCCCACTTCCTGTATGAAGTTGCCCTCGGACTCACAGGCAGACCAAGGAGCAGGTGCTCCCTTCCGACCACCTGGCCACAGGCTGTTCTGCCCTCTCCTCAGGCCTCACGTGCAGACCCAGCCTGAAATCCCGGCCTGCACACGGAAACGCTGAGATCCTTCAAGATCCAATTCAACGCCTCCCCTCTCCCCTCTTCACCCAGTTGGCAGGACCCTCCTGGCACCGCTGAGAGTACTGCTACGACTGCCCTGAGGAGCTGTGGCACAAGGTGAGATGCAACGCTCAGAGCAGCTGACCCATGGGGAAATTCTGGTTCCTACTGGAGACTGAGTATGCTGGGCCAACACGTTCCCACGACCTGGGCTAGCTGCAGCTGGGGGAGGATTGCTGCTTCAGGACCCTTTTGGAGATGCCTGTCTCTCTGTCTCTTGCTCATGAAACAAGTTTTTTTAATTAAAATTTAAAAAATAAAATTCTGGGGCCGGTAGGTGGCGTGGTGGTTAAAGTGCTGGGCTCCCACGTTGCTGACCACAGTTGGAGTCCTGGACCTGGTGGGTTGCTTTCTCACTTTCCCTTTCTCTCTTTCTCTCTCTGGTGAGCACATGTGCCCTATAGCATACTTAAAAATAATAATAATAAATTAATTAAATTAAATTAATAATTTTAGGGACTAGCAGTTAGCGTAATGACTATGTTGCTGAACTCCCATGTAGTCAACCATGGTTCGCGTCCCGGACCCGGTGGCTTAAACTCACGCCAGGCGTGTGTGCGTGCGTGCCCAAGATCCCGAGAGGAGAATAGAGGAGAAGGGATTGTGGCGTGGCCATCCCCCCTAGGGGGTGATTTCTCGTTTTCTGTCTCTCTGTCTCTCTCTATCTTTCTGGAGAGTGCATGCGCCCTATAGCAAAAACCTCTCCAAAAAAAGAAAGAAAAGAGGGGCCAGCATGTGGCGTGGTGGTTCAGGTGCTGGATACTCCCACATGGCCAACCACAGTTCAAGTCCTGGACCTAGTGGCTTAACTTCTCACTTTCCCTCTCTCTCTCTGTCTCTCTGGTCAGATTAAAACAAATGAATGAATAAATGAAATTAAATAATAATTCTTTAAAAATAAAAAGAAAAGAAAATTCTGGAACTGGCAGGTGGCATGTGGTTAAAGTGTTGGACTCCCACATGACCAATAGTGGTTCAAGCCCTGGACCTGGTGGCTAGCTTTCTCACTTTCCCCTTCTCGTACTCTCTGTCTGTCAAATTAAAATAATAATAATAATAATAATAACAAATAAAATCAAATAAAGAAATAGTTTGTTTTGTTTTGTTTTGATTCTGGGGACCAGCAGGTAGCATAATGGTTACATCATTAGACTCCCATGTAGTCAACCATGGTTCAAGTCCCAGATCTGGCAGCTTAAAATTCACACCAGGCACATGTGAATGTGTGCCCAAAATCCCAAGAGGAGGATGGAAGAGGAGGGACTGCAGTTTGGCCATTCCCCCTGGAAGGTGATTTCTCACTTTCTTTCTCTCTCTCTCTCTCTCTCTCTCTCTCTCTCTCTCTCTCTCTCTCTCTCTCTCTCTCCAACAAGTGCATACACACTATAGCAAAAATCTCTCTAAAAAAATAATAAAAATAAATTCTGCTTTGCAGGCTAACAGGTGGTATGGTGGTTAAGGTGCTGGGTCCCACATGGCTGACTGTGTGGTTCAAGTCCTGGACCCAGCAGCTTGAAAAACATGCCCAATGCGTGTGCATGTGTGCCCAAAATCCCAAGAGGAAGAGGGTAAGCATATAGGGAAGGAAATTAGGAGGAAAATAGAGAGGCAAGACATTTGTGGGACACAGTAATGGTTTATTACCTGCTAACGTGTATAGTATTCCCAACTGGACTGGTCTGAGGTATACTTCATGTAGGGTAAATTCTCTTCGCAAGCCAAATGATGTATACTGATCAAATGCATAAAATAATAATAATAATAATAAAATCCCGAGAGGCATATAGAGGACAAGGGATTGCAGAGTGACCATCTGTCCTGGGGCATGGTTTCTCACTTTCTCTCTCTCGCTCGCTCTCTCGCTCTCCAGTGAGCACATGTGCTCTGTAGCAAATTTACAAAAATAAAACTCTACTTTGCATTAAACTCAGGAAATCCAGTGAGCCCCAGGGGCAGGGACACTGTACCTGTACCACGGTGTCAAGACTTGAGTGCCAATGAGCATCTGCCTGCCCAGATTCTGTTCCATGGTCTGGGGCCCCATACTCTGCCGTCCTGTCCCAATGGCTCACAGAGGCCCCCAGGTTCCTCCTCGGTGCTAAGTCACTATTATTGAAACAGAACTACCGCTTGCAAAGCCTTCTCATCTACTTGCAGTGACTCCCAGGACATCCTATGAGGGGGTCAAAGTCTCCCCTTTAATAATGAGGAAGCTGAGCCCTCAGCGAGGAGGGCTGTGGCCCAAGGCCCACGGGTAGGGAGTGGCAGAGACCTGACTCTGGGGTTTCTGACCTCAGACCTTGCTCAGATCAAAGTCAGTTTGAAGTGGTTGACAAGGGGCTTCTGTGGCTCAGGCAGCTGAGTGGGAAGTGGGAAGGGGAAGGACCCGTTGTCTGGGTTTAGGGCTCCCCACGTCCACCCTGCAGAGTCCCTGCCAGTGCTTGCTTTGAGTGTGTGAAGGGACCAAGAACATCTGCAGGCAAGAACAGGGCCGCCGGCTGAGGACACGGTCTGCAGTAGGGTGGCCCTGGGAGGTTCCCATAGCAACAGCCAGCCAGGCCAGCACTGTCCTTGGGCCCAACAGAAGAGGCTGGGAGTGGTTCTCAAAAGGAGCATGCGCTATTGGGGTGTCAGGCCTGAAGGTGACCTATGACCACCCCTCACCCCACCTCCACCCAGGACAGGTGGGAGCAAAAGGCAGCAGGGGAAGGCTGGGGCCAGAGGGCCTGGGGAGGCAGGGAGAGGAGGGGAGAGCCTGCAGGAGGTGGAGGGCTGAGCTGAGGACACTGGTGGAGAGACAACTGAGGAGCCCTCAGACCGGGCAGGGGCCAAACACTGAGAGGCAAGCATGAGAGGGAGGATGGCATACTGGGGGATCCCTGGTAAGAGTTCTGGGTATCAGTCAAAGGAAATAGAATTTCTCTGAGAGCTAGCTGGTGGCACAGCAGTAAAGCAATGCTCTGCATTGGACCCAATGGGAAGGTCGCCGGTTCATGTCCCAGGGCCTCCTCGTCGATGCCAGGTGTGCGTGTGTGCCCATGATGCTGGCTGGCATTGGGGGTGTACTGAGGCCTGAGGAGCCTGTTGCAGTACCTCCTCCCCTGCCCCCTCTTTCTGCCTCTCTCACACAAAAGAAATAATTTTTTTTTTAATTTCTACTGGGGCTGGCAGGTGGTATGGTGGTTAAGGGTGGTTAGTGGCCGACTGTGATTTGAGTCTCGGACCTGGCAGCTTGCTTTCTCACTCTCCCTTTCTCTCTCTGTCCCTCTCTCTCACTCTGACCTTCTCTGGTCAAATTAAAACAAATAAATAGTCAAATAAAATAATTCTTTAAAAAAGAGAGAGAATTTTTCTACTCAAGAGTGGAAGGCCAGCCAGGCCACCCCCAACTCCAGCAATCCCCACGAGACACCCCAGAGCTGAGGATGGCAGGCCCCTTCCGGGGTGAGCTGGAGTTCTCAGCAGAGAGGGCAGCAAGCAGAGGGCTAGGAATGCCAAGAGCCTGAAGCGGAAGAGCCCAGTCAGCCCCAGCGAGGCTGCACAGGGATGTGTGGCAGAGCCCAGGGGCCTGCCCACAGCTCACACAGCCCTCCCGAGCCCCAGGGAGGAGGCAGGAGTGTGTGACCCCTCGTCTCCACACACCAACTCTATGGTCAGGAACGCCTCCTCTCCACAGTGTCGCTGTGAATGCAGGGGTGTAGTGGGGCGGGGCCTCATGACCTACAATGGCTGTGAGGATCAGCTCCCAAGGGAATCCTAGAGGCAGGGTCATCTGAGTGGCCAGTGCCCTGATATCCAGGCCCTCCCCAACACACCCTTGGGGTAAGGGCTCCCTTTTTCTCCCTGACTTGGCAGTTTTAGAAACCCCCAGCTCTGCATATCTACTTCCTGAGTGGGTGAGGAAGAGGATAGGGCTTCGGGGAACCTCCAACCTCCCTGACATTCATTATGCAAATGAAGGAAATGGGGCCCAGAAATGAAACTGGGAGGGGCCAGCCCCATGGTCTGGTGGTTAAGGGAGCCGATCCTACATGGTCAACCGTGGTTCAAATCTAAACCGCTGCGGCTTAGAAAACACGCCAGGCCCATGCGCTTGCACGCTCAAAGTCCTGCCGGAATGGAGAAATGGAGGAGAAGGGATTGCAGCCCACTGGGTGTGCTTTCTCTTTCCCTCCCTCTGGCAAACTTACATACACTCCAGCAATATTAGAGAGAAAAAAGAAAGAGAAAGAAAGAAAAAGAAAGAAAGAAAGAAAGAAAGAAGGAAGGAAGGAAGGAAGGAAGGAAGGAAGGAAGGAAGGAAGGAAGGAAGGAAGGGAGGAAAAAGAAATGAACTGAGCAGCCCCAAGAGGCCAGAGAGAATCAACACCATGTGGGAGCCCAGGGAGGCCAGTCTGTGTCCCTCCCCTCTGCATCCCTGAGGCCCAGCCCCATGACACCCAGTGCCGCCTATCGTCTGGCTTGAACCTCTCCCTCAGTAACCTGGGCCGACCAGGCAGCTGGTCAGGCAGCAAGAACCCGGAGCACCCAGAGAGGGGCGGACGTGAACACAGCACAACGCCAGGTGTCCTCGTGAGTGGCAGCAGGCCACAGGACTGCCACCAAAGCTGAGCTGCAGCCTGAGGCCAGCCTGAACTTGCTCCTCCCAACCCGCAAATAGAGGATAAATGACAAAGAGGCCAGCGGGCAACGTGGTGGTTAAGGCGTCAGATTCCCACGTGGCTGACTGTGAGGTTCGAGTCCTAGACCTAGCAGTCGAAAAATCACTCCTGGAGCATGTGTGCACGCCCAAATCCCAAGAAGAGAAAGGGGGAGGAGAGACTGTGGCACAGCCATCCCCCCAAGGGATGATTTCTCACTTTCTCTCTCACTTTCTGTCTCTCCAGCAAGCACACACACTCTATGACCAAAAAAAAATTAAAAAAAAAGGGGGGGGGGGGAGAAATACAAGAGGTCTTCGAAAAGTCCTTGGAAGATGCATATTATGAAAAAACGAGGGACCAGCAGTTGGCTCAATCGTTATGTCACTGGTCTCCCATGTAGTCGACCGCGGTTTGAGTCCCAAACCCGGTAACTTAAACTCACGCCTGGCACATGTGCATGTATGCCCCAGATCCTGAGAGGAGAATGGAGGAGAAGGGATAGCAGCATGGCCATCCCCCCTGGGGGTTGATTTCTCACTTTCTGTCTCTATGTCTCTCTCTGTCTCTCTGGCAAGCACACATGCCCTATAGCAAAAACCTCTCAAAAAAAAAGAAAAACTATGCATGGATTTTTAAAGGTTTTGCACCAAATCAACTTTAATTCCACTTTCCACCCACTTTTTGAAATCCCCTTGTAATACAGAAATCAACTCCAGCCCCTCTAGAGCCTGCAGCCAGCCCTCTACTCCGTAACGGACCTGGCCAAAGCAGTCGCGCCACATCCGGGGTTGTCAGGATGTCCAGCGCAGGCCCTCATCTCACCATGTGTGGTGCACCCGCTGCACAAACCATCCGACGTGTGCCCAAGGACAAGGCCGTTGAGTCTGTCATTCAAAGCACAGTGGAGGCCACAGCCACCAGGGACACATCCCAAATGGTGCTTGAAGGCCTGTGTGCTTCCTAAGATGTGTGTGAAGTTGCATGACCAAGAGTTGTGTCATTCACCACAAGGTGGTGGGAACGGATCTGGTGAGGCCCGGAAGGACCCGGCACCCCACTGTGATCTAAACCTGCGATGCAACCCACGACCTCCACCAATGCCTGTGAGAGACGCCAAGTCCTCAGGACTGGAGGGAAAGGACCTCTGAAAATAATACAATGGAAATAACACTCTAAAAAAAGATGTCAGGGGTGCCTGCACTGGGCGGCCCAAGGCGCGGGGCTCTGCTTCGCGTGCTGGCCGGGCTTGCGCGGCCCGGCCTGTGCGGCCAGGGCTCGGCTTTGCGTGCTGGCCCGGCCGGGGCTCTGCTCCGCGTGCCGTGGCCCGGACTGCCCGGCCCCCGCTGCCTCTCTGGCACTGGGTGTGTCCCGCGCTCGGCGCCAACACGGGCCGGCGGCGCGGATCGGCCGAGGTTGCCGTCCTTCCTTTCTTTGGCCGGGCGGGTGGGCAGGAGGTGGCGCAGGGACCCACTCGCGGGGACCCGCTCACATTCACGCGCTGGGGGCTGGCGGGTGGCTGCCCGGCCGGCGCCTGCACGCGGCAGCCGGGCCTGCCCCTGCGTGCGGCCGCCGGGCCTGAGCGTGGTCGCCGAGCCGGCGCGGGGCCGCCGGGTCTGAGCGTGGCCGCCGGGCCTGCGCCTGTGCTTGGCCGCCGGGCCTGCATGCGGGCCCCGGGCCTGCGCGTGGCCGCCGGGCCTGAATGTGGCCCCCCCAGGCCTGTGCGTGACCGCCAGGCCTGAGCGTGGCCCCCGGGCCTGTGAGTGGCCGCTGGGCCTGCGCGTGGCCGCCGGGCCTGCGCGTGACCGCCGGGCCTGCGCCTGTGCATAACCGCCGGGCCTGCGCGTGGCCCCTGGACCTGCGCGTGGCCGCCAGGCCTGTGCCTGTGCGTGGCTACCGGGTCTGCGCGTGGCCCCTGGACCGGCGCATGGCAGCCGGGCCTACGCCTGCGAGTGGCCGCCGGGCCTGAGCGTGGCCACCGGGCCTGTGCATGGCTGCCGGGCCTGTGCTTGCACGTGGCCGCCGGGCCTGCGCGTGGCCGCCGGGCCTGAGCGTGGCTGCTGGGCCTGCACCTGCGCGTGGCCCCCGGACCTCTGCATGGCAGCTGGGCCTGCGCCTGCGAGTGGCCGCCATGCCTGAGCATGGCTGCTGGGCCTGTGTGTGGCCGCCAGGCCAGCGCGTGACCGCCGGGCCTGCGCGTGGCTGCCGGGCCTGCGCCTGCGCATGGCCACCAGCCGTGGGTGGCAAGCTGAAGCCAAAAACAAGGATTAAGAACTTGCAACTATAAGCAACAGAAAGAAACTTAAGCTGTCTTAAACCAATTGAGAAATATATTGTATGGGAGGAGTGTCTCTGCCTATGGACAGTGAGAGGATGATGGTTGCCAGCCCTGCATTACCTCAGGGAAGAACAGGAACTATTCTGCCATTCTTGGGGAGGCCAGATGCCCGAGGATGACTCACGTTGCAGATCCCCACAGCACCATTCCCGGTGGTCACAGGTTGGATGCTGTGCCACATCAACTGATAACCATCTCTGCTTAACAGAGCCGCTTTCCTGAAACTGTTCCGTGGAGATTCACCTGCAGCTGCGGAACTGCACGGGACCCACCCTTAATCCAACCCTGAGTAGAATCTGTGCTCCCTGTTGTTGAAGACTGTATGAGCTGATAATTGAAAAAAAAAAAAGAAAGAAAAAAACTGAGGGAACTGGAGGGTATGGTGGCAGGGATGGCAGCTGCAGATGCTGTAGACAGTGTGGGAGAGGTGATGGGGGTGAGTGACGGAGGGCGGAGGGGAGGGATTCAGGGAGCAAACAACACACTTAATAGACACAAAAATGAAAAGTTGTCTGTTGATAATGTATATGGTAATATTGTCTTGACTGATGTGCACTGTACTCATGCTGGGAAAAACCATGTTGTACACTGTAAAGATGTGCAATGATAAAAAAAAAAAAAAAAAAAAAAAAAAAAAAAAGTCAGCACTCTGGCAAAGGGAGAAAGATCTGAAGATATGATAGTGGAAAGGATGAATGTGGATGCCAGAGGCTGCAGGGGAGGGGAGTGGGTGGTGGAGAGTGGGCGTGAGGGGCAAAGGGAAGAAACATTTAACACCAAAAAAATGTAGAGTTCTCTGTTGAAAACTATATATATATATATATACACACACACATATACACACACACATAATGGGGACTTTATGTAAAATGTGAATTTAATTGATCTGAGAAAGAAAAATAAAAGATAAAAATTAAAAAAAAAAAAAAGATGTCAGGGATCAGTAGATGGCGTATTGGTTATGTCGCTGGACTCCCTGCAGTTCAAGTCCCAGACCCAGCAGCTTGAAACACACTGGGCGCATGTGCGTGTGTGCCCAAAATCCCGAGAGGAAAATGGAGGAGAAAGGATTGTGGCGTGACCATCCCCCCCAGCGGGTGATTTCTCACTTTCTGTCTCTGTCTCTCCAGCGAGCACACACATCCTATAGCAAACCCCCAACCCCCAAAAATAAAGATGTCCAGTGTGCTGCCAAAGAATTGAGGTTAGATCCCAGGAAGGGCTTTCTAAAGAGGAGCCAAGAGGGATCCCGGTCTTCTCTGGAGAGGTGGTCAGTGGGGCAGCCCCCGGGTCAACAGGGTGGGCTGACATTTGGGGGGAGTGAGCCATGGAGGAATACCGTAGGAGCATATGTGGAGCTGAGGTGCCACCTAGTGGCCCCCACCTCCCCACCCCAGAAGCCAGCAGGGAGAGGCTCTCCCCTCCTCCATGCCCTGCTCTAAAGAAGGCAATGACTTTGGAGGGCCAAAAACAGAACAGGCGTCTTGCTTACGTGGCTTTATTTAATCTCTTCACCAGCCCTTCAATCTCCTTTTTGGAGAATAAGAAACCCAAGGTTCCCAGAGACTAACTTGCCCAAGATCACTCAGCCTGGCTGTGAGCCCAAGGCTTGGACTCCGAAACCAACATGCATTTTTTCTGCATCTCTCAGAGGTGCAGTGAAGGCAGCTGGGAGCAAAACAAGAGGGCCCAGCCCGGAGGGCCTAGAGTCTGCTGGGAGGGGAAGGCAAGGAGGAGAGGGTTTCGGGGAGGTAGGGGTGAGCACTACCCTCAGGCATTGGGTATGGGATGTCCCCTGGGCTTAGAAACCGCCTGGGTGACAGAGCCCCACCCAATGCCACAGCTCCAACAGTACTTTATTAGGATCTGAGTCTACAGTTCACACAGGGAGGTGAGGCCACGTGAGAAGCAGGGGTAAAAAGGGGACTTCACCTCCTGGGAACAGCTGCTTCCAAAACGAACAAAACCCCAGAGAAAGTCCTTGTGCCGGGTCCCCAGCCAGCCACTCTCATCAAATCCCAGGGGGCTCCGGGTCAGCGTGCAGAGTCACCCAAGGGCACACAGAGGAGAGAGACCCAAGGCTCTTTGGCTTTACAATCAATATGCCATCCGCACCTCCTCACTAAAAACCAAGCTTCCCTCCCACCCCCCTTCACAGTGACACGTTGCAAACAGGCTGCCAAGGGCGACCTGGGGCCCTGAGCATTTACACATTTGCATAGACAGCGGGGCAGGTCCAGCTAAGGCCTTTTTCTAGCAAAAGTGGCATCAGTGCAAGGCTGGGTGATTTCCCCTCCCCCGTGAAGGGCATCCAAGGAGCCCAGATGAGCCAACAGGGCCCGGCCTCCAGGGCCTACACAGTGCCAAGGAACTCAGGCTGGGCTCAGGCCGAGATGACGCCCCGATGGGGCAGGGCCTCAGCCCCGGCGCAGGTGCTGGTGCTGGTGGTGCTGGCTGTGCTCCTCCCTGGGCCCCATGACTCTGGGGTTCCGCAAGTGCTTGTCCTTCTTCCCTGACCTGTGGGGAGACAGGATTGGCAGCAAGAGACCACATCATGTGATAAGAAGGGGCTCCCCAAGGAGAGGGCACCATTCCTCCTAACCAAGCCCATTCAAGAGGCCACCACCAAGCTCGTGGTGGGGGGACCTGGTGGTCCAGGGTGAAGGCTCCAGGCATGCAGTCCAGGAGGTAGGATTTCCCTTTCACTGGGACTCGGGAGCCACAGTGCCCCCGGGCCAAAAGGGGAGCCCTCCGGGGTACACAGGCAGCTCCTGGCCTCAGAGAGGACAGGAAGCATAGCAGGGTGCCTTTTATCCCCCTTTTTTTACATAGGGCAAATACACTCTTGGGAGAGAGAGACAGACAGGGAAAGTGACAAATCACCCCCAACAGGGGACGGCCACGCTGCAATCCCCTATCTCCATTCTCCTCCTGAGATTTTGGGCACACATGCACCCAGCGTGATTTTCAAGCCGCCAGATCCGGAACTCGAACCACAGTTAGCCATGTGGGAGTCCAGCACTCTAACCATTACACCCCCTACTGGCCCTGGATGGCTTTTGTCAGGGAAGCCAGCAGGGACTGAAAATAGACATGTCTCCTCAAACTGAGAAGCCCTCAGAGTCCCCCCAACTGCCTCCCGTCTACCCCACAATTCCCCTACAGCTGCCCACCTCTTCTTCAGCGCTTTGTCTCCTATGAAGTGGCTGAAGATGAAGTCCTCAAAGTCATCCACCTCATCATCATCACCTGTCTGTCTCACTGCCACCTCCTCCAGGCTGTCCTCTAAGGCATCCACAAAATCCCGGAAGCGGAGGCGGTCGTGACGAAAGAGTCCATCTTCTCCAAAGTAAGCGGGCGAGAGGGGGAGCTCCTTGGTGAGCTGCCCGGCCCAGGGCAGCCGTGCCAGGTACGTGCGCAGCAACGAGGCCAGCTCCTGTTGCCGCACAGGGGCCAGCTCCGTGCCAAAGAAGGTCAGGCCCTCCTGCCGGGCACACTCATCCACACCCGAGCAGCCCTGCGGGGCCCGGTACTTGTGCCTCAACAGCTCTGCCCAGGCGGGTGGGAGGTCGGGGCTGTCTTCAGCCCCTGCTCTCCACTGAGGCTGCTTCTGCCTTTCTCCAGAGGAATGGAAGCTCCCACTTTTCCTTGGGGGTTCCTTGGGGCCCTGTCGCTTGGTATCCTTCTTGCTTCCCCATTCTTCAGGCCTTGGCGGACCCTCCTTCCCCCTCCCTGCCAGTTCCCTGTCCTCCTCGCCTCCCCAGCTCTTCTTCCTTTCCCAGTCAGAGTCCTTCTTATGCTTCCGGTCCTTCTGCCCATCCCGCCACTTTTCCTGTCCATCCCACTCCTTGGAATTCTGGAAGCGGGGCTTTTGGTGCCTGGCCTCCGAGGCATTGGCAGGGACCCCAGGATCCTGGCCCCATTTCTCTATACCCTGCAGCGTCTGGGCCAGCCTGCGGCCCAGTTCAGCCAGGCCAGCGTGAGCCGGGTCCCTGCGGCCAGCGTCCCGCAAGCTCCTCTCCAGGTCCCGCTGCACAGACCCTAGCAGCCGCCGCTGCTTCTCCAACTCTTGCCTTAATGCCTTGGCCTCAGCCTCCAACTGCTCCTTCTGCTCTAGGAAGCCAGGATCCAGCTCTGGCCTCCTGGGGCCTTGCTCCTTGGTGGCCTTGCCAGCCTGCGGGTCTCTGCCCCAGTTCAGGCACACCCCATCTGTGCCTCGGACACAGTTGGCCTCCAGTCCCTGGAGCCGGGCCCGCAGATGCTGCAGCTCTGATTCCAGAGCCCGCTGGGAGGCCTCGCCCTGCTGCAGGGCCCCCCGGAGCCGGGCATTCTCTTCCTCTAGCCCTTTGGGCTGGTGCATCAGGCTCTGAAGTTCTTCCTTCTGGGCCTGAAATGTGGTTAGGATAGGGGAAACCACAAGGAGTCCTTGTCAGGATGGGCCCCATGCCTTCTGCCCCCATTCCATTCCGCTGCAGTGGGCAGGTGGCTGCAGCCCCTTCTATGGCCTGGGACGCCCAGAGGATTTGGTTCTCTTCCTCTTCCCCATCTGAATCAGGCCCTGGGAGCCCCAAACTCCACCCCGGGCCTCAGGGTCTGTGTCCTTAATAAACACACACTTCTGAGATTCACTGAAGGACAGCCGACATTGGCTCTTGCGGCCCTATTTCTACCTCCCATACCCGGAGCAGACATTGCTAATTGATCACAGCGCTTGGCACGAGCCTTGGCATGTTTCAAATCCTTTTCTAAACTTGTTCCAGGTAGACCATACCAATCAATTGGGGGTGACAAGCCACGTGAGACACATATGTTGGCCCTGGCCTCAACCTCAGCAGTGACAGATATGAACAGATAACTAGGAAGATGCCGGGGCCGTGACAGAAAAGGGACAGAGCTGAGGTGTGCAGGAGAGGCGGGGAAACTGATTTTAGGGAGGATGCTAGGGCAAGCACCTAGGCCTGGTCCACCCCCTCCTGTCTGTGCTCACCTGCAGCTGGGCCTGCAGCAGTCGGATGTCCTGGTTCTCCTTGGCCAGCCTGTCCAGCAGAAGGCCCATGTTCTGCAGGCTGGGGACACTGTCAGGGGGCGCTGAGGCCTGCAGCTGCTCCCTCAGCCCCTCCTGACGGCAGAAAAGCCAGCTACATGGCACAGCCACACAACCTGGGCAGTCCAGCTCACCCTCCAGGCACACCTGTGGGCACCTTCACACACGTACCTGCCCACCTGCTACAGCATCCAGCAGCTCAGTGTCCGACCCAGTGTTGGGGAAGACCTGCAGGTCCACGTCCTCCATGGGCCCTGTGGGACCCGAAGTCCTCCAACTGGCCCCAAGGCACAGGGTGCCCACCCCCCACCCATATGGCCACTCCTCCTGCCTAGGACCCACCCCATGACCGAGAGACTCTGAACAGCTGACCAGGCCAATAACAGGAATAAATGTACAGTGCCCGCACCCCCACTCCTGACACCGAGAACCCCTCCTTGTGAAGACAGCAGAGCCGGGGCCCTGCCCCACTCACCAGTGTCAGACTCAGAGAGGCCACCTGAGGACGGAGACAGAGTCTGGTGAGGGCCGCAGGGACGGGCTAGGGAGGGGAGGTGGGACACGGCAGGGCACAGCGCCCCGGGCTCCAGTGGGGAGGTGCCACTCACCGGAGAAGAGGAGGATCCCCAGGCCCAGCAGAACCAGGGCTCCAAGCAGGCACATGTTGAGAGAGATTCCCAGCTGCCCACTCACGCCATCGTCCTCGGCCTGGTCCGCCACATGCCCCGGTGCCACTGGCTGAAATGGGCTGGGGTCTCGGCCCCGCCGCCTCCGCAGACCTTCCACATCCACGTCAGTGTCATCGTCACTGCTGGAGGGGCGGCCCGCCTCTCTGATCCACGCTGGGGGCAGAAATGGGGCCAGGGCAGTGAGGAGACTGGAGAGATGGGATATGAGGACGGAGGGGAAGTTGAGAAGGCCCAGGAGGCCCCAGCCCTGACCACAGAAGGGACACCTGGAGAGCCTGCTCATTTCTGCCTGGCAGGCAGGGGACCAGGCCTTCGAGCGACGGACTGTGAGAGCCGCTTCCACCCTGAAAGCACCCTCCTCTTCCTGCGGTGTCTCCACTCAGGTTCCTGCAGCTCTTACACCTTCTTGGGCCCCTCCGACTCTCCGCAGCCTGGCCTCCCAGCCACTCTTCCCCAGTCTTGAAGGCAGTGGCCTCCCTCAGAACATTCCTGGTTCACTTTCTTTTTGTTTGGTTGGTTTTTGGTTTTGTTTTTTTAAGAGAAATTTTGGCTACAAGGTGCATGATCTCACCAGAGAGAGAGAGAAAGAGACAGAAAGCAAGAAATCACCCCCAAGGGGGGATGGCCACACCACAATCCCTTCTCCATTCTCCTCCCGGATCCTGGGCATACGTGTACATGCGCCCAGTGTGTGCTTCGAGGTACTGAGTTCAGGATTCATACCAGAGCCGGCCATGTGTGAGTGCGGTGACATAATCATTACGCCATCTGCTGGACCCCTTAATGAAGTTTTTTTTAATCATACAGACTAGTACTTTCAGCTTGTAGCACCAACCCCAACCATCCATGTTTTTTTGTTTTTTGTTTGGTTTTGTTTGGTTTGGTTTGGTTTTTTTTTTTTTGGAGAGGTTTTTTTCGCTATAGGGCACGTGCGCTCGCCAGACAGACAGAGAGAGACATAGAGACAGAAAGCGAGAAATCACCCCCCAGGGGAGATGATCACGCCGCAATCCCTTCTCCTCCATTCTCCTCTCGGGCTCTTGGGCACGCATGCACACGCGCCCGGCATGAGTTTTAAGCCACCGGGTCCGGGACGCGAACCGCGGTCGACTACGTGGGAGTCCAGCGACATAGCCATTACGCTAACTGCTGGTTCCCAACTATCCATGTTTTTGAGCTTAAGGCAGTATATTAGGCAGGCTGGAATAGGCAATCCTGAAATAATACTAATCCTCAAAGTCCTAGAGTTTTGTTTTGTTTTAATTTAATAGGACACATACTCTTACCAGAGAGAGACAAACGGAGAGGAAAAATGAGAAATAACCCCTGGGCGGGATGGTCACGCGGCAATCCCATCTCCATTTTCTTCTCAGGAGTTTGGGCATGCATGTATACGTGCCCAGTGTGATTTTCCAGTGGCCAAGTTCAGGACTCAGCCATGTAGTTGGCCATGAGGGATCCAGCCAGCTGAGGAATCCTGTCCCAGTGTGTGTTTTTGCTAGAAGGCACGTGCATGCACCAGGGAAAGGAAGAGGAGAAAGCACTCCACTGGGGAATGGTCACGATGCAATCCCTTCTCCATCCCACCCTCCTTTGCAGGATTTTGGGCACACATGCACATAGCTAACCATGTGGGATCCAGCTGCCTGAACCACCAGGCCAAAGAACTGGCCCCAATTCATTTTGTTTGCTTATTTATTCTTTCATGAGACAGAGAGAGAAAGACAAGGGCCCCTCAACAGGGTCTCCTGCCACCATCTCCCCCAGCCTCACCACCCTGGTACGTGCCTTAGCTCAGTTGCCTTCTCTGTGGCCCCAGGGCCCTGGTTTCTCCTCCAACCGTGTCACTCTTTGACAGAGGCAGGCTCCCACACTCCTGCCACAGGCCTCCTCGACACAGGACAGGTGGCCCCTACTCCTTTGCTCATGCTGCAGCCCTGACCTGGAATGGTGTCCTCCTCCTGCCCTGCCTATCAAAAGCCTACTCTGGGGGGGAACTAGCAGTTAGCATAATGGCTATGTCGCTGGACTCCCAAGTAGTCGACCGCAGTTTGCGTACCGGACCCGGTGGCTTAAAACTCACGCCGGGCGCGTGTGCATGCGTGCCCAAGATCCCAAGAGGAGAATGGAGGAGAAGGGATTGCGGCGTGACCATCCCCCCGGGGGGGTGATTTCTCTCTTTCTGTCTCTATGTCTCTCTCTGTCTGGTGAGCGCACGCGCCCTATAGCGAAAACCTCTCCAAAAAGAAAAGTCTACTCTGGGGGACCAGCAGGTGGTGTGGTGATTAAGGCGCTAGACATTCCCATATGTCCAACCATGGTTCAAGTCCTGGACCTGGTGGCTTGCTTTCTCACTTTCTATCTCTGTGTATGTGTGTCTCTCTGGTCAAAATAAAATAAGTAAATGAGTAAATAAAATTAAAAATATTAAAAAAAAAAAAAAAAAGAAAGAAAGCCTACTCTGGGGACCAGCAGTTGGCATAGTGGCTATGTCGCTGGACTGCCATATAGTTGACTACGGTTCGAGTCCTGGACCTGGTGGCTTAAACTCACACTGGGCGCGTGTACATGCATGCCCAAGATCCTGAGAGGAGAATGGAGAAGAAGGGATTACGGCGTGGCCATTCCTTTGGGGAGTGATTTCTCGTTTTCTGTCTCTGTCTCTCTCTGTCTTTCTGGTGAACGCATGCACACTATAGCAAAAATCTCTCTCTCAAAAAAAAAAGGCTACTCTGAGCCAGTGACTCTAGTCAAATGACCTCCTCCCCCTTTTCCTCCACCTGTTGTCAGACAACTTCCTTACCCCTGGAAGCCCCTGAATCACACCTCCATTCTGCACACGCACAGGTCAGACTTCCCTCTTATACAGGCCACGAACCACCCACCTTACAGCCCCTGGGCCCAGAGCCAGCACAGGGAAGAGACTCCAGAAATGAAGGCTGAATTCTACAAGCAAGAAAAAAGGAGAACCCACAGCAGAGAGGACAGGCAGCCAGATGCAGGCCCTGCCACTACCAGCAGTGTGACCTTGGTCCAGTCACTTAACCTCTGAGCCTCAGTGTCCTAGGTGCGGTGGTGAGGAATCCGGGGCCTGCTCAGCAGTGACAGCTGTCCCCTCTCCCGTGCCTTCTTGGAGAGGGGCAGCAAAAGGGGAGGGACTCTCACCTGTTTTGGAAGCTGAAGGCAGGCTCTGTGGGGGACTCTGGTCCTCCAGGTCCAGTGCATCTGGTCCCAGGCCTGTTGCCACAGGGGTCTCCTTCAAGTCTCCCTGGACCTCCGTGTCTCCCAGGCCTGAGGGCTCTACCCCATGACCATCACCTTCCAGGGCACCCTGATGCAGACAGAGCTGTGAGCTCTCCAGGCCCTCCCGCACCCCGGCTCTCCCTCAGCAAAGGGCCTCACCTTGGCCTCAGTCTCCTCTGGCAGAATGGGAGCTGGTGGGGGGCTTTCAGTCTGGAAGAGGGCCCCTGTGGTGAGAGAAAAGGCCCAGGAAACACCACTGCCCCCAGTGCTCCCACACGCCCCCAGCAGGTCAGAAGGATCATGAAAAGGTCGCAGTGGGATGAGGGATAATGTTTGTAAGCAGAGATTAGCAGACTTAAGACTAACCCGAGGAACCTGGGGGAGCCCAGGACACTGAGGATAGCTACACGCCACCCTCGGCTGGGCCCCTTACCTTCTCCATCCAAGGCCCCAGCTGCTTCGTCACCATCCGCCTTGGAGGGGCTCCGAGGGGCCTGGTCGGGGCTCTCAGACTCTAGGTCCACCCTGGATTCTGGGCCCAGGGTCTCCACAGGCAGGTTCTGGGGAAAGGGTAGGGCAGGACTGCTCCACAGGAAGGACACAGGACAGTACAGGGCGTGGGGTCCCTGGGATGGGCTGCACTACTCAGGGACCCCAACCCATGCCTCAGAACTACGGTCCACTCAGCAGTGAGCGGATCCAAGGTGGACCTCGCTCAGTGAAGTCTGTGGCCACCCCCACCTCCCTCGCTGCCTCGGGGAACATTCAGAGGTCTGGCTCCTGTGACAAAATGCACCACTGGACCCCAGTGCTAACCTGGGGTCCCCAAGGGAGGCTGGCTAGAGCCTTGGTCTTCCCCCAAACCAGGTCATCGACAACTCACAAATGAACAAACCACTTACGGGCTGGGGCAAGGGCACGTCTGGAGAGCAAAGTCTCCTGGGTGCCCAAAACTTAAGTTATGTTCCTCAGGGGTGCCCCTGCAGCTGCCTCGCAACTGGCCATCCCCTGACACCCTCCAAGCTCCTCTGGCCTTTCCCACTGGCCCTGACACCTCCCACACACCTAGCACTCAGCAGCTGTTGGCAGGAGCTCACACGTCCCAGCCACAGACGGCCTGTCTCCGCAGTAGCCCGGGTTGGGCCGCCCAGGCCTGGCCACGCAGTCCTGGCCTCCTCTCTCTGCATGGCCCCTCAGCAGAACCCTTGCCCGCTACCCCACCCATGGTTCCTGCTATCCCTCCATGAATAACTCTTTTTTATTTCCTTCTTTTTTTGGAGAGGTTTTTGCTATAGGGTGCATGCACTCGCCAGAAAGACAGAGAGAGACAGAGAGACAGAAAGGGAGAAATCACCCCCCAGGGGGGATGGCCACACTGCAATTCCTTCTCCTCCATTCTCTTCTCAGGATCTTGGGCACGGACGCACACGCGCCCGGTGTGAGTTTAAGTCACCGAGTCTGGGACTCGAACCTCGGTCGACTACGTGGGAGTCCAGCGACATAGCCATTGCGCCAACTGCTGGTCCCTCCATGAATAACTCTTGACCTTAGTATGTTTCTCTGCAATTCCCAAACCCTTTTTTCATGGCTACCTCTACAAGACAAGAATCCCAAGACCCATTTTACAGAAGAGGACACAGAAGTGACATGGCTTGCCCAAGGTCCCCAGTCGTCAGCAAAAGCACCCAAGCACAGGCCTCCTTTGCACAGCACAAGCCACCATCACCCCATTGCCGATGCTACAGCCTGGGCCTGACATGTCCGACCCACCAACGCCTATTCCATGCCCAAGGCTTGGGTCAGTGGTCACACCAGGTGTGCTTGCCTCTCCCTTTTCCTCAGGGCCAGAGCTCTGAGACCCCACAGTGACCCTCCTTCAACCTACCTCCCCTGGGCCAGTGAGCCCAGTCCATGCGTCTTGCTCCGGTGTCATCCCTGAGGTCAAGACCTCACTATTACTAGGGCTCGACCAGGACACCTCAATCTTAACATGTCTAAACTGAGCCCCTCCCCTTCTCCCCTTCTCCCCCTCTCCCCTTCTTTCTTTTTTTTTTTTAGAATCATTTTATTTAACTTTATTTATTTATTTTCATTTGACTAGAGAAGGACAGAGTGAGAGAGAGGGAGAAAAAGTGAGAAAGCAAGCCACCAGATTTGGGATTCGAACCATGGTTGGCCATGTAGGAGTCCAGCGCGCTTAACCACCACGCCACCTGCCAGCCCCGTGCTGGCTCTTTTCTTTTTTTTTAAGAATTATTTTTTATTTTAATTTTATTTATTCATTCATTTATTTTAATTTGACCAGAGAAAGAGACACACACATGGAGAGAGAGAGAGAGAAGAAGCAAGAAAGCAAACCGCCAGGTCCAGGACTTGAACCGTGGTGGGCCATGTGGGAGTGTCCAGCCTCTTAACCACCACGCCACTGCTGGTCCCGCTGGCTCTTTTTTTTTTTTTTTTTTTTTTTTGAGAGGTTTTCGCTATAGGGCGTGTGCACTTGCCAGAAAGACAGAGAGAGACATAGAGACAGAAAGCGAGAAATCACCCCCCAGAGGGGATGGTCACGCCGCAATCCCTTCTCCTCCATTCTCCTCTCGGGATCTTGGGCACGCACGCACATGCGCCCAGCGTGAGTTTTAAGCCACCAGGTCTGGGACGCGAACTGCAGTCGACTACGTGGGAGTCCAGCGACATAGCCATTACGCTAACTGCTGGTTCCCCCCGCTGGCTCTTTTTCAAAGGATCTCACTATGTTGCCCAGGCTGGCCTTGAACTCCCAATCCTCCTACCTCAGCCTCCAGAGTAGCTGCAACTAAAGGCACATACATCACTACACCCAGCTTGGTGGTTCTAACCTCTCAGGTCACTGGGGCTTGGAACTCCCAGAGATCCCTTTGACAAATTTTGGCCATCCCCTCTCCACCCGTCTGCCAGCCCCCTTTTTGCTCGGTGTTTCAGGAACACGAGTCAGCTGGGTTCCACCCACTAACGGTGACCCAGACAGGAGCCTTCAGAACACTCTCCCTGGGGCCAGCAGGTGGCGAGGCGGTTGAGACACTGGACTCCCATATGGCCAACTGTGGTTCAAGTCCCAGACCTGGTGGCTTGAACATCATCCCAGGTTGGGACCAGCAGATAGTGTAATGGTTACATTGCTGGACTCCCACATGGCCGACTACGGTTCAAGTCCGGACCCAGTGGCTTGAAACTCATGCATGTGTGTGCCTGCCCAGAGTTCTGAGAAGAGAATGGAGGAGAAGGGACTGCCGCATGGCCATCCCCCTTGAGGGTGATTTCTCACCTTCCCTCTCACTGCCTCTCTTTCTCTACTGAGCACACGCACCCTAAGGCAAAAATCTTAAAAACAAACAAGCAAAAAAAACACGCCCTGTTCCTGCCAAGCCCACAATGTCTTCGCCCTCTGCCCAAGGCGTGACTGTCCTGACACCCCCAAATCACTGGTCCCCTGGTTTCCCATCAGGATGAGCCTGAATGCCTCGGCCAGGCTCTTCAGGTCTGTTCCAGGGCTTCCCAGGCTCTGCCCTTCACCTCACTCCAACCCCTCATCCAGCAGGCCTCCTCACAGTCTCCCCCAGCATGGCGTTTCCATTCCCCCTCGGACCTTGGCTCTCGGGATCGCCCCACCAGAACGCCCTCCCTCCTTCCCCCAGCTTACCCACATGGCACCCCTCCTTCAAGGCATGGGCCAGGTCCCAGCCCCTGACTCCTGCAGCCTCATCTGCTCCCTGCCACTGATGTTTCTCTGGCAGCCAGCAGGAGGTGACAGAGAAGACCAGCAGGACCAAGGAGGGAGACAGACCTGGAAAGCCACCGAGCCCTGCAGGGACCCCCCCCCTTCCATGTGGCACCTAGACCCAACTCTTCCTACCTCTGAGCCGGCAAGCACCCAGCTATTATCCGAGTCTGGGCAGGAGGCCATGGTTGCTGAGTCCCTGAGGCTGCTGTGGCTGCCACCTGCAGAGAAAAGCACTCTTAAGGACCAGAGCTCCCTCCACGAGAGGCGGGATGCAAAAAGCGGCCTTGGCTGGGCTCCAGGATTCGAGGACTGGGCAGCAGCCTCCAGGACCCAGTCTGGTTCCAGTCCTGCTGACCACACGCTTCAACTCTTAGGCAGTATTTGCCTTGCAAATCAGAACCTGCCAATAGCCACAGAGAAGTGACTCTGTTCAAGGGACCAATAGGGTCTTGGGACACTGTACTGACCTTGAAAGGTCAAGGAAGCAGAGGGCTGGAAAGGCTCTGGGGAGTGCCCAGTCCTCCCCCACGACGTTAGTCAGGGAAGATGAAGCCAGAAAGGTCCACTGACCTTACCTTGCCACAGATCAACAGCTAACGCGAGAAGGAAGTGTGGCCTTCCCCCCGTGACACTTTCATGAGCATCTTTGCGAATTCTACTTCCTCCCCCAGGTCAGGAAGGGAGCACTCCTGGCCTCCTTCAGCCCAGAGGTCCCGCCACCCACCCACCTTCCAGAAGTCCTTCGTATGGTCTAGTTCAGGGGTCCTCAAATCCGGTTGCACACTGGAGTCATCTCAGACTGACTCAGCCAGGCCAAGGTCAGGACCAGGCATGGGGCTTCTTGAAATCCCTCATGGCCCAGTTAGTGGCATGGTGGTTAAGAGAACTGGATCAGGGGCCCACAGCTGCCATGGTGGTTAGGTGCACTGGATTAACACATGGCCGACTATGGTTCGAGTCCTGGACCTGGCGGCTTGCTTTCTTACTTTCTCTCTCTCTGTCTCTCGCTGCTCAAATTAAAATAATTGTAATAATGATTCATAAAATTGAATAGAATAATTCTTTTAGAAAAGAATTATTAAAAAAGATTTTAAAATAATAAATAAATAATCTTTTAAAAAGAAAAGAGAGAACTGGATCAACCGAATGGTTTGAGTCCCAGACCTGGTAGCTTGAAGAACATGCTGGGCACTCACGCATACGTGCCCAATATCCCGAAAGGAAAATGGAGGAAAAGGGATTGTGGCATGGCCATCCCCACTAGGGAATGCTTTCTCACTTTCTCTCTGTGTCTCTCTAGCAAGCACATGCACCCTGAGGCACACTTTACAAATTAATCAATAAATAATAATAATAATAAACCTCTTGTGTGGTTCTCACATGCAACCAGGGCTGAGGACCACTGGCATGGCTTAGTGCCACCTGGAAGCCCCTGCAGTAAATCTCGTCACTCCATGCTGCATCCTAAATTCTGTTTCCCTTCTTAGTGTTCTCCCAAACACTAAGGTCTTAGGGAACTCGAAGGGGACTGGGAAAGGGAATGTATGACAGTTATCACATATAAATCACTTTGCAGTTTGCAAAGACTAGACAACAATCAGGTCTGTGGTTCTGCCCCCTGCTGTTCTGCTCTGACTTGGCAGGGTAAGAGAGAGGGCCCCATCCCTCATCTGAGGCAAGGCTGGGGCAGCTGCAGTTGGGACCACCCATAAAGGTGGAGTGATGGACCCGCTGTTTCCTCAGCCCTCTCACATCTGCTCCTTCAGAGGGGGATAAAGGCCTGCCTCCCCAGGAGCTACAGGCAGGAAGTGGAAGATGACTACAAGGCAGCAGTTTCCCAGGAAGGTGAGGCTCGGGAAGTGTGGCGATTTCCCCTTTGAAAATGACCACATGCCCCTTGGGTTTTAGCTGGTTTAAGTCCTACATGGTACACTAGGAAACTCCTGGGACTCTTGCTCAGGACAGGTAAAGGACACCTTCGGCATCTTCCCAATGCCCGTGACCCCCAGGCGCACGCACCCATCCCACAGAGGCAGAACAGCTGCAATGAGGGCGTGGTTTCTGCAGACCTCCAGAGGCAGCCAGGCTCCACTCTCGGCTCTAGGCCCCGCCCCCGCCCATCTGTCATCATCTCCCCATCCCCAGTTGCTGCGTGTGACTGTTAACAGGTGGTGGCAGGAAGGAAGTGGCAGCAGCTTGAGCTAAAGTCCCTGTTTATATCCCTGGCTGTGTACAGCCTGCTCAGGTCCTCCAGAACCAGGCACCATGGCAACCAGGGTGATGTCAGACTGTCTCCATGGAAACCAGCAACGGTATTTGGGTCAACCAGACAAACACTTCTGAGACCCACACAGGGGGCAGACTGGAACCCCTGCACTTAGCGTCCCAAACCCTGAAAGCGCTCTTAGCTGGGTTTACCCAAGATTCCAAACGATACGATACCCTTGTTCTCTCAAACCAGCATCGCACTGCCTTATTAGGAAGTTCCTTCTGCTGTCTAATCGCCACCCTTCCCTGCTGTGTTTTTAGATCTTTCCCTTCTTATCGGCCTCTAGGAAGGAAACCTACCTCCAACTCCCTCTACCAGCCCTTTCCTTTTCATGAAGTCGGGATTCAGCGAAACATCTGGAAGGATCTTGCCAGATTTCTGCTATTTCTAAAAAACAGCTAAAGGGGGAGCTCTCCTACTCTGTCTAGCTAATTGCAATCTTTCTAACATTTATTCCCCCAAACCTCTATAGCAAAGGACTGATGGCCACGGAACTTCCCTGAGGGGGCTCAGGGCAAGTTCCTGTTTTGGAAACATCGCACACTGGCCCCTTCCCGCTGCCCAAGTAAAGCAGCTCTTTGGACCCCCAGCAGGGCCCATTCCTTCCAGAGTTCTGCCCTCCCTGTCCTTTGTCCCCTGTCTCACGGGGACTCTGTGGACCCGTTCCCAGCTAGGGCATTACCTGACCCAGCTCTTGCTTCGGTTTTCAGCCTCACTTGCTGAGGCCTCCGAGGGTTTCCAGCCCAAGAAAAGAGGGGAGTCATGTGACCAGGGGATGACCAATAGAAAGCTGGATTTCCCAAGGGGGGCGGAAACTTTTGGCCAATGAGAGCTGAAAGTGAGAGTCAGGGGAGGGGAGGGGAGAGGTACACAGTTCCTAAACTTCGCTTTACCTCCTCCTGGTAGGCGACTGGGATCCCTTCAAACTGCATCTTGGGTGACCGCCCCTCCTCTCCGTACCTAAACACTTTCTAGAGAGAAGACCCAAAACTGAAAGGCAAAGGGTACTGTCCCAAGATGACAAGGACAAGGGCCAGGCTGGCTTCAGGATGGACAGAGACAGCTGTAGAACGGGGGAAGGGAAGAGACCGGGTGACCAGCCGCAGGTTTGGAAATAGCCCTCCTGCGCTCTCCCCGCCCAGCTCTAGGGTGGACTGCTTAAGGATGCCGCTGCCACTTAAAAAAAAGGGGGAGGGCAGAGAGGCATCAAAAAACACCCAAAAATGAAACGTGCTAGACCAGGAGCCGCCAGGCCCTCACCTTTCAGCTACACTTCACCCCTAACTCAAACAACTGGGGAAGGGGTGGGGAAGCGAGTCTAAACCCAGAACTCAGGCACTTGTCGCTCAGTCTTGGAACCAAAACTCCCTCTTGGCTCTTGGCCTGGCCCAGGAATGCGCTCAAAAAGGAACCAGTTTCTCACAGCAGGGCACAGCAGGGGGGGTGTGGGGGACACAGGCCTCCTTTTGGCTTGTGGGCTTGAAGTTTAACCAGGGGCAGCATTCCTTCTGCCACTCTACTTCCAGGGACCCTGGGGACGAAGCACAGCCTCCCCCCTCCCCCCCAGCATCCTCCCCAGCGGTGATAGTGGCTCCTCCTACCAGTTTTGCACATAAACAGCGAAAGAGTCTGGATTTTCAAGTCGTTTTATTAATCCAACCGTACAAAAGACACCCCCCACTACCACATCTCTACCCTCTTTCAAAAAGCAGAGAGGGTGAGGGGGCAGATCAAAAGAACTCCCCAAGGAGGAGCCATGTTACAAAACGGCAGCGGCAGCATGGGGGGCAACACAAACAGCAACAGAGGGCCAACAAAACCACAAACACAACACAGAGCTGAGCGGTGAAGGCCATCCCTTCTCTCTCACAGCCCCCAAGGCTCCTGGGCCCATGGGGCGGAGCCTTCCCTCCCTGTGAGGAGGTGGGGACAAGGGACTACATGGGAAGGCCTTTGCTACCACACCCTGTGCTGGGGACCACTAACTTCTCCAGAGGGCCAGACCCCACACCAGCCTTCCCCACCCTCACTGAGGAATGTGTACAGGCAAAGAGGAACCCAGGGCAGCCATGAGGAGCTCCTGATCGGGCCCCGGGCCCCGGGCCCCTCTGGCAGTGCTTAAAAAAATAAAATAAAAACAAAGCAAGCCCAGTAAGGACTTTGGCTGAGAAAACTGCTAGACCACGAGGTCCGAGATGGTACAAGGTAATAGGAAGGAAAGCGAGAAGCAAGCACCCCAGCTCTTCTACCTTTAGTACCATGGCACGGAGGGTCCTGCACCTCCCCCTAGCCACAGGCTGGGCCGGCCTCGGGATCCTTCTGTCAGGAGAGGAAATGAGGTATGAGGACTCTGTGCACTTTGCAAGTTTTCCTTCAATCCAGCCAGGCGGCGGGGGAGTAAGGGCGCCAAGGGGCAAGGACAGTGCGGGGCGCAATGTGCAGCGGAGGGGCAAGGTGGGGGCGGTGCCACCAAGAGGCCACTTCCAGGACAGCCCGAACTCAAAGACCTCTCAGTCCACACATCCCACTTTTTGGCAACAAGATGGTCGTTGGGAGAAAAGAGGCTAAGAAAGGACCAGTGACTTTGGTATGAGGAAGGTGTCCTGACAGCGTCTCTTACTTACTGTCTCGCAACCCCAAATCACCACGAAACTGCCACAGCCAGAACTCCTGCTTCTTTAAGCTATTTGGTTCTCTGACGGAGGAGGAGTTGGGTAGGTCTTTGAGGAGGCAAAGAAGGTAGAAGAGGAGGGAAAATCCCCACTTATTCCCTAAAGCTGTCTCCCAGAGCCCATTACAGGGCTGCTGCAGAGATGAGAAGACGCCAACTTCTCTGGCCAGAAACCTTTCACACTCGACTCCAAACCCAAAGCTGGAGGTGTGAAGCCAGACGGTGGTAGGTGGTGTCAGGCACAGGTGTTTGGGGCATCTACCAACTGCAGAGGGGACACCCTGCCCTCTGGATCTTCCTCCAGCTCCTCTTCTTAGAGCCACACCCCTAGGCCTCCAGAGATAGCCACAAAAAAAAAAAAGAAAAAAAGAAAAAAGAAAGAAAGAAAAAAAAAAAGAAAAAAGAAATGGCGCTGCTCAGCAGGGCTTTGGTTTCCTGGATCTCTGTAGACCTCAACGCGAAGTTTCCAAAAAGGTGAGCGATCCAGGCTCTTCTGCCTGCCCACCTCGGTTCCTTTTCTGCCCGTGGGATGGGAAGCCAGTGGAAACAAGGACCAAGAGCCAGACACGGAGACAACCACCCTGGAAGAGCAGGGAGGGATGTACGCACTTCCTTGGGCAACCCTGCCAGTGTCACCCATCGTTGGCAGCCACCAGCTGCCCCATGCCCTCGCGGATGTAGACGGATTGGATCTCCTTGGTCTTGAGGCAGAGATCGCAGGCCCAGACTGCAGAGGCCTCTGTGGTCAGCAGCCCGTAGGCGCTCTCAGTCATGCCTGTGCACTCACGGTGGAACCACTTCTGGCAGGAGGCCTCGCACAGAATGGCATCCTGGTCGTCGTTCACCTCACTCCGACAGGCACCACATGGGTACACCAGGCCTGGGGGAGGCTGGGGCCCCGAGCCCCCACCTGCCTTGCCCTGGGGTGCCAGGCTGTTGGCATCTGGAGTGCCCCCACCCCGCCCACTGCTGTTCGGTGGAAAACTGGGCTGATTCCCATTAACCGCAGCAGCCGGGGAACCTGAGTGGGGCTCTTGGGGGAAAGCGGTGGGAGCAGGTGGGTTCAAGGGCTTTCCCCCATCTTCACCACCAGGGCCAGGAAAGCCAGGGTCCGGGCCAGGGAAAGGACTTGTGTTGGGGGGCAGGCTAGGGAGCCCTTGACCAGGTCTCTGGAGAGGAGAGGGACCAAATGGTGCTCCTGGCTGAGCAAAACGTTGGGGGAGAGAAGGGGGGCCCAGCTCTCCCCTGGGAGGCTGTCCCATGGTGGGTGAGATCATAGGGCCAAATCCCCCCACCGGGCCTGGCATCATCTGCCCACCAGGAGGGCTGAAGTTTGGCCCCAGAGGCTGGTTGAAGGGTTGGCTGGGAAAGTTCATGTTGCCAGGGGGCGGGTAGCCAGGGCCCTGGGGGGGCATGTTGAAAGCAGGGCCCATGGGGTTGGGAGGGAAAGGTGGGGGCTGTCGACGAAGTGGCTGGGGACCCCCTCCACCCCCAGTGCCGTAGCCTGGGGGTACCTGCCCCGCCATGCCCCCCTGTACACGAAAGCCTCCAAAGGGCACGGGACTGCCAAGGAATGGAGGGGCTGTGCCCCCCACCTTAGGGGCTCCAAAGTCATCCTCGAAAGGGTTGGATGCAACCAGATGATCCACCATGGGCGTCGGAGGAGGTGCAAACTCCGTCAGGTGTGAGTATGCAGGGCCCTAGCAGAGAACAGATGAGGGAGAGAGTCAGAAACAAGCAGAACTAACCTAGAAGAGCACCGTTAGACCTGACCTGCACTGTCGGGGCTGACGGGGCTGATGCTGGTCAGCTCAGGTCTAAGACCAAGAAGACCTTAGAATGCAACAAAGAAACAGGCTGGAGAACAGAACCTGTTTAACAAAGTAACTGTATTTGCAAAAACAGAACTACACTGGAATCTCAGTTCTGACCCAGAGTAAGTTAAAGACCCTGGAGCAGGTATTTAGCCTTTTTTTTTTTTTTTTTTTTTTTTTTGGAGAGGTTTCTGTTATAGGGCGCCTGCGCTCGCCAGAAACACAGAGAGAGACAGAGAGACAGAGAGCGAGAAATCACTCCTCAGGGGGGATGGCCACACTGCAATCCCTTCACTTCCATTCTCCTCTCGGGATCTTGGGCACCATACACACACGCCCAGCGTGAGTTTAAGCCACTGGGTCCGGGACTCCTACCGCGGTCAACTACGTGGGAGTCCAGCGACATAGCCATTATGCTAACTGTTGGTCCCAGGTGTTTAACTTTTTAAAACCTCAGATTTCAGTCTGTAAGAAAGGAACAATGTCTATCTCCCAAAGCTGTTAAAGTACTTCAGCAATCAATCAATCAGGAAATAAATAAATAAATAAATAAAGTACTTCAGCCCAATTCCTGGCGCTTCGAAAAGATCACCAAGTGGCAGATGTCATGTTCACCAGAGAGAACTAAGACAGGAAAAATAGGAAAGGGAAAGGCTAACCCAGCCTTATAAGACCTCAGTCAAATCACTTCTTGGCGATTCCCCCTCAGCTTGTTATAACACTGGGGGATAGAGCAAGAAACAGATCCAAAGAGACGGCTGTCTTTTCTCTCTGCACCTAATGCAAGATACCAACAGAGACCGGAGTGCCAACGCACTAGAAACCACCCCCAACGCCACCCACCATTTATTCACCTGAGTATTTGACTTCCTTCGCTTCTTTTCTGGGCTCTTCATTTGCAGACCTGGAAGAGCAGCAAAAGGCAGACGCAGACAAGTTTCCCTGAGGTTTCCCCAACCTCCTTTCTCCCAGCCAGACTCCTCTAACTTCGGAATACATCTGCTTAAATATCTAACACGTACGAACAAAACTGCAAGCATGACCGATCTCAGCTCCATCTTCCTTAAACGAAAGCTAGCCCATCTCTCGGGTCCTCCAGGCGCCAATGGACTCCGGAAACCCATGTGGCTCCAAACCCCAGAGGGCTCTCTGGGACACCTGCCCCTACTCCTGGAGCACTACACCCTCCCATCCTTTTCACCTGGGTCTCCCTTCAGGCCCCCTCCGCCTATGGCCGCCCCCACCCTTCAGCCCTCCCCTCCAAGGATCCCAAGTCCCGGGCCCCTTCAGCCCCGGCCCCTCAGCGCTCTCACCGGCCTTGCCCTGCTTCCTCCCGGTGCTGGGCGGCGCAGGGGGCGGTGCGGGGCCGCCACCTCCCTCCAGCTTGTCCGGTGGGGGCGGCGCCGAGGCGGCCATGGAGTAGGGGCCCGGGGTCAGCGGCGGCGGGGGATGGAGTCGCCCTCGGGCTGCACCATCGCCCAGACAGGGAGTCAGGGGCAGCACAGGCCCCCGAGCTGCAGCAACCCCGAAACACGTCGAGGGGGAGGCGCCGAGCCCGAACGCTAACTGCTCGCTCGCTCCACACTCACCGCCCGCCCGCGGCAGCAGCAACCGGAAGCGGAAGTCGGCTCGGCCACCACCACTAGGCGCCGAGGGGAGGGAGACCAAGGACGGGACGAGGCTGCGCCTGCGAGCACCGGGAGGGGGCCGGCCGCTGCCTGCTAAGGCGTGGCTGGCACCGGCTCACCGACGGGGGCGGCATCCGCCAGCCCCGCCACCGGGCCGTACCATCCCGGGCTGCGGGGTCGACGCCGAGGGGCGCGCACCTGGCAGGCCCAGGCTGCCCGGGGATGGACGTGGGGCCGCCCAGGCTGCCGCGGGCCCAGGACTCTGCCCCGCCCCTGCTGCCTCCGCCGACGCGCGGAGCCTCCGTGGACCCGGGGCCCGCACGCCCCGCCCTGCCGCGCCCTCCCCGCGCATCCGCACACCCCCAGGTTCCCCCGGGGGCGCGCAGGGGGCAGCCCGCTGCTCAGCGCCCAGGACGAACACAATAGGCACGCCAGAGGGATTAAGAGGCCGAGGTAGAAGAAATACGGACTTTAATGACGATGATTTCCCTTTGGTATAAGTGAGACCTGTGAAAACGTCCACACAACAAAAAAGGAGGCGGCGGGATTAACAGTCCACTCTCCCTTACCCACGAGGCCTGCAGGGGGCCGCCTGCCCTGTCGCCGTGGACACACCAGCAGCGGCATGTAGACGGTACTCAGTAACTGCAGGTCTGAAGTTTTCCCCTTGGTGAAGCTGTAACAGGCAGTCAGCCAGACTTCTGCCTCCCAGCTTCGCGGCAAGAGGCCCCAATTTTTCAGTCCCAGCTGGGTTCCAATCTGCCTCCTGTGTCTCTTGTATAAAAAAGAAAATAATGCTGCCGCTTCCAGTTACCACAGAGGCCGGGGCCAGGAAAATGCCGATGTAAAAGGAGGGCTTGGAAAAGTCAAAGAGGTGGTGTATAAATGTAATCGATTATCATCTTGTGCTCAAGAATAAGCCATGGGAAACAAAGTTAGGAAAGTAAATCTACACCCCTAGAATATATGCATATAAAATTAAAAATGAATGCAGTTTCCATATCTACAGATGGTATTTGGGGATTGTCTACTGCTTTAGTCTCATGCCCCTGCTGATCCTGCCTCCACATAATCTATCTGGGAGGTTCAAGAAGCCCCTATTCAGTCATCCCTCCAGGCAGAGGCTAAGGAGAAAGGCCACACTTTGGCTGTAGAGTACAGTAACATGCATGCGACATGAAGGGGTAGGGCTATGAAATGTATATACAGACCCCTTGGTGTGAGGGGTCCCGGCCAGGAGGCACTGAGCGAGGAAGGGGTCCATCTCCCCCCTGGCCGGGAGGGGGGCTCTGGGGCAATCTCTAAGGGTTGCATATCCCCTGGGAGAGGGGACAGCTGTCACTCCTGCATCAGTTTTCCCACCCAAAACTGGAGGAGGTGCTGACCAAGGAGAAGACGGGGTCCCAGAAGCCAGGAAGACAGCAGCACCCGTGTCTATCCTTGAGCTCAGGGGCCTGAGAACCCTTTGCATAAAATATCTTCAGACCTAGGAGATGGTCAAAGGCACAAAGTTTAAACACTGGGGGGGAAGGGTTAAGAGGCCTGGGATACCCTGAAGCCCAGAGGCAGACCAGAGGTGGAACTGATTTCCCCTTCCCCAGAAGGGTGATTGTTCTCCTGGGCCTGTCACCACAGGGCGCTGTCCATTCCAAGCACCCACCTTCTTAGGGAAGGGGGCATCAGGTTGGCACAGGAACAGTCCGAGGGGGCCACTCTGCACATTAATACTTTGGTGAGGTTTGGGGAGAAACAGGATTCTACCCCAGGCTCCTGACTCAAACCCAGCCAATAAACCCAGTCCACATGACTCCAGCTCCCACAAAGGCCAGGCCCACAGAACGCTGCCACATGAGGTCCTGAGAGTTAGGGATAAGGTGGAAGGGGCTGGAGGACATCTGGGAGAGTGAGTGCTAGGACGGACTACAGTTTCCGCTCCACAGGCTGCTGTAGACATAGTTCGCTGCCCGCCGAGATGATGGGCAAGTGATTGTCCATGTGGTAGCTGATGAGGTGACTGACGCTCTCAAAGCGGTGATCCTTCGTCCGAACCTGGGATGGTGGGAAGAGGGCCGATTTTGGTGAAGAGTTGAGTAAGGTCTCAGTCCCCAAGATAGAGGAGGATGGAATGGTCAAGAGGGTTGATAAGAAAAACAAGAAAAAAATGTAAAGAGGGGCATAGGGGGCTGTCAATCCTGATCATTGAGGCTGCTCTAGAAAGAACAGCTAGAGGCAGTTGTAGGATTGGGCAGGTCAGTGAATTGGGAAAAAGAGAGAGAGAGAGACATCAGTCCAGAAATAGCAAAACAGGAATATCTACACCTTTCCTGACCTGGAGGAAGTTGGCAGGTCTCAAGGAAGATACACGGTGCAAAATGAGGGTCAGCAGGTGATACAAAGGTTAAGTTGGGCCAACTGAGTGGTTCAAGTCCCAGATCCAGCGGCTTCATAATCATGTTGGATATATGTACCCAAAATCTAGAGAGAATGGAGCTTGCCCATCCCTCATGGGGAGTGATTCCTCTTTCCCTCTCACTTTAGATCTCTCTTTTTTTATTTTTTTTTGAGAGGTTTTTGCTATAGGGTATGTGTGCTTGCCAGAAAGACAGAGAGAGAGAGAGACAGAGACAGAAATTGAGAAATCACCCACCGGGGGGATGGCCACGACAAAATCCCTTCTCCTCCTTTCTCCTCTTGGGATCTTGGGCACGCACGCACACACACCCAGCGTGAGTTTAAGCCACCGGGTCCAGGACTCAAACCATGGTTGACTACGTGGGAGTCCAGCAACATAGCCATTACACCAACTGTTGGTCTTGCTCTCTCTCTTTTATTTTGGAAAGGTTTTTGCTATAGGGCATGTGCACTCGCCAGAAAGACACAGAGAGAGAGAGAGAGAGACAGAAAGCAAGAAATCACCCCCCAGGGGGCATGGCCACGCTGCAATTCCTTCTCCTCCATTCTCCTCTTGGGATCTTGGGCATGCACACACACGTGCCCGGCATGAGTTTAAGCCATCAGGTCCGGGACTTGAACCATGGTCAATTACATGGGAATCCAGCAACATAGCCATTACGCCAACTGCTGGCCCCCCGCTCTTTTTAGAGCTCTCTCTATGTCGGTCTCTGGCAATTGCATACACCCTATAGCAAAACTTAAAAAAAAGTGGAAAGGAGGCTGAGGGCACTGTAGAAAAAGCCCCAAAAGTTTGGAAGGGCACTGGAATAGGTCAAAATAAGAACAAAAACACCAGTCTGTCTGAGTCTGGGGAGGTAGAGAGGCCCCTGGCTCCTCTTACAAGATGAAATTTGGGATCTCCAGCCTCTGCCCACCTAACATTAGGCATCACACCTTTTCCAAGGTTAAAAAACGGGTGCATGGGACCAGCAGATAACATAGTGGTTACATCGCTGGACTCCCACATAACCAACCATGGTTAGAGTCCTGAACCAGGTGGCTTGAAAATGCCTCTGGGCACATGTGTGTGCATGCCTAAGAGCCCAGGAGGAAAATGGAGGAGAAGGGATTGCAGTGTGGCTATCCCCCATGGGGGGGATGGTGTGATTTTTCACTTTCCCTCTCATTTTGTCTGTCTCTCTCTGGCAAATGCACGCACCATAAGGCAAAAACCTGTCAGAAAAGGGGAAGGGGTGCCAGCAGGTGGCGTGGTGGTTGGGGGCACTGGACTCCCACATAGCCAACTGTGGTTTGAGTCCCATACCTGGCCGATTGCTTTCTAACCGCCCCCACCACCAACTCTGTCCCTCTCTGGTCAAAATTTAAAACAAAGTTGGAGCCGGCAGGTGGTGTGATGGTTAATGGTGCTAGACTCCCACGTGGTTGACCGTGGTTCAAGTCCCAGACCTGGCAGCTTGCTTTCTCACTTCTCTCTCTCTCTTGCTCTATCCCTCTCTGGTCAAATTAAAATAAAATAAAATAATTCTTTTCTTTTTTTTAAAAAAAAAGGGGGCACAGATGAAATAAGCACCTTCTAACTCTGATGGGCTTAAGGTTTGGGGATTCAAAGACTGGCCAGAGAGGAGAGGGGAAGGGGGACACAATGAGAGACACAGGGCTCATGGCAGGTCCTATGTCTTCCTTTCTGCCTCCCTCCACCCATACCTCTGCACACTCACCACACCCTCAGGGTCCACCAGGAGCAGGTGCTTGGGCTGCCCACTCTGCAAGCCAGTGAGCACGTACTGGCCAGGCGTGGTTGTGCTCTCCCGCACCAGGAAGTCCCCGTTGAGCTGCAACAGTGCCTCAGCCTCCCGCCGGCTCAGTTTCCCGTGGAACCAGGGCTCCCCTCGGAGCTGCTCAGCCATGGACACCGACTGCAGAGGTGGAGGCACCCGGAGGGCATCTTCAAAGGGCTCTGGGGGTGTAGAGAGGGAGCTAGGAGAGGCAGCTGGCACAACACATGTCCAGGCCCCAGACCTTCTGGGAGGGGAGGCCAGGAAGGAAGGAGGAGCGAGGCTCCTATGAGGAACCAAGTAGGAAGGTGGGGCTCAGGAAGGAGAGAGCACTCACTCATGTCAAAGAGGTCCCGGGGCGCGCTGCCATTGATGGCGGGGTTGGGGGGCCCGGCCCCGCCCCCTGCTTGCCGGGCCTTGTCTAGGTTCTGGACGTTGACATAGGAGGGGTCATCAAAGAGCTCTCTGCCTGTTGAGGAAAGAGACGCTCTCCAGCAATCCCAGCCCTGACTCGTGTGGCCCTGGCTCTGCCCAGCTCAGCTCCCTCATACCTGGGCAAGGTGGTGGAGGTGGCATCTGTTTGCAGACTTCCGAATCTGACCCAACGGGCTGCCCCACAGGCTGCAGGGATAAAAATAAGGTGAGACTAGAGCCCTAACCACCCACTCGCATCCTGGGTCCAGCCCACCTCCATCCAAGCAACTCACCAGTGTAGCTCCCAAGTGGCTGGGGGGCTGGGTACTGGGCGGAGCAGGTCGAGCAGCCCCTGGAACAGGTACTTCCCGAAGCCTCATGTCTACCACCCCACCAAGAGGGGGTTCCTTCCCCGGAAAGTCATTGTAGTACTGGTGGTCAGGTGGCTCTTCCTCCTCCTCATCCCAGGCTGAGCCATCAAAGCCAGCCATCCTGAGAGGAAGGACGGAGACAGAAGAGGGGTGTGAGTGTGTGGTAGGCAGAGGATGGAGGGAACAGAACGGCCATGCACTGGGCATCCGCCATGGGCTGGGTGCGAGGCTGAGTGTTTTGCATACATAATCATTTCGCCCTCCGTGCACCCTGTAACATAGGTAGTTACTGTCTCCTTCCCCAATTTTATAGGTAGGAAAATAAGGGTCAGAGGTGAAAAGACTTGCCCAAGTTCTCACAGCTAAAAGGTAATAGAGCTGAGATGTAAATGTGGGTTTGAGGAGGCCATGTAAAACATGATGTGGGAAGGCTTCAGGGTCAATCTGGACACCTCCCTGAGTATGCCAGGCGCCCGAGCAGGCCCATGATCTGGGGCTGGCTAAAGCTGGAGGGGGATCATGGCACCAAGACCCTATTAGGAGTGCTGGCTCTCTCTAACTCATAGGAGAAATAAATAAAAATTAAAGCTTACAAAAATATGTAAGTTTTATATTTTAAATATGTAAATTTAATACTTTAAAGCTCATGCCTTTTTTTTAGAATTACTAATTTAATTTTTAAGAAATTGTTTTATCTAACTTTATTATTTTAATTTGACCAGAGAAGGACACAGAGAGAGGGAGAGAGAAAGCAAGTTACCAGGTCCAGGACTCGAACCATAGTTGGCCATGTGGGAGTCCAGCGCCCTTAACCACCACGCCACCTGCCAGCCCCTAATTTTATCTATAATTATTATTATTACATTTTAATTCACCAGAGAAAGGGAAAGCAAGTCCCCAGGTCTAGGACTCAAACTAAAGTTGGCTACATGGGAGTCCAGTGCCTTAACCACCATGCCACCTGCCACCCAAAGCTCATACCCTTGATCACTACACTGTCTCCAAAGAGAGATGAGAAGCATGGAGAGGTGGTCTTCCAAAACTTTCACCTCTCCTAAATACATAGCCCCAGCCAGTCCCACCGCTTGTCCCTCAAGCCTTAAGTGGGAAAGGTAGAGATCTCAAGAAAAAGAGACATCTCTCTAACCCAAATTGCTGATGGCTTCTAGAGGCAAGAAAACAGAATGAAGGAAGAAGAAATGGGCAAGAAAGGGTTGGGTCTGAAACCAGAAGGTTGGGCTAATAAAGCCCATCTAGCCAGAGAAAAGGATGCCAGTTAGAGGTAGCGGAATGCAACTCCACCAGGGCCAGCCAAGGGAAGAGCCGGCCTGCAGCGGGCAGGGCCTCCGAAGACCATCCTGACGGGCCACAGGAAATGAGAGAATAGCAGGAAGTGGGAAGCAGGGCACACAGGTTATTTCCTTCCCCGAACCTCTCTGTGCTCAAGTGTGGGGGAGCAGGCCTCCTTTCCCAGGGCTGCCCCCACCCCTCCGTTTTCGGCTTTCCCAGCTCACCTGTCGTGGGGGGGTGACCAGCTTAGGGGGGTTTCTGAGGTACTGTTTGAAGCGCAACTCGAAGGCCTGGCCGATGGTGCTGATGACGTCCTGGGCGAGCCCTTCAGGACACTCCAGGATGTGGCAGGCTGGGGGCATGGCGGAGGCTTCAGTGAGCTGAGATGGGGCTGCCGAGAGGCAGCTGGGACCAGGGCTAGGGTCCTCACCCTCCCAGCCAGGAGCCCCTACTTAGCTCTACTCAGTAAGAGCAGGGGAACGCGACCCCAGGTCCTGCTCACCTGCCTCAGGACAGCCGGCCCCACCCTGCGCTCCCTCCCACGCCTCACCTCTCTGATTCACAGGGTCTTTGGCAACGTAGGCGACATACTCGGCTGTGTCCTGGGTAGACAGAAGAGGCCAGTCAGCTCCATTTTACAGTCCCATCTTACTCCTGACCCCTCAAGCCCAGTCCTTCACAGCTATTCCCACAGTCCCAGCACCCCCACTTCTGCGCTCAACATCTCCCCAACCCTGAGCCCCGTCTCTTCCCCCCACCTCCTTTGCTCTACTGCCCGACTCACCGGATCCCCACCGGACGCAAATGAGATAGATTGCATGTGGTGGTTGGCAATGATCTGAGAATCAGGACAGGGGATGAAGGGAGGGGATGACAGGTGTCAGGCAGCCTCAGGCCCCGTGGGGGTGCCTCCCACCCCCACGCCCCCCACAGTCTCCCTTTCCCCTGCTCTGCTGCTCTCAAGCTCTCCCTCCCAGTGCCTCCCTCACACCTAGACTCCGCTTAGCCCTCCTCCCACTGGTGTTTCTGGACCCCTGCCCACCCTGCCAACCTGTTTGCAGTCTGCGGCCATGAGGTTGAGGCTGCTGGTGGAGACGGTGAGAGTGATTGGCATTCCAGCAAATTTCAGGTTACTCCTCCCCAGGATGGAGCTGAGCGGGCGGCTGCAGGGCTGGGGAAAGGCCCACAGTTCTCAGAAGCAGAGGACCCCCCAACCCCAGGGGGCCACACTCCTGCATTCTGGCCTCCTACCCACAAGCCCACACTTGCCTCCCCCTGCCCCGCCAGGGGTAGTAACAGCCCTACCCCAAAGGACCCAGGTACCTTTCTCCTTCTTGTGGCCCCCTTAGCACCCGGCACTGCTTCACACACCAGACTGATGGCCTCCCTGGGGACAGAGGGGTACTCAGACCCACAGCCTGCCTCCCACCCGGCTGGGGCTGCCACAGGGCTGGGGGAGGGGAGGGCCAGGCCAGACTCCCGGGGCACTCCAGGCAGGCTCTTTGTCGTGGTGGATTGAATTAAGGGCCTTTAATATTTGATGACACTGAGAGGCCGCTTCCTGGCTGATTGGGTTAGGGCCTCAATGGGTATAGCCCCACCCCCGTCCAGCTACCAAATATCCCATTCCCTTTCCAAAGACAGCGGCGACCTTCCAGCCACCTCTCGTTTTCTGTACGGGCTCCACCTGCCAGCCACTTCTGCCATCTCCCCCAGAGCTCCCGAGGCTGCATAGGTAAGGAGGATAGTGGCCAGCTGCCTCTTCATTCAGAGGTGGACTAGCTCCCCAAGCTTTCTCTGATCCCGTGCCCCCAAAGATAAGCCACCACCAGCACCACTACAGAGCGACCGTTCCTCTCCTCCCCTTCCCCATGGCCTCACTAATCCTGTGACTCCCGCGACCCGCACCCCACACTCACCTGGTGACCTGAGTCCGGGTGTTGAAGTCCAGGGCACGCATGGACTGCAGGACCTCCACACAGCCCATGTACTGTGAAGAGGGGTGGGGGCACGGCTCAGCACCTTCCCAACCCTCCAAAGGGCCCTAGGACTTCTCCCTTGGGGTGTGGAGACGAGGAAGTTCTGCCCCCCTCTGCCCGTGCAAGACAACAGAGGATAAGGGAACGGGGAACCGAGCCAGAAAGGGCAAGCCTGGAGGACCCCAAGCTTTGGGAAGAGAATTTGGAGGGAAGTGGCGAGCACTGGGTGGGAAGGAGTGACATCTCTAGAAGGGGGGAGGGAGACTCAAAAGTCACTCATTCCAACACTCTGCCATGCCGGGCAGGGCAGGGTGGGGGTGGGGAGTCAAAGGACTGGACGGTAGGGGGCCCAGACAGAGCTGGAAGGTTAGGGGCTCCAGAACCACAGCAGGGGCAAGGAAGGGTTAGAGCTAGGACTCTGAAACAGCAGGTTGTTGGGGAAGAGCAGGAAAAAAGGAATTCTAGCGAAGCGTGAGTGAGTGAGCATCGAGACAGAAGGAACGGGAGGGAAGACGTACACTCACCCGAACCAAGTAGGAAACCCCGGGTCCCATGACTTTGTCGTTGGGGTGCAGCCAGCCCCGCGTGGGCTTATTGACAAAGCTCCCGTGGCGGGTCCACTCCTCGCCCCCCAGCTGGCCCCCTTCCACCCGAGTCCTGCGCCCGCCGCCTCCGCTCAGCTTGTTCATGTCCTGGAGGAGGGGCAGGGGGCCTGAGTCCGGCATGGCTGCCCCTACGATCCCCTCCCCATCCTCGGCTGCCTTTCCTGGCTCCCCCTTAGGCCCGGGGCGTCCCCCAGCCGGGCTGGCCAGCTTCAGGTTGCTCATCCGGGGGAAGAAGGAGCACAGGGTAGTGGGACTGTCATCCCCAGGCACAGGAGGCAGGATGGGCCCCAGGGACGAGGCTGATGGGGAAGGCAGCTCTTCTGGGGGGCTAGACCCCGAAGCCCCCTCCTCCAGCGATGACAGAGACTCATTCCGAAGTGGGTTGTACTTGGGCTTGGGGGGCAGGAGATCCATGGCTGTGATCAGATCCATGGCTGTGATCAGAGGGGGGCTGCTGCCCGGCCCGGCCCCCCTGCCTGTTTGGGCAAGGGGGCCAGGCAGGGGGCATCCCCAGCCCCTTAGCCTGGTCAGACGTCTGTAGCCCAGCAGTCACAGGGGTCCTGGGGAGGGGCGGGACAAGTGGCTTCTGCTCCCCCAGCTTAGACCCAGACAGTTTCAGGCCCCATCCCCGCCCAGCGTGGAGCCTCTTCTCTGGCTGAGAAGAGAACGGGCTGGACCTAGAGCTGCCTGGCTCCTCCCCAGGGGCGGGGAGCTGAGGGGAGAGACCAATCCCGAGGACAGTGCTGACTCACAGGCTCAGAGGGGCTGAGCCCTGGCCCCAACCTAGGACTCTAGCAGGGCTAGGACTACCAGGCCCCTCTCCCCAGTCCTACACAAACAACTAGTAATCTGGGGAGCAGCGGAGTAGGGAGGGAGGGAGGGAGAAGTGGACTAGTGGGAAGAGGGAGATAAGAGGAGGTCTGCCTCAATCCAAACCGGACATGGGCAAGCCAAAGGGCACAGGAAGCCAGGGGAGGGTAAGGGGAATAAGGGAGGAAACAGAGGCAGCGGGTGGAAAGGGAGGGATCCCAGAGCTCAGCATTTCCCTTCCTGTCCTGGTTGAACACTCATACTCCCCCACCCTTCGGCGCTGGCCACCCCGTACCACATGCAGTGGGGTGGCGGCCCCAGGGAGTCTGGCCCATTAGCATCCTCTGTACACCAGCTGTGGACTGGAGCCGACAAGACAAACGGGGAAGGGAGGAAGTGGTCCCAGTGGATGCCAACGGGGGGCAGAGAGGAAGGACAACGCTGGCCCAGTAAAGGGAGCAAAGTCCAACCTGGGTGGTGCATAGGGCAAGAGCTGGAGCGAGAGAACGTGTGGACCAAGCTCTGGGCATGGCACCTACCACACCAAGGAGCAATGGCCTGTAGCCAAGCACTCTCGGCCCCCCTCCCACAGGCCTAGTTAGCAAAGCGAGCTGCCGAGGGTGGCATTAATTCTAAGGCCAACTCCCTGGGCCTGCCAGGTATACTCATACCCTCCTAGGGTTCCTGCTCCAAGTCCTGCCATGAAGAACAGTGCCACTCACACCAGGGGAGGAGTCTGACTGGGGAAGGGGATGGGGGGCTGACTGCTCTCCAAGAAAAGTAGGGACTACAGGCTACACAGGGATAGAGAAGTAAGAAGACAAATGGGTGTCAATAAGTATAGGAGAAAGGGGGGCCAGGAAAAGATGAAGTGAGGCTGGATGCAGGCAACAGTCCCAAACCCACCCTTCCACCCACAGCTTCCTGCCACAGCTCTGCTAGAGGAAGCCATAGAGGGAGGTAGAAAGTGACCAAAAAACAAGAAGTAAAAGATGCGTAGTCCCCAGGCTCACCTCGGAATTACCCTTACGATTTACTTGAGAGGGTTAAAAGAATCTATATGATTATAGTGATGAGCAATTCTAGCACTTACATGTGTTAGACCCTGTGCTTAATTCTTTCACCCTCCCTTAGTGCTCATCCCAGGGGAGCTTTGTCCCTCCATCCACTACTCCAGGGAAGGAATTCTAACACTCCGTTTCCTAAGGTCTCAGCTCTCCTGCCTAGAGACAATAGGGAAAAAGGATTGTGCAACAGCCCAACAGTTTCCCCCACCCCCCACATCCCAACCAGGAAGTCCTCATCAGGAACCTGCAGTATCCAGAGGCAGGGAATGACCAACAGGTGTGGGCATTCGCCAGTAAATAAAGAGGAAGGCTGACTCTCTGCATTTCTATAGGGAGAAAGGCAATAGCCCACAGGAAGACCAGGTGATTGGGTGTTGGGGGAAAGCCCTGTGGCTTCTGAGCACAGCAGGGAGGAGGCAAGAGAGGCGGGAAGGAGCAGGAAATGGCGAAAGCCTCAGGAATGTTTCCAGCTGAGAAAGGCTAGGCCAATGGGGCCAGGAGGGATGCCCAGACAAGCACTCTGCTTAGGGGGAGGGAACAAGCCAGAGAAGGGGAAACTGAGGCGATTCTTTAAAATAATAATTTTAAAAAAGGACACTACTCCCTATCACCACTTTAAACCACCATTTCTGGTGGTAAAACCTTTCTCTCCCGTCACACCTACAAGCCACACACCAACAAAGCCAAAGGTAGGTAGACCAGCAGCTACTGTATTTCTGGAGAGGGGTTGGTCCTGGGAAAGGAAATTCAGGTAGTGGGACTGGGACTCTATGAGCAAGTATCTCTGCCACTCTCATGCCGAACCCAACTCCTGCTCCCAGTCAAAAAGGCCCACCCTTGCAAAAGGGAAAGAAGAAAACCGCTGCCTCTAATCGCAGCCTCTTCACAAACAGAGATGTGAACTTTGACTTTCCACCTGATGGAACACTGCTCACAAAAACTGAACCCAAGCCACAAAAGGGAGAAAAGACAGGCCAATGTAAGCAGGTGGATTTTCTAAGACTGAAGAGCAGGCCTTTCAGGCGAAGACCCGAGCCCCAAAGGGCTTAAGTTCCTAAGGGGGCGTGGTGCCCAAGGACGCGCGCAGGAGACTTCTCCCAGGCGAGGCTTCTGGACAATCAGACGTGGATTACGGAAAGGGCGGGGCCTCCCGGGGGCGGAGCGCCCAGTGAGGCGTGGCTGCAGCGAATTCGAATCGTTCTTTGAGGAGCAAGGTTTTGCCCTTTTGGGAGAGAGAGTCTTTTTGACCGACAAGAGTTAGCGGAGAATCGCTGCGAGGAGGCGGAGTTTCGGAAAACTACGACTAACGAAGGGATCCTTGTAGTAGGGCTTGGAAGCATGTCTGGGGGTGGGACTTCCAGGAAAGCTGGGCGAAAGGGTGGGGTCAGGGACAATAAAAAACAAGTTGGGGTTCAGGGAGCCCCCTGAAGTTGGGAGGTGGGACTTCCGGGGAAGGGGGGGGTCTCAAGGGGCGGGACTTATAAACGAAGACCGGAAGTGGGGTCCCGGGAGAGGGGTTCCGGGGTGGAGGAGTGGGTCGTCTAAGGAGGAAAAAAGTCAAGACTCACCAGGGCCTCATGGAGTCTCCTCACCGCGCCGCGGGCCTCTTTGGTTCGGGATCAAGCCACTGCCTGCTTAGGTTGCCGCTCCAACTTTCTCCCCGGGCCAGCTTCCCTGGAGAAACTTTATTACACTCACTTCCGGCCTCACTAACCCCTGACCCTCTACCTCCCCGTTTCTCCTTCACCCTTCCCACTTTCCCGATCCAGCCAATGGCTGCGCGAGAACATGCACAGGAGCAGTGCTAGCCAATAAGAGGTCTATTTTTGACCCAAGCTGGTTCTTGAGAAATGTAAGAACTGTACTCCAATAAGAGCTCGAGGAGAAGCAAGTCTAAGCCAATGGGAGGCTTATATGTGGAGCTGTCCCGCCTTGAGGCACAGGGACCAATAGGAAATGCAGGCGGCGTGTTTGAAAGCGAGGCCAAAGGGGGTGGGAGCGCGTGCTGCTGGGAGTTGTTTGGAGGTTGGCGGAGCCGGACTGGAGACCTGTAAGCAGAGCCGTCATGTCGCACAAACAAATTTACTATTCGGACAAATACGATGACGAGGAGTTCGAGTACCGGTTAGTGCCGGCGCGGGGACCACCGCAAGGTCGTGAGCTTTGACAAATGAGGGCACGAGGAGTTAGTAACTAGGACTGAGACGACAGAATCGGCGCCTGCGCGGGAGATTAACGGGATGAGTGTGCTAGTGGTTGGGCTCGTAAGGCGCATGCGCGAAGGGTGGGCGGCGATCATAAAACAATAAAGTGGTTGCGAATGTGGAGTGAGCCTTGGGCGGGGGGAGGTGTCAGTGGGCGTGGCTAGAGTGCTGACCACCTTCACCCTTGCAGGTTTCTGGATCATTCTCGGGTTTACTGAGCAAGTTAAATTTGCTTTCTCGAGACTGCTCCTATTACAGAATCCACAGGGATAAGGTGGCAAAAGCGAAGGTGGAATTTTCCTCGCCTCCTCAAAGCGAGGGGAGTTGTGAGAGACTTTGCGTGTTGCTTATTAATTCGTGGAGAAGAAAAGTTGTGCGGTTGGCTGGCATGTTTTAGAGAGGGGGCTGCAAGGAACTGGAGTGGAGTCAAACTGGCTAGGAAAATTGAGAAGAGAGTTAATTTCTTGAATCCGTTTAGGAAGCAATTATGGCACTTACAGGTTTCAGGTGTTCCGAAGTGCAAAAATAAGATATGACCTCTGCTGTTACTAACTTAAAAATATGGACCTTACCGACAGCCTCCAGAAAGGTGATCGTACTATGCTAAAGCTATGCGCAGAATGTGCTGGGAGCACTTAGTACTCGTCAAGGAAAGGGGAAGGTTGGGGAAAGCTGGAGACTGCCTGAGATTAGACTGAAAAGTAGGAAGGAGAACACTTCTTGACTGACATTGTTCAGAAGATGCTGCGTAGCCATCTGCCATAGATGGTGCAGAAGCAACCCCTGCACACCATGCAGTGTTCGATAAATCCTAAATCTGTAATTCTGGAGATACAAAAAGATGGGGCTCGCAGGTGGCATGATGGTTAGGGTGCTGGACTCTCATATGGTGGACTGTGGACCTGGACCTCCTGACTTGCTTTCTCACTTCCCTTTCTCTGTCTGGTCAAATGAAAAAAATAAATAATAATAGCAAATAAAATTAAATCATTATTTTAAAAAGAGAGATACAAAAAGATTCTACAAATGTAGGCATTACACTAACCTGTGTTTATTGTAACACTTAAACAACTTCCTAGTTTGTATATTGTCTCCTCAACTGGAAAATGTAAATGGAAGCTGGCTTTCCTCGTCTCTTCACTCAGCCTAGTTCAGGGCTCTGCAAAGGTTGAGAACTTGGTGTGTGTTGCCGAGACAATCCCAGACCCTTCCTGCACCCTGTTGACTTTCTTTTCCCTGTTTTCCTCTGTGTCACAGCTAAGCTAACTAAAACTATACTATGCATATAACCTACTTGCAAAACTCTTAAGTATCATTGGTTTTCATCCCATTAAGATATAATTGACAGGACCAGCAGTTAGCGTAATGGCTATGTCACTGGACTCCCACGAAGTCGACCGCGGTTCGAGTCCTGGACCCGGCGGCTTAAACTCACGCCGGGCGCGTGTGCGTGCGTGCCCAAGATCCCGAGAGGAGAATGGAGGAGAAGGGATTGCGGCGTGGCCATCCCCCCTGGGGGGTGATTTCCTGCTTTCTATCTCTCTGTCTGTCTCTGTCTGTCTGGCGAGCGCACGCGCCCTATAGCAAAAACCTCTCCAAAAAAAAAAAAAAAAGATATAATTGACAGTAACATTTTGGTTTAAGAAGGCATTGTTTTGTGTAACTATTTAATTTGGTGCCAGGACCTTGTTAGAACATAAGCTATTTTCAGACATTTAGACTTATTTATAATGTTGGGGGGGGGCACACTTGTTACTAGCACAGAGAGATAGTTATGAGAACGTTTTACTTTATCATGAGGAAATCTACCTAAGATAGACTAATTCAAGTCAGTCTCTCTTTGCCATGAAGAGAGACATCCTTGATTACGAAAGCGTGAAATTTCCCAAACAAAATCCCAAGACACATCCCTTTAGAGCTAAGAAAATGAAATTCAGTAGATTCTAAAGGATAAGACATACACATTTCATCCTTCGTAATGATTCTTCCACACAGCACTTCTCAATAGGCCTTTCCTCTCCACAAAATTACTGCTACCCCTTCTTTACCAATCCCGTTTAGAATCCACCTCTAATTATTGACATTGTGTGCCATGGGGCTCCCAATAGATTGTGGGTAATTCTACCTAAAGACTAAGGTCAAAGGCAGGGAAATTCTGTATTATCAGTGCCTGGAACTCTGTGCTTACTCATTGAAATTATTCATTAATTTGTTCTTTTTAATAAACTCTTCTGAGAATTTACGTAACTTGTAAATTACATAGCCCATATTTCTGGTTGCCTCCAGCTCAAAATAGGAGGTTGGTTTCTCTTTTGTTTCTTTTATTGGCTTTGTTATCCAGGTGCTTGTCTTAACAGACTACTCAGTACTGACACGGATTCCCCACCTCCCCGTGTTTCTATTACAGGCATGTCATGTTGCCCAAGGACATAGCCAAGCTGGTTCCTAAAACCCATTTGATGTCTGAATCTGAATGGAGGAATCTTGGCGTTCAGCAGAGTCAGGGATGGGTCCATTATATGATCCATGAACCAGGTCAGTGCGATGCAATGGCTAAAAGTAACCATACAAGACTACTACACTGAGGGAATGAAGGAATAAGAGTGCAGGGCCCAAAGAGTATTGGGAAGTGGGAGTGGTTTACTGGTTCTTCCACTAGGGGAAGGAAAAAAAAAAAAAAAACCTGGAGTGATCAAAAGTAAGAGTAAAGTATCTGGGAAGTTCTGAGACAACTTGGCACTGAAAACCTCCTCCAGTCTTTAATTTAGTCAGAGGGTACTCCTTTTAAGGCCACGTATACTCCGGTTATGGCCCCTGCTTCATTCTCCACCAGAAAGCATATTCTTGGATGTGTTCCAAATAACCTTTCTTGATAAGGCACCAGACACCCAGCTGCCAGGCAGAACTAATAAAGGTCACCCCAGGGCTGTATAAACATAGCAAAAGAACTGTTACTAACAATTCTGTACTTGGCAGACAGGCCAGACTTCTGGGTCTGCTGTAAGGCCATATGCCTACATCTTAATTTAGTTATAGAGATCTAAATGGGTGATAGTCGGGAGGTGGTGGTGGAATACACTGTAGCTCCTGCATAGAACGGTGTGAGCTTGTCTCTTAGATTTCCCTCGCTTTTTCAGAACCTCACATCTTGCTGTTCCGGAGGCCACTACCCAAGAAGCCAAACAAATGAAGCCGACAAGCCACTTTTCCGTGTCCAGCTCTACACAGCTGTCCTTACTTTCTAACATCTTTCTGATAACCTGATTATGTCGCCTTCCTGTTTCTCACTTTGATATTTAAAGGATATTCAATACACTGTTTGGATGTGCTGGTCATTGCTTTGCTTCTTGAGTAGAGCCCAAACCACAGGAGCCCAGCTAGAGGAGTGCTCTATGGGCCACCGAGTGTGACCCCGGGAGCCATGGTGCCATCTGTCTCCAGAAGAACATGTTTGACGGATGGAGGAAGCATCTGAGACTAAGACCATGGCTGTTCCAGGGGTCATGTAAACTTGTTTTGTTTTTTTCCTGCTGGGTGTTTTATGTATGGTGACTTGTGGGTTTAAATTTCAATGTATTGGAAACTTTTCATTTTATTCAAGAAATCTGTTCCATGTTCAAAGCCTTGATTAAAGAGGAAGTTTTTATGATCTAATCCTGTAACTGGGGGGTTTTTACCCTACTCGGGGTGAGCATGATATTCAGTGTCATGGTTTCGATTTATGTCCTTCAGTTTGGGAATGCTGATGATGAGCTTTATATGAACACTGAGGGAACTGGTTTTTAATCTACTTTCAACAGCCTTGCTACCAAACATCTACCAAAATATATTTCACTCAACCTACTAGCCTGAGGTGGAGGTTATATAGGGACAGCCTTATTTGAAACAAGTGAACTGATTCCTACAGCCAGGGGTGCCAACTTCAACGTACACCCGATATTTGAGGGCACACAAGGGCGAAGGGAGGAAGCTGTCGGCCAGAGACCGCACACACATACTCCAGTGCCTGGCTAAGAAGACTCAGGCCCCCTGTGGCCTCTTCCCTGTGCCCATTGGTGGGGAGAGTGTTTCTAGTGGTTCTCAACTTTGGTTGAGCATTGCAATCACCTGGGGAACTTTACAAGCGTTGCAGCTAAAGAATGACCTAACTGGTCTGAGGTGTGGACTAGATGTAGGGATTTCAAGCATTCTTGTGTAGTTACAGTGCTAAGCATTGAGAAAATAGGTATAAACTATAGTTACTTAAGAAAAGATTTCACGGGGGCCATGGCATAGTAGTTAAGGCGCTAAACTCCCACATGGCCGACTGCAGTTCCAAGTTCCAGACCTGGCAACTTTGTCACTTTCTCTCACAGGTACCCTACAGCAAATTAAAAGCAATAAGCAATAATTCCCTAAAAGGGGGGGAAATATTTCACCAATAGCTGACCCTCCACCTTAAAAAAATTACAGTAATTGTAAGGGAGATGAGTCTCCCCCCTTTTATCTTGTCTTGCATCCTTTTTTTTTTTTTTTTAGATTTTTGCTACAGGGTGCATGCACTGGCCAGAGAGACAGAAAGTGAGAAATCACCCTCCGGGGGGATGGTCATGCTACAATCCCTTCTCCATTCTCCTCTTGGGATTTTGGGCACACACATGCGCTCAGTGTGAGGTTTTGTTTTGTTTTGTTTTGTTTTTTTAAGAATTCTTTAACTTTCTTTTTTAACTGTCACAAATAGGACATTTTATTTGTAACTATTAAAAGTCTGAACTTTAAACAGATTCTCGGGCTGGTGGTTCATATCCATCAGCTCGTTCAACTCTGATGCCCGTCTCATCCCCAGTAGCTTTGCCAGAGCTACTACCTTCACCATGCGCTCCATGAGTTTTCCCAATTCAAATTTGGGCTTCTTCAGCATTTTTACTTTTCTGACGACATCGTGGAGAGGGTAGATGGATTGGCAAGCCTTTTCTGTGTCTTTTCCGATGCTGTCTGGAATCAGTTTATTAACCACTTCTTTCAAGTCATTTGTCTGCACCTCCCGGGTCAGGATTTCCATCATCTTTTTCCAGATCTGATGAACCTGCTGATGGGCATGAGAGGTCTTCTGTATCTGATTACTGTGTTTTTTAGTAAACCGAACACACAAGAGACGAAGCAAATAACCATCGGTAGTCTTGACATCAACATGAGCTTCGATCATGATCTGCCGTTTTTTGACCATGGAACGCATTTTGTCATGGGTGAGATCCATGCCAAGGAAGTTAGGCAGTTTTTGTCCTCAGTAATTAGCTTGAATCCTAAATGCGACTTCATCATTCTGCAGATTTGCAAGGCTCACTTCAAACACACGGCCCTTAAGGCTGTCAGACGCAATTTTGGTTCCTTGAGTCCTGGTAACCAGTGTCTTTCCAATAGTTCTTATGTTGAACATAGCAGGTGTTTTCACATCATACCAATCTTTTTTAGAAAATGGGTCAACCACTTTCTTCTTGGCTCCCTTTTTGCCGCCCTTTGTAAGGCACTTATTCTTGCCAACCGCCATGGTGCTACTCAGAGAGCCAAAAGGCTTTATTTATTTATTTATTCATTTATTTCAATTTGATCAGAGAGGGACAGAAAGTGAGAAAATAAGCCGCCAGATCCAGGACTCAAACCACGGTCAGTCATGTGGGAATCCAGTGCCTTTAACCACCATGCCACCTGCCAGCCCTGTTAGTGTGAGTTTTTTTTGTTTGTTTGTTTTTTGGAGAGATTTTCGCTATAGGGCGCGTGCGCTCCCCAGAGAGAGACATAGAGACAGAAAGCAAGAAATCAGCCCCCAGGGGGGATGGCCACGCCGCAATCCCTTCTCCATTCTCCTCTCGGGATCTTGGGCACGCACGCACACGCGCCCGGTGTGAGTTTTAAGCCACCGGGTCCAGGACGTGAACTGCAGTCGACTACGTGGGAGTCCAGCAACATAGCCATTACGCTAACTGCTGGTTCCCAGTGTGAGTTTTAAGCCACTAGGTCTGGGACTCAAACTGGTCGGCTCCGTGGGAGTCCAGCAATGTGACCATTTCACCATCTGCTGGTCCTGCATTCATTTTGTCTAGTTTTTAGTTTTTCAAGTTTTTTTTTTTGGAGAGGTTTTCACTATAGGGCATGTGCGCTCGCCAGAAAGACAGAGAAAGACAGAGAGATAGAAAGCGAGAAATCACCCCCCAGAGTGGATGGCCATGCCGCAATCCCTTCTCCTCCATTCTCCTCTCAGGATCTTGGGCACGCACGCACACGTGCCCGGCGTGAGTTTAAGCCGCTGGGTCCGGGACTTGAACCACGGTCGACTACATAGGAATCCAGCGACATAGCCATTACGCTAATTGCTGGTCCCTAGTTTTTCAAGTATTAATCCTGGACCAGAGGCATCAATTAGATATGCACCAGAAATCATTAGATATGCAATCCTTGTGCTCCACCCTAGGCCTACTGAATCCTAGACTAAGGGTTGGACTCAACATATGTTTTGGTTTCAAGCAGAGTTTCACCATATTTTGATCCTCCTGCCTTGATCTTCTGAACTTCTGGGACCACAGGCACATACTGCCACACCCAGCCTTTAGGTTGGGTCAGGAATCAAACCCACGTGGCCCCAGCCTGCATAGCGCAGTAACCACTGCAGGCTCCAACAGTGTTTGGACAAACTCTTCAAGTGACACTAATGTGTCTGCTTAAGCTTGCGGATCTACTGATAAAGAAATGGAACAGAACTTACGTTTCATTTTGGAAGAGGGTCAAATACCACCTTTATTACTGAAAAAGAAATTGGAACATATGGTTTATGTTATGGCATTAGACTGTGAGATTTGAATGGTCTTAATTTAACAAACATAAGGCTTCTTGAGAAAGTTTGGTGTACAGCCTGGCTCTACCATTCACTGTAGTGTTGAGGTTGAATGGCATTCCTTCATTTTAATTTCTTGCCAGAGGGCACAGTACTCCAGGGTGGAGATGTGGGTAAATTGAGAAAGCATCTCCCCATGAGGGGTGGCCACGCCACAATCCCTTCTCCCTTTCTCGGGAATGCAGTACAGGTACCTACATGTTTTTCAAGCCACCGTGCAACTCCATGTGGGATCCAGCACCTTAACCACACCCACCAACTGGCGCCCCTATCCCTTCACTTTTTTTGAGCCTGTTTCCTAGCTGCAGAATGGGCACGATACCTATCTTCCAGGGGGGTTGTAGAGTAAAATGAGGTCAACGGGGGTTCACCAGTTCTTCCAGCCATGAATTTTAAATCCTTATTACTCAAAACCTGCTAGATCAATCCACATGTGTAGAAGACCCCCCAAATAAGGAGTATAAAAATTAAAGCTGAAGAAGCACTTTTTGGGAGCCGGCAGGTGGTGTAGTGGTTAAGGGCTCCCACCCCCACATAGCCAACCGCCAATAAGAGTCCTGGACCTTGTGGCTCACTTTCTTTCCCTCCCACTCTCGCTCGCTCTCTCACTCTGTTCCTCTCTGGTCAAATTAAAATAAGTAAATAAAGATAAATACAATGATTCTTAAAAAACAAAACAAACAAAAATAAACGCTTTTAGGCCAAAGGCAACTGAAATGAGCATAAGCTGGGATGATGTGAAAATCCGAACGGATACACGCAGCACACTCTACTCACTGCTTCATTTGTCCCTAGTAGACTAATAACGGTGCAGTAATAATTAAAGAAAGCACCATCTGGAGCAAGAGACGGTTTTGGGTTTTCCTCTTTTCAAAGAGGTTTAATTCCTTAGCTTTATCGTTTTTACCACAGACAAATGAAGGTTCCACACACTAAAAGCTCACCTATTCCAACATCGTCCCAGCCCACAGGCAACGCCAAAAGTCATTCTTGGCGTCTCTCCAACTTCTAGGGAATAAAAAAATCACTTCTAACGCCAGTACTAGCCCCTGACACCTCGGCCCACAATCAGAGTCAATGAAAACACGAGCACGTGCATGCAAGAGCTGAGAACAGAACGGAAGACTAGAGTCACGTTCCCTTTATCTCCAGAAAGGAACCCCTGACATTTCAGAGAGCCCTCCAACCGCAGATCGCTCCCCGCCCGAAACCCCCTAGGTCCCGCCTCCTCGGGGCACCGAAGCCCGGCCCCCACGTTTCCGGAGGAGGGGTGACCACATGGTTGTCGCCAATGACAACCCAGTACTGCTCCCGCCCGCTAGCCAAAGCCCGAGAGCGTCAGTCGACAACACCAATGGGACGCTGGGGGGAGCTTAAGAGACAGTAAAAGTGACCAATCAATATGGGGTAGAGTGGATAAGGCGGGACTTAGAGTACGAAAGCTTCCCCTGGGACATGAGGAAAGGAAAGAAAGGAAGACCCGGTTAAGGGTCAAAATAGGCAGGTGAGAGCCTGGAAGAGCTCAGGAGTCAGAAGCTTGGTGGGAAGAGAGGGGATTCCGGACTAGAAAGGGTGCAGGAGAAAGCGACTGGGTTCTGTTGGGGGGAGAATAAGGATAAGGGGTTAAGGCCCAGGATAAGGTAGACATTTAAAGGGGCAGATCCCCGAAGAGAAGAGCCATTTAAAGGTGCAGATGCCCAACTTAGAGCAGACACTTGAGGAGATCGGCTCGGCAGACAGAAGACATTTAAAGTGGTAGGTTCTCGGGAAAGCAGGACATGTTAAGAAGACTATAGTCAAGCTTAGAAGACCCTTAAGGAGCATGGATCGGGGTTTACAGACGTTAAAGAAGCAGGAATAAAGGAGTTGCTTGTCAAAAATCTGGTTAAAGAAAACAGGATCTTTCTCTAAGGAGGAACATGGGCTCCTGGCCTTCTCTCATTGTCTTTTCTGGCTCCTCCAGGTTCCCTCCACCCCGGATCCTCTGTTCCCAGGCCATGGCCCCCAGTGTCCTGTAGACCTGGCGAGACCCCTGTGTTTGCGACCCCTGTCTGGGGGTCTGGGTGGTTACTGGAGGGCCTTGCAGAGGGGCAGAGAGGGCAAGACCATGGCATCTAGGGCCTCCGAACCTCCCCCGGGGCGCAGCGTCACGGCGGGCATCATCATTGTCGGAGATGAGATCCTCAAGGTCTGTGTGGGACAGAGGCGGGAGGGCTCGGGGGTCTCCTGTCTTGAAGGGCTGCTCCATATCCTGGTGAGAGAGGCGGACCAGGGTGGGAGCCCCTTTGCTGGAGTAAGGTCCTGGAGTGAGTTCAACAAATTGAAGGAAAATTAACCCTCATTCTCTCAGTTACTTTGTTGAAAAACCTATAAGGGAGTCCTCAGAAGTGTGATGGGAGTCGGGGTGGGGGGTGCAGAAGAGCTACACAGCAGTGACAGGAAGCCGGGTGAGTCCAGGCATGCATGTGTTACATATTTAAGAGTGGTATCCAGCCCATTTGGAAATGATTCAAGACACTCAGCAAAGTGGATAAGTGAGCTAGTAGGAAGCTGCTAGAAGGGAGCTGAGTGATCAGGGAAGTCTTCCTAGTGGAGGGGCAAGCCTCAGGTTTATAATAGTAATACTGATTCCTATTTTCGGGGTGCTTACTGGAGCCTAGCAGCGTGCTTATTATGCCACATGAGTGATTTTGCTAATTCTCCCAAAACCCCATGAATTTGGTGCTCTTATTTATAAATCCTGATTAATAGATGATAAACAGGGGGCTCAGAGAAGTTGAGAAATTTGCTCAAGTCTACACGTCTAGGGAGTAGCAGAGGTGGAATTCCAGCCTGGTTCTTCCTTACTCCACGACACAAAGAATTCACCACGCCACCCTCTGTAGAGATAGGAGATGAGGCTGGAAAAGAAGATTGAAGACACACCACAAACAGACTCTTTACAGGCTAAAGTAATTTGAACTTTATTCTGTATGCAGCTGGAAACAACAAATGACTCTTGAGCCCAAAAATGATGCAATCACAGTGTCGCATTAGGAAGGTTACTCGGGAGACACAGAGCAGAGCGCTGGGAGCGTGGCCAGGAGGCTGTCGCCATCGTCTGGGTGGAAGGTGCCAAGGACCTGCTCAGTGGCAGTGGGGACAGAGAAGGGAGCAGATGGGGAGGCATTCCAGATGTAGAGCTGACAGATGAAGGGCCTGGCTGGCTGTGGACAGTGTCTTGGGAAGCCATTGACTAAAGCAGCAACAGCTAGCGACATGGTGAGGCTACCCAAAAGCTTGGAGCCAGAGCTGATGAGGCTGTGGACAGGTTGTCCCCAGAAAGCTGAAAATTGGATTCATAGACAGGGGAGGTCAGGGTCAAAGTGTGGGTGGAGGCCCACAGTGGATCACGTAGCCCCTGACTCATCCCTTCAGATGTGTTTTCCCACTCAAGGCTCCTTGGCACCCCAAGGTAGTGTTCCCCAAAGAGCAGAGCGGATGCAGCTGTCATCTCCTGGCCCTCTACCCTTCGTCCCCACAGCACTGACAGTCTCATCCTCCTTCTCAACCCCCAGGGACACACTCAGGACACCAACACCTACTTCCTGTGCCGGACGCTGCGCTCCCTGGGCGTCCAGGTCTGCCGTGTCTCTGTCGTGCCGGATGAGGTTGCCACCATTGCAGCTGAGGTCGCCTCTTTCTCCCGCCGCTTCACCCACGTCCTCACGGCAGGGGGCATCGGCCCCACTCACGACGATGTGACTTTTGAGGCTGTGGCACAGGCCTTTGGGGATGAGCTCAAGCCGCACCCTGAGCTGGAAACAGCCATCAAAACCCTGGGAGGGGAAGGCTGGGAGAAGCTGTCACTGGTGCCCTCCTCTGCCCGCCTGCATTACGGCACCGATCCTCGCACCGGCCGCCCCTTCAGATTCCCGCTGGTGTCCGTCAGAAATGTCTACCTCTTCCCAGGCATCCCGGAGCTGCTGCGGCGGGTGCTGGAGGGGCTGAAAGGACTCTTCCAAAACACAGCTGTTCAGTTCCACTCCAGGGAGCTGTATGTCGCTGCTGACGAGGCTGCCATTGCCCCCATCCTGGCCGAGGCCCAGGCCCACTTTGGCCGTAGGCTTGGCCTAGGTTCCTACCCCGACTGGGGCAGCAACTACTATAAGGTGAAGCTGACTCTAGACTCGGAGGAAGAGGAGCCCCTGGAGGAATGCCTGGCCTACCTGACCACCCGTCTGCCCCAGGGCTCACTGGTCCCCTACGTGCCCAACGCTGTGGGGCAGGCCGGCGAGGCTGTGTACAGACTTGCTGAATCAGGTAGGGCCACTGCGGAGGGGCAGCATGCACAGGCCTGTGGTGCCCGCCTAGGTCTCAGCATGGTGGGGTCTGTTGGGGGCTTCCTTCCCAAAAATCCAAGACAGGGGAGAAGAGCGCTCCTGCCAATTCCGTTGTCCTTCCGGTGCACGCTGGTTGAGCCCCTACTTTCACCAGCACGGGGCTAGCGTGGAGGCTGTAGCATGCACGGGACAGACATGTGCCCTGCTCTTGTGACCAGCATTTTACCAGGGAAGGTGGAGTCAAACAGGTGGTGGTTGTGCACGGGATGTGCGTGACGGAGGGAGAGCAGCCTTGGTCTGAGGTCAGAAGAGCTTCTCTGGCCAAGGGACATATAATCTGAGTAATAAGGGGGATTTGGTCAGACCAGGAGGTGGGCGGGAGTCACCATACAAAAGAAGGCCAGGGAGGAAGCAGCCTGGGGCTTAGGGGAATGGAGGGAAACCAGAACGCCCAGCTCTGCCCTTCCCCACCAGGGAGAGCAGACCCTGAGGTCAAGGTGAGGTGCACCGAGGCTGAACAGCCAGCAGGAGCAGACTGCAGGGCCTGGTGTGCACGGGGAAGGAGTTTGGGCACCACATAGGTGCCCTGGGAAGATATGGAAGGGTTTTAAGCAAAGGCAGCATGGCAC